>ML794979.1:208753-254867 GCA_009831015.1 Picea engelmannii | reverse complement strand
GCTTGTAAAACAGAGGTAGTATCCTCACATTGAGTTGGTGCTCAATTATAGATGATGTACAGAACTTAAAAGACTGCCTATCATTTCGAAGAAGAAGAGGTTTTCTCCCTTTATGGGTTTCCTCGTGAAAATCTGTCTCTGTGTATATCTTATGTGTGAGTGATTCTCATTATTTATGTTATCCATATGTTTTATAATATTGATGATCACTTGGAGAAAGATTACAAATGGTTTAATAGACTTAAAATTGTTTAAGCACAGTAACAAGTGATTCACCCCCCCCCCTCTCAGTTGTCTTAGTAATTTCAACACTCTTTTCTTTCCACTTTACGATTAATTGTGGAAAATCATTTGCCGCATGGTCTAGCACTTTTCAATATGTACATGTTTTGTAGGTATTCATACAATCTCGCACTAAATGTCCAAGTTGATTACAATTATAAGATATATTATAGGACCTCTTACACATCCTCTAAATCCTACTCGACCCCCTTTATTATAACCTCCTCTCGGAGTATTGTACTGTGGGGCTCCTCCTTCTGATTCTTCCCCTTGGACTCTATAAGCATCTGCAGTGTGTTCTCTTGTCATGTGAAATGTGTGACAATCCTTCTTGTCATGTTCTACTGACTTACAAAAATTGCAAACCAAGTTTTGCATGGTACTATGATATTTCTACATTAATGGACAGATATGAGGGTGGTGAACCATCATCTTACAAATCTGCCACCATGGCCCTAATGGATTCAGAGCTCCGATATTTAAATATTGTTGTAGTTTTGGAAATTCATTCTTATTATGACCTTTTGTTATGCAATTATTGCACCATACATTTTTGTTCTTTTCTTTCCCCTTAGCAATCTCTTGTTTCTGGATCATCAACGCAACTAAATATGACTATACTTGAGCCATCCTTGCATTACTTTATCCTACAAGGGAGGATTCCAATTTCATAGCAATTTCCATAGCTTCCTCCTGCACAACAATCTTTTGTTGCGTCAAAGGGAAGCGTATATGTGACAACAAACCTATAATAAACCACTCATTATGTTTCTCATATGGAATTTGGAATGGAAACCAATCCTTCAATATCTTAAATATTTTGTCAAAGTCCCACACTAATTCATTTACTATCTGCTTAATCTCCTTTAGCTATGTAATGACGTACTACTCAGACTTAGGCTTATGGAATTCTTTCAATAGAGATTGTTTTACCTCCACCAATGTTCTAGTGTGTATTGTTGATGTAGTATTATGATATTTTATGTACCATAACAGTGCACATTCTATGAAGGTCGTCGCCAACTGCACAATATTCACACCATCATCTTGGACATTCTTTGCATCCCATATCGTTTCACAGATAAACAAATTTTGTTATGGATCTTCTGTCCTGGCCCCCTGAAAGAGTGGCATCATTAAGGTGGGATCTACTCCCTCCATCATATTTTTTGTGGTATTCCTTTTCAGTGACACTATCTGAAGTTGAGTTGTTTTACTACTTACACTTCTATGAATCCCCTAATTTCTAACCTTACTTCCCTTATTAACTACAATCGCCAAATTTTCTTCAAATCCTAGAGATGCATAAGGGATCATGGGTTCGACGCATATTATGGCCTGATTAGGATCATATTCTAATCTAATGAGATGAATTTATGTGTGTGGTATGATCTGGAATATTACACAATTGTCTCTCCCTTCAAAGTCATTGTATTTTCCTTCTCTCTCAACCACAGTCCTCTTCCTATTCGGCTTAAATCTCTTACCACTGAGCAATACTCCACTCTATTCTCCTGTCACACCTTCTTCCTCTCTCGGAATCATCAAATCATTCATTCCTCTTTCACTCTTCCCTATGACACTCAGACCATTCCCTGGTTAGCACCCAATTCCCCTTATGCGTGGAGGCACTTAGTTGGTAAAGCAATCATATTACATCTTCATGACTCCTTTTTCGCACAACAACATCTTAATCCAAGTAGATATTGACTTCAAGTATCTTTTGTGTGTTCTCTTAAATAGTTATCATTCAAAAACACTATATGACTGAGTACAATCTATAGTGAATTCAGTAACATAGCCTCCCAACACGCTATCCAATCAGTAATCCATTGTGTGTCATACATTATTACTTATAGCATTGAGTTCTCGTATTAAATCAGGAGTCTAATTTCTCTAAAACTTGATGGGATGTCTTCCGATCTTCTCAATAAATATTTGGATCCACTTTGCTAACACGTTAAGAAAATCAACAAAGAAAATTTCATGCAAATCTGTAAAAACATGCCTTTGTAACCATTCTTCTATGTTGACCCATGGTTTCTGATTCTGATCTACTAAAAAATCAATCACCTTGGAGTTCAACCATTCTCCAATATCCCCCTTATTTGGCCTCCACATTCCCCTCATTCGTAGATCCTGGCCCTGAAAATAGAACCATTTTTTGGTGCACAATGGGTAGACCCGAGGTTCAACATTAAATGACCAACAAATCCCAAAAGATACTGACCCTTTCAACATCACCGCAAGCAAGTGAAGTCTCAAGTGAGGTACCTATGGGGATTGTAGGAACTATGTTTCCACAATCATGGGGGAATATGAGGCATTCATCCTGACCATTCACTTAACATACATTCATTTATCCTATGCGTGAAACCATAACATCATAGTAATCTATCACAAATTCATCTTATATACTCATTCATCATATGCACAGAACCATCGAACACATCGTCATATTAAGAATTGAAAATTTATCACATGTGCACAAAAAACAGAATAAAGAAACATGTCATGACAATAAACACATAAAAAAAAAAGGATTTAACATGGTTCACCACAAACTAGGCTACATCCACAATGACCAGCTTCTTCTTTTATTCATTCATAGTCTTTATTACATTCATGTGCACTAATCTCATACAAATATCTTCAATAAAAACCCAAACCTTCCCAAGTCGTTCTATGTTGCACTGCACACATACCTCTCTACTAATCTTGAACTTAGCTCATACTCAACCACTCACCAAAATGATACTTGACTTACAAGCTATCCATCAACTCATTCTATAATAAAAAGCTACTCTACCCTAAAAAACCATTACATATTTATAATATTTCATTAGGTCTAATCTCGTTACAATGTGGTTACAAAGTGGACAAATGTCCCAAAAATCCTAACTAACTTCCTCCTTTTGTGCATTGACTCCTAAAAATGCATCAGTTTCCTTCATGCGTGTTGTTCCTTAGCAAAAATTTCACACGACAAAAATTATCCAAAATAGTCTTATCCAACACCCTCCCTCTCTCCCTCTCTACCATTCTCTCTCTCTCTCACCCCCTCTATCTCANGAGGGAGGGGGTGAGAGGCAGGGAGAAACAAAGGTAAAGATAGAGGGGGTAAGGGTGGGGGAGAGATAGAGGAATATAGGGAGAGAGGGAGAGATGGGAAAAGAAAGGAGAGATAGAGAGAGGGAGAAGGGGAGACATAAAGAGAGTGAAAATGTTTTCAAGTGAGAGAGAGGGAGGGGGAGGGGAGAGAGAGGGAGGGGGAGGAGAGAGAGAGGGGTAGATGCAAGAGAGAGAGAGAGAGAAGGATAAAGGAATTAAAAATCATAAATAGAGATCAACCACACAATAATAGTGAGGACACAAGGGCTCACTCAAGTGAGACTATGCTCACACTCTGCATACCAATTTGATCCAAAGACTAAACTGGAATACAATAGAAATTGGTTCTAACAATTTCATAACTATGGCATTTCTCCATTATTCTCTAACACTCCCTCTTAATGGAGAAATGGATTAAATACAATGACAACACATAACATGCCTGCTGGTCTTAGTCTCATCTAGTCTTACAAATTAGCAATTTCATCATGACCTTTCTTGTTGTCAGATAGTGATGGATATGGAGCTTCTTCCTTGGCTCTGTGCTCCAAATATGTTTCATTTTGACTCGGTTCTGCTTCAATGTCATCTTGGATTTATTCTTCTTCATTTTGGAAATTGGCATCTGACTATCATTGATCCAGATTTATGAGCGGAACGAAAGGAATAACAGACTAAATACAATAAAACAGAGATACAAAGACCAAAAACATATATCTAGTGAACAATAACTTCTATTGAATAAATGAAATAGGCTGAAACTGTAAAACTGCAGAAATGAAAAAAACCTGCTCGAATGGTGGTAGTTATCTCTGAGAAGATATGTCGTTTCTACATGCATCCATCTGAGAATAATGATTACAATGAGGCTCCATAGGCCTTTTTAACATTACTCATGAATGCCAAAACCCTAGACATCCAAAAACGACAAATGCCATGTGGGCCTCGATGGGTAAGTTGGTACCTCAACTTCCCGAGGTCATAAATTTTGCATACGGCCTCTATTTTAGGTGCATGATAGCCTGTTGGAAAGATATTTTTAATAAATAGACATTATGCCATCAAAATTTGACTCAATCTACAATTTGACTGTGGAAAGCCAAAAAAACATTGTTTAGGGCCCCAAAATGGCCCTAGAAGTACAAAAAGATGTACTAACATGAAAAATTCCAAACTAAGCCAGTTGGATTAGGTGGGTGGCCACCAATATCCACTTGGAAGCTTTGTAGGGCTTCAGAAAACCCTGGAAGTGTAGAACCCACAATTACAATGAATTACAGAAGAACATGTTGAACTAAAAACTGTCAAGAGGAGCCATTTGGAATAGGTGGATGGCCACCAATATCCACCTGGATTAGTCCTCCCCCCTTAGGAATAAATGGTCTACATTGCGTTCAGTGCCCCCATCAGGTGAGGAAAATTCTGTTGAAATTGGCCCTAGATGAGTCACTTGCCTTGGTGTAGGAGCTACCCTGTCTTGACAACCCGATAAAGTTGGATCCCTTGCTAGTGAGTGTTGATATTATGGTAGTTGCAGGGGGTATTAACCTCCTCTTGTAACCCTGACAAGAATAAAATATTCTGGGAATCAAGAAGAAACCCTAAAGCATTGGACATAACCCTAGAAGACAAGTCGACTAAAGGAAATATTTAATATTGAGTTTTTAGCCTATAGAATGAGAAGTCATCCCAGGTAGCTAAGGAGGAGCAGTATAAATATAGGATACCATAGCTCATTTGATAGACACAACTCACAACTGCATAAATTTAAGAGTGCATACTGTAGAAATTTAGTAAGTGTGCAAGTCTAGAAAGTAGTTGCAGCTATTGCTACTGCAACTTGTATTTTCAGTTTAGGCTTGGAATTTCTCTTGGTTATGGTTTGGACTTTCTACTTGGTATGATAATTTTGGAGAGTGATATGCTACCTTGATTGGCTATTATGCCTAGGGTTTGATTCCAGAATTATTCTCTGTCAAGGTTAAGGTTCTCGAGGGTGGCTTCGGCCTATGGTTGGGTGACAATATTTCTATATTGTCTATGGTTAAACAAGGACACCTATTATCTTCTAACAAGTTATCGACCCACACTATCTTCGGACAGTCTAACCACTGGGAGATAGATTGGGAGGATTTTCTTAGTTACAGTTGAAGTTGCAGTCAATTTTTTTGCTGCAACAATGAAACCCTAACCCTCTTGTTGAGGCACCTTAAGTGAAGAGATTGACCTAATTTTTGGATAGCCTAGTGTGCCCTAACCTAGCGCACCTCCTTGTACTATCAGCAAGCTAAGACGCCAAGTTTGAGTTTTTGGTCAAAGTCAAAGATTGACCAATTCAAAGAAGTCATGACCTAGTCTATGAAGTCAGAAAACAAGTTAGAAGGCATTTCTAACTTCAGAGCATGGAAGACAAGGATTGATCTCATCCTTTCCAAGAATAAAGTGTTGGATATCGTGAAAGGAAATATCGTGGAACCATGGTTTGAAGAAGGAAAAGAGAAGGAACCTCAGAACTTTGCACTTATGGAGAAGTTCAAAGACAATGACATCAATGCCATGAATATCATAGTGGACTCTATAAAAGACCACTTGATATCCTACATCTCTCATATTGACTCATCTAAGAATATGTACGATGCCATAACTAACCTCTTCTCAATCAGAAACATTGGAAAAGTAATGAGTCTGAAGAATGAGCCCCGTGACATGAAAATGAATGATGATGACAACATAACATCATACCTTGTGAGAATCTCTTAGTTAAGAGATCAACTACAGGGTATTGAAGAAATCATTTCAGAGAAGGAACTGGTAAATATAGTACTCAATGGTCTTCCCAAGACATGGGATGCATTTTCGCAAGCATGAACACAAGAAAGGAGTATCCCACATTTGAATAACTTTGGACTTGTTGTGCACAAGAAGAATCAAGGATTATCAAAAAAGAGAAAATCCAAAGGAAAGATGATGATCAAACCTACACAACAAAGTTCAAGAAATTCAGGAATAAGAAGAAGTTTGACTCAAGGACGAAACGAAATCAAGAGAAGGATATGTCAAAAACACAATGCTTCAACTGTTGAAAATATGGTCGCTACAAGAATCATTGTCCTAATTTAAAGAAAATGAAGGAAACAAACGAAGCAACAATTGCCAAAGAAAAGGAACCCTAAAGGAAATTCAAACAAGATGAAGCATATTTCTTCTTCTAGTCAAGGTAACATTATTCTTCTGTAACATAGTCCTTGTACATACCATGTTTACATAGTTCCTATATATCTATTTCTTAGAAGATAAGATGGTCAGTGAAATAACACCTATAGAATAATAACGAGATAAGGATTACTATCACAATGCCTATAAGTCAAGCAATACACATGAAAAAGATGAAGCACATTGACAATATTTGATAACAATTCTTGTGGAAGCTATTATATAAGTAACAACCGCGAGATAAGATGAAATCAGAATCAAAGCTAAAGAGAACCAGAAGAAGTCAAAAGAGAGGAAATTAGAAAAAGACTTGTGACACCTTGCAGAAGGCAATAAGAATGCAGGCACAAGCATGGACTATCCTAGATGGAGGGAGATAATTACAGAATTCCAAAAGAAGAGCATGCATTCATGCATGAAGCAAGGATTAGGAGGGAGCTAATCCTAAATAATATGATCCATTGAGGATTATGAAGTATCTATCCATGTTCCCATGAAAAGAAGAACATGTTCAATTTGACTTTAGAAGAAGTCTTCTTCGAAAAGAAGCCTTAAAGTATCCTTGGTTGTCCATCTACATCCATGATCCTATAATGAAAGAAAGAAGTTGGAATCTTTAGGGCATGTAATCTATAGAAGACTCCATGGATCCAAGAGCTAAAGAAAAACATGAGGAAGAACATGAAGATTCCAAGAAAGAAAGAAAAAGCCAGAATAACCAATTATTATACCGAGAATCACAAAAGATGATTCTCGATAATACATATATGAGTTTGTTTTCATTTTTATAATACATATATTTTAATTAATATTAATGATAATAAAAAGATGATTTTATTTTCCAAAATAATAATCTTTTTAATAATATATATTTTTCTTATTCATAATTTTATAATAATACTTTGGGCTAATCCAAGTCATAACAATGACATTGTCTCAAGATATGTATCAACATAACTATGACTTTTCTTTTTCGTTTATACTGTGAAACTTCACATGATCTTTTGAATTTATAAGCAACAATCAACATTTACTGATCGACATCATGCTCCCGTAACATTTAATAATTTTAAGTGGAAATCTCTTTGACATCACTTCACCGGATACATTGCCTTAAAAGCGAACTCGTTAGCTACACCGTATTCCACGAACAACCTCTCCGATGGAGGCGAGATCATCCACCAACCACCTCATGTCAAATTTAGCCATGCGATGGATGCGAGGTTATCAAAGTGCAGGAATATCACTTACCATATCTATTTGCTTTAGCTTTAAAAAATCAAAACTAATGATTTGATATTAATTAATTCACCACCATGTTTCTATATGTGTTTATATGTTTGCATATAAAAAAGAAAGTACCCAACTTAAACAAGTGTTATTGTAGTAGTAATGTCTTTGTTGAAAAGTTTTGTGAAAATTTATTAATATTAATTTATTGTAGCAAAGAAGTTAATTATATTGTGTCATTATTATGTATAATTAACACAACCATATCATTAAATATGGTTAAGATACTTTTATGAAGCACCATTTATTTTTTTATGAAGCACCATTTATTTTTGAAAGGTAAAAAATATAATTAATATCAAATAAAATCATAACAATAAAATTTAAACTAAAAAAATGGAAATATTAAAAAAAACTTAAAAATTAAATAATTAAACAAAAAAAAGTTTGAACACAATAACAATTTTAACTTCAAAAATTGAAACATTAAAATTTGAAATTTTGTTTTGCATGTGAGTAGGCTTGATTCAAGTTTCATTTTCTAAAAAAAAACAACCAATGGTAATAGATATTAATTGATTTTCTTTATCTAACTAAATTGTACTAGGTACCTATTCAACAACCATTCATACCGATGGCCTTGTTTACATAGCCAGCCACTGAAAGAACCAAAAAAACAAAAGACAAACCCAATTGTTATAGGCATAGCCATGGTCAAGTAGTGTTAAATTGAATGTCCAAAGGTTTGTCTCTTCAATGCATTAGCCAAGTATTCAACTATAGGTTTCACCATTGTTTGTTCAAAGAGTATGAAAATGGAAGAACACATATGGTGACTATATTAATATAGGGTAAGGTCTTATCATTATTAAGAAAGACGCCTGGTTAGGGTTAGGATTACGATTAGGGTTTAGGACATTGCACAATATTTTTTTAATGTTGTTGGACTAACCGCCACACCTCTCGTGGACTAACCATCAAGATGGGAATATGGGATTAACCGCCCACTCAAGGTGATGTTGTTGATTTGGAAGTTTACTAACACCTGCTTTGGTGTAATGGCAAATCTTAACATGGTATCAGAGCCTCGGAGGGGGGGGTGTTGGACTAACCGTCGCACCTCTCGTGGACTAACCGCCACGCTGGGAACATGGGACTAACCTCCCACTCAAGATGATATTGTTGATTTGGAAGTTTACTAACACCTGCGGGTTTTGGTGTAATGGAAAATCTTAACAAATGTGACTATAGAAACCTTGATAGTAGCAGAAAATGGAATCAACATTTGTCAGATTTGGCAAAGAGCCCCACCCAAATATGAAATCTTAATTGATCTAAGACTAAATACAAATATGAAATAATATGAGAGAGTAATATCTGTTCAATGTATTTTTGACTAAAATGATTTTAAAAGTTAAAGGTGGGTATATGTATAATCAGAAAGCTAAACCAAACAACTTTCCAAACCAAACATTTACTAACATGTTTGAACTGCCTCATTGATGTTGCTTCTCTATGGTGTTGCCTTCCTCAAAGGGAAGAAATAAAAACTGCTTGGGAGTGCTAAATGTAAAATGAGGAGACACATTCACAGTGACTGAGCGAGTAAAAAGCTAAGCATCGTAAAAGAAATAACTATCTAATAAAAACAAGTTGGTAAAGGGAAGAAATAGAAACTGCTTGGGAGTGCTAAATGTAAAATGAGGAGAAGTAAAAAGACACATTTGCAGTGACTGAGCGAGTAAAAAACTAAGCACCRTAAAAGAAATATCTATCTAATAAAAATAAGTTGGTACGAGTAGGTATACTCCAAGTAAAAACCCATCTAATAMAAACAAGTTGGTAYGAGTAGGTATACTCCAAGTAAAAACCCATAGAGAGAAGGTGGAGAACTCACCCACGGTGCGTTAGCATGCAGAACTATCAAGTAAAAACGCCCTACTCAGAGAGGAATGAACACCTCATAGAGTCGACACAAGGTAAAATGAAGAGCACCACTTTATGGTAAAAACCCTAAATGCACTGAAAAATCAAATTATATAAAATAAATAAAGCTAGTAAAACACTTTGATTTTGATTTAAAGTGAATTTTCATTGTTAATCACTTTTTTTTAATGACAAAAGGACATATTTTTTCACTTTTTTTAATGACAAAAGGACATATTTTTTCATACAAGGAAGTTAATGCTTAAATCACAGCGTTTCATTTAATGTAATTACTAAGAATATTCTGAGCATATGAAATTGTGTCCATTAAAAATCCATCTCTGATTAAAAGCCTATTAATTCTGGCCATTTCCAATAAGTGTAAGTCTATCCATGTTTTCACTAAACAGATCTACTTTGCCAGAGATGAAACAACATAATAGGCATACCTAATTCAAGCCATGCAAGTTTTTCTTGCTTACTAAATGGGAACAAGCACTTAAAAATATTACTCTCCAAGAGTTTGATGATGCAAGACAAGCATGTCCCATCCATTCATGTACACTTTTTTAAAGAAAGAGCTCATAAAACAAAACTATGCAACAAAATCACCCAAATTAAGAATACTAATACTTGGTCTAGAAGTTGGCTAACCCTTCAAATTTCAATCTTTTATGTCTTGGACAAACAGAGGCTTTCGTTTGGTATTGCAAGATTGTTTAAAAGGGTGATGTTGACCAGAGTGCTATCAATTATCAGTTAAGCATACAAAACATACCCAATTAAAATGAGAGCAGGGAAAATGCATTGCAAAGGTGGGTAAAATTATTTACCATGAGATAAGATACCCTAGAGTTTTGGAAACCTCATTGTTTACTAGTCTGGAGCAATGGGTAATCCATTTATAATTTCCTCCTATTCTTCACTTTAGTTTGTATACAAAAAGATGAGAAACATCCACAGAAGACTTGGTAAGGAAAGAACAACAAACAAAATTTTGTAATCATTTGATTATTGTTACTGTGTATGAATGACAAAAATTATCATGAGTTGAGAAGATATCCTCAGTTTAGACATGATTAGGATGATGTTAGTTTGAATGCTTACACCACTGGATGGAAGGTAGTTGGACCTTATCTAGTAAGAAAAGCAGGAGGAGGACATCCTTGGGAATGATACCATGCTCGAAAGGACAATATCGTACTCTCGTCCCCCTTATAATCCCATTGGAAAATATTTCATGACTTTGTAGCACCATTAATACCCAACAAATTTACCAAGACAAGTGCAAACATACAGGGGTGGCACTGCCACAAGAATAGAAACAATTGCCACAACCTTTAAATAGAGAGCATCTCTTTTGTTTATGCACGAATCTGCTTTACAAGAGCAATCAATATCCTCTTGTGCAACCATAAATTTTTCAGTGGAACATAACACTTAACCCTTCTGGTGAAGTAGCTATGGTCCACCGGGCGGCCCTGACCACAACCAATAATCCCTCCATATTACAAACAAAAAATAGATCTATACATATATATTATAACTATTAACAAATACATGGTGTATAGAAATGGACTTTATACCAATGAAAAAATATTGTTTATGAGAAAATGAGAAACAAATAAGATAATACAAGAAGACATAATTGGGAACAAGAAAGTGAAGAGCGCATAGCGTAAAGTACATTTCATTAAGGGAAAAGATCTTATAAATTCAAGCAAATCAAGAAGATAAGAAACAAAACAAGAAATCCTAACAGACTCGTAGTATAGTCACATTTACAGTTATAACTAACACTCCCTCTTAAACTCAACACTTAAAAACATCAGCACTGATAATGCCCAAGTGCTATCTCTGAAATTCAAAAATGGTTCTTCCTAGTGGATTTGTAAAAATGTCTGTGAGCTGATCTTGTGAGCCACAAAATTGAAATGCTATGTCACCATTATTCACTAGCTGACGTATGAAGTGAAAACGAGTGTCAATGTGCTTGCTTTTCTTTTGAAACACATGGTTTTTGGATAAATCAATTCCTAAAGTGTTGTCACAGAAGATAGGAGTTGGCTCATTTTCTGTATGTGACATACCATTCAATAGTCTTCGCAGCCACACAGCTTGACACGAAGCTGACGTAGAAATGACATACTCTTCCTATGCATAAGATATTGAAACAATGGGTTGCTTCTTTGATTCCCAATAAATCAAGTTCGTGCCCAGGTGAAAAGCATGTCCTGAGGTGTTTTTTCGGTCATCTAGGCTACCTGCAAAATCACTGTATGTGTAACTAGAGAGACGATTATCTTCAGACTGAGTGTACCATAAGCCAAAATTGAGAGTGCATGTCTTAGAATCCTTTTCTCCATCTTCCAGTGAGAATATTTGGGGGATTCCATGAACCTGGAAACAAAATTAGCTGCGTACACAATATTAGGCCTAGTTGTTGTAAGATACAACAAACTACCTACTAAACTTTTGTACAAGGTAGAATCTATTGTAGGGCCTTCATCTTGATTGCTTAATTTTGTGCCTAGGGGTATAGGATTTTCTGCTCGATTGCAGTCTTCCATGCAGAATCTTTTGATGATGTGTGTTGCATACTTTTGCTAACAGACAAAAATCCCTTTGGTTGATTGGTCAACCTCAATCCCCCCAAAAATATTTCATTATGCCAAGATATGTCATCTCAAACTCACATTGCATGACATGTTTAAAACTGGTTAACTCAATATTTCCAATATATATCAAGTCATCAACATATAAATATACAGTCAAAATTTTACCTTGTTTATCTGTTTTGGTGTATAGAGTTGGCTCATTTTGGCTTCTGCTGAAACCACTCTTGATCATGTAAGTGTCAATTATGTTGTACCAAGCTCTTGGAGCTTGCTTTAAACCATACAAGGATTTCTTCAACTGATACACTTTGGCTATCTTCTCTTTGACTTCAAATCCAGGTGGCTAATCGACATAGACCTCTTCTTCTAAGACACCATTCAATAAATTTGACTTGACATCCATCTAATATACTTTCCATTTGTGTTGAGTTGCTATGGATAAGAGAGTCCTTATAGTGTCCAACCTTGCTACTCGAGAAAATTTTTCACCATAATCAATGCCTGGTTGTTGTGAGAATCCTTTGGCAACAAGTCTTTCCTTGTGTTTTCCAATCTGCCCCTTTTCATTGAGTTTAGTTTTGTAAACCCACTTGACACCAATACTTTTCTTGTGTTTGGGTAGATCAACAAGATCCCATGTCTTGTTGTTCTCAATGGAGTCAATCTCTTGGTTAATGGCTTGAACCCAATGTGGCTCTTAGTTGCCTCTCTAAAATATGTAGGTTGACATGACATTAATGCAAAAAGATTGTGATGATCAATATCATCCAACTGTTGATGGATTTCTCTCAAGCTTCAAGTTCTTTGATTTTTAAGTTCAGAGGATAAATTTATGCTTGAAGTAGAGTTGTCTTGAGGAATTTTAGGTTGTCTTTTTACYTGCAATCTTGGAAGGGCAGGCTGATGTGTTTTTTGTCCTGAATTTTCTGTGTTTTCAAAAAGTGGCAGCAATGGATTTTGACTRTCCATAGGGAAATTTTCAGACTCAATCCAGAGCTGATTTTCAAGAAATTTGACATCTYTGCTGAGAATTAGTTGCTTTGAAATCGGATTGTAGAGTCTGTAGGMTTTTTTTGTCTCATTRTAACCAACAAAAATGAATTTCTCACTTTTATAATCAAGTTTCTTTCTCAATTTGGAAGGTATGTGAGCRAATGCTAYGCATCCAAATGTCCTGAGATGAGCAACATTTAGTCTTTCTTGCTGACGAGCAMTCCATTGTTCTATATGGGCCTTTTCTCTCTTCAATTGTCTCATTGTCTTTTGGAGTTCCTTGATCCTTTCTCTACCAGTTCTGTATTTAACCTTGAATTCGGGGAACTCTTCAGAAGGTGCAGGCTCATTCAGATTTATGGCAACCTTGGGTTCTCTCAATTTAACTTGGTATTTAGAAACCAATCCTGAGTTGTGTTCTTCATCAGAACTTGTTGAATCCATGGCTTCTGGCATATCTKATATGTGATCTGAATCTACAAGGTAACCCTTTTTATTTTCAGGGATCTCACTAATACCTTTAGCAATTTCTTTAACTTTTGCCAATTTGGTTGTAGCTCTTGTTACAAGTCCTGTAGATGATGAAACAATCTGCTTACCTCTTTTTGTTGGTTTCTTATGCAATGGAGGTCTTTTTGCTTTTTTCCTGGTACTTGCTTCAACATCTTCATAATGATCTTCTATAACTATGACATTTTCTTATTTGATTGAGGGATTGAACATGGCTTTGGACTTCAACCTGTATTTGTTGGTAACCCTAGTAGAATTCCTTCTAGAGTTTTGAGACACAGACACACCTTTATTCTTTTCCCTTTTGACTGCAACGCCTTTTTTACTGGTTGAAGGTGATTCATGCTTGGCTGCAGTTTGAATATCAAAATCTTCATCTAAATTTTCTTCCCCTTTAACATGTTCCTCAGAAAACATTTCAATTTCTGGATCCAATTTCGGTCTTTTACCTCTGCTATTCCTCGTCACCCTGATAGCAGGCATTTCTTCTTTAATAGGGGTTTCATCAATTGAAATATTTTGTTTATGTGTAACAGTCTTTTTTCCTTTGCCTTTCTTCTGTTTGTTGGACTGTGGGTTAGGATTTAAGGATTGCATGAGCCAGCTCCAGGGTTTCTGTATTTCTCTCAAAGAAGACACGACTAGAGTCTTAATTAAGACCTGATGAAATAGGATTCTCTTTGCATAGGAGGAGAGTGACTGCACTCTTTTTGACATCTTTTTCAAGCTTTTGAGTAGAAAGTAAGACAGATTTAAAGGATAATCACCATTTAGATGCATTAATAACCTAATGTGATAGATATAAATTAGTGAGAATCTTCCTTCGCAGGTGATATACCTGTGGATAATGATTAGAGCAGTGTGCCATTCTGGTCTAATCCATCTATGAGGAAGTCCCTTTCTCCAATTCGTATTTTTCTTATCTGGAAGAAAGAATTGATTGACAAACTCTATAACCACATGCTCCTTCTTCCACCATCGTTCTCCTCCAACCACCAATTTGCAAGCTCTGGCAATTGTTTATTCTGTCACCAACATTAGCAGCTTCCCGATCTCCACTTCGTAACCATCAAATTTCTGTGCAAACCCCATAGAGACCTATTTGTTGTGATCTTGGATAGTGGTGAGGAATTCGAACCAACCAACATCTCTGAACCTTTGATCCATCTGAGGATAAGCTTTGAGAAGTTCGGTGCCCTCAGGTTCTAATCTTACCACTTGTCCACTCCTCTTAGGTGCCATCAAAACACAATGCTACAACTGGCACTGCTCAGATTCTGAATATGCTACTTGCAATCTGTTAATATATAACCGTTCTCCTGGGAAAACATATGCACTTAAAATTCAACAAAATCAGGATGAAGAGTGACTGTTTCAAATAATGATCTTTGGGAATTGAACGATTTGAAATGAGTCCTTTGCAGGTATAGAGAAATATGATCCTGTAATGGTTTGAATCATCAAATGATTCGATAGCCATCGTGGGACACATGCGAACTCTTAGTCCACGATCTGGGTAATCATAACGGAATCTGGGTGGCGGGTGCATATTAAGGCATGATTATATTTGCGCTATGGGAATAATGTTATTCTGGTAGCGCTATTAATGACTTAGCATAATTTGAATTTGTAAAGTTCAAACAAGCATATGAAGTGACACATCATTCAAAACCATGTCTTAAAACTCCAAACTTAAAGAAATTATCCAAAAACCTAAAACACAAACCATAACAAGATGAAAACAATGATTTAAATCAAATGAAAGCAGATAATGAAGTGCAGGTAGGAGGGGTTTAGGATTAGGATTTCTCACTAAATCAAAAGCATAATTAAAGACTAATAGTGCCTATAATTTTTGCAGTAATAGCATTGTATGTTTGATTTGTCATTTGATCTTCTCCCTCTGCCTCTTTGAGGCTGAAAATTCTGATTCTGGTTCTGTTGTTTGTGACCTTTACTTGAGTGATTGTTACTTGGACTTATCCCTCTTCCTCGATGACCTTTTTCTCTGCCTCTGCCTCTCCCTCTATAGAAGGAGAATTGAGTCTTGAAGGCATTGGCTATTGACTCATCTTCGAGATGTACTTTGGTCTCATGTGTCATTAGAGAGCCCATTAATTCATCTGTTGAAAAATTTGACAGATCCTTGGATTCAAGGATGGCTGTAACAACCATTTCAAATTTCTTTGGAAGACTTCTGAGGACTTTCTCAATGATTATTTGATCATGGATGTTTTCGCGAGTCAATCTGATATGGTTTACAATTCCCATGACTTTGCTCATAAATTGATCAACGTTTTCAAACTCTGTTATTTTTAAAGCCTCAAAATGTGTCCTCAAGGTTTGCAGCTTGATTGTTTTGACCCTGTCATTTCCTTGGTAAGCTGATTTAAGGATGTCCCGAGCCTATTTTGAAGTAACAACGCCTTTGATTTTTGAAAAAATTGAGTCATCCACTAAGTTTTGAATCGAGAATTGTGCCTTATTCTCTTTGTTCCTCTGTGTTTCCTGAGCATTTCTTTGTTGATTTCTCATGGCAACAAGGTCTGTTGGATCTGGTTCCACATAGCCATGATTCACTGGATCACAACACTCTTGTGCTTGTAAGAAGGATCTCATTCTAATAGACCAAAATTCATAGTTCTTTCCGAGAAGAATCGGTCCTTGTGTTGGTCCTAAATTACTGGAGGTGGTCATCTTGAAAAAAATTGAACAAAAAAAAATTGTTAGAGATTTTCATGCTTACCTATTTCCTACGCATAAAACCAGGTCTGTCAAATGTTATGTGTGACTTACGGGCCAAAAAAACATGGGGTAGAACACTTTTTTAGCTTTGATATAGTTGGATCTGACTATCCAAGCACAAGATCTACAGAGTTGGAGCTCTGAGCTCTGTTCTTTAGCAATTGTAGCCCCTCTAATGGCAGAATCAGGCTATCTAAGTTTATTCAAGAGCCAAAAAAAAATTGAAGTTCAGCTTCTCATGTGACAGGGGGTTGAGAGCCTCGAACTAGCGAAGTGGAAGATCCTTTGTCCACGTGTCTTCATCGATGGATGGTCCAGATGAACTTCTAGGCTTCGGGCCTTTGGGAGTACTTTACTCACCACTGCTTACTTGCTCCCGGAGTACGAGATCGCTGAATACGGGGATCGTCTCAGATGTGTCCCCTGCTTGGATCGAAGGACATGAATTGATTATATGTGACTAAGTGTTGTGACCTTGGCTTAACCTTTGAGCACTTATCTCACTTTGCAAGATCGACAGTTGTGTTTTAATGGACCGTGAAGATCAACGACCATGAGTGATTGCGGAAACTCAACTTGCTCATGCTTTAATTTCCTTCCTGATATCCGCATTGCGAAGATGCTCGTCCCTAGTGGGATTGATATCCACCGTTGATCTGTTGATCTAGTAGGATCAACAATCATGAGGTATTGCAGAGTCTCAACTTGCACACGCTTTAATTTTATTCCCGATCTCTACAATGGCTCCCCACTGTCAATCTCCCTTCAATGAGATTTGACAGTCGTGACTTAATAATTGCTTGATCTGACGGATTATCTTGCTCTCGCCGAGATCTAACGGATAAAAAAAAAATTTGCTTCTTTTGCGTACTCCTCGTCCTTTCTGAGCTTGATTAATGGCTCAAATTTGTTCTCGTGGCCGATCTTACATCTATTCCTTTGCTTCTTCTGCAAACTTCCTTCTGAAGAAAGAATTTCACGAATCTTTAAATGCGAAAGAATTTCATGAATTCTTTAAATGCGAAAGAATTTCATGAATTCTTTAAATGCTCACAAATCTTTAAGTGTTTCGTCCTTTTGTAGCTTTGCTTCCTCGCGCTTGTTGTCTCCAACGATCTTTTGAGCATATTTCAGACTGCTCTCCAAGGTCTGTGAAGAATCTTGTGTCCCATTCTCTCGTCTGCGAGACAATCTAAGCTCTGCGCTCTTCTTCTTAGGATCAGACTTCTCTCTAGGCACTGTGAATAGGCTTACATCCTAAGCTCTGATACCATGAGAAAATGAGAAACAAAGAAGATAATACAGAGAAGACAGAATTAGGAACAAGAAAGTGAAGAGCACATAGTGTCAAGTGCATTTTATTAAGGGAAAATAGATAAGCTAAATAAGCTCGAGCAAATCAAGAACATCAAGAAAGAAAATAAGAAATCTTAATGGACTCGTACATCTCGCCATAACAGCTCGGCAGTGTACCACATATTGTTGAGGTGTTGAGGTGATAGTTATAACTAACAATTTAAACACTAGTATTGTTAAATGCAGATTTTTAGAATGTCGTAAAAAAAAAATTGAAATCGATGATGGATGTTTCAGGGTTGGGTATGAATGGGTAAAGTATTACAAAATATAAGGAGTTTTATTTTTTGAGACCTTGGTCCCACTTTCCTTCAATACATGAAGGTGACAAATATCGTCCAAAGAGACCAAGCCAATGGATAATTAACATGGCACAAATGTTAACCATGCAAGTGCCTTACCAAATGGATAATAGAATGGAAACCATGCCAAACCAGATGATGGATAACCTTCAGCGATAGCGTGGACATATACTCTAAGTGGGAGCATCCAGTTCAATTCAGATACAAGGCAACCAGTTCAATTCTCAGCTTATTTTGATCAAGTTCCTCGAAAATTGATATCTACTTTGGAAGCCGAAATCATCAAGAGAACTTATTCCGATTAACTTTGGAAATACAGACAAAAGGTTTGTGTTTCATGGAAGAGAGCGTAAGAGTATTAGTTCATTTCCGTAATAGCCTTGAGTTGTAATGGTATATTTGTTTAATGTATAAAACCATGAGTGGCTCATGCATTGGGACGGAGAAAAACGTATCGGGATTTCGTTTCTTCCTGCACTACTTGGGGTGTTGTTCCTTCTCATAGGCTACTACTATTGGTGCCAGCCTTGAGCAGGCATGGACGGGCGAGGCGAGTTTACAAGAACCAAGTCGAGTCTATATTATCGTTTAGAATGCCTCGATTATACAAGCGAGGTACCCGAATAACCTAAGTTTGTGGGTTAAAATAACCTAAGATTTAAGTGTGCAGCAAATTTGCACACTTGAATCTTAGGTTTTTTATTAGAGAAAGAAATCAAAGAAAACTAAGTAGAAATTATGATTTGAGAGATAAGTCGAAGAAAAGGAAAAAAAAAATAGCGTGTTTATTTATTTTACAGTTTTCTATCAAACTCTACACATATAATAGTGTTAAATGGAGTTTAATATAACATTTTTGAGGGAAATATACATTTATAATAAGTATATAATATGGGACATATTGCTAATTATGTGTTATTAACATATTGTTGATAACAATAATGATAATTTTTCTCTAAAATTAATATTGTTTTATTAAATATTAAAGAAAAAACAAGGTAAGAGAATGATAAATATATTATCAAAGTTTTGATGTTAAGATTTTATGGTTGTTGGTATTGTTATAAATATTTTAAAATTGAGATTTAATGTATGAATAAACATGAAATTCTAAAAGAAAGATATTTTGATCATCCATTTTTTTTGTGTAATAAATATGAAAAATTATTTCATCCCATGACATTTTAGGATTTGTCCAACACCCTAATTCATTATAAAACTAGTCACTTAATTCTTATTTAGCTATGTTGAGTTTCTTCTTTAAGATAGATCTAAAACTATTTTTTTTTTTTTTTAATTTTCTAAATTGAGATTAATAACTTACTTGTAGTATCCCCAGATGGGGTGTTAGTGGATTCCCCGTGGCGGATGATGGCAACGAACACAACACGCTGCAGCACGGAGCCACGTGACGGGCCCGTGCTGCAGTACCATCCCCTCCCGGAAGAGTAATGGCATTTATATGCCGCATAAGGGACGAAGCAAGGGGCATTTACGCCACCCTCAGCTCCCACGCAGCTTGTTTAATGGCTCGGCTTGTTAGTTTTGGCATTTCACCTTGTAAGCGTTCGGAAGGGCTCTCCCCTTCATGACGCAAACATCACCAGGCTTGCACAGAGGCTATCTTCTTCGTCTACCTGCTACACTGGTCCAACCCTGTCCCGCCCTGCTCACCTGCACACATGAAAGAAAGGATAAGAGGGAAGCCGAAGAGGGGCTCACCCTGAAAGCCCCGTAGACCTTTGGTCTCTCCTTCGGCCTCCCCGACGACTGGTTCTTCATCCCTCCCCCAAAGCTTGTCCCCAACTGCCACCCTGCCACCCTGCCACCTTTGCAATCCTTGCACTTTCGCTCCGCGATAACCCCGCCACCTTCGCAGTCTGCGCTTTTACATTCCATGTCTACCATCCCGCGAGGGTCACCCCCGACTCCTCGCTCCCCTCAGGACCCTCGGATGCATTTCATGGCGACAATGTCCTTCCCCATATCCTCGAGCACCTGGAGGAGTGCACCAGCGGCTGTGGGAGAGTTCAAGCGAGCGCGTCTCCACCCTGTGAGCCACCTCGACAGTGAGAATTTCAAAGAGCGATTGGGCAGTCTGTACGATCTGGTCTTTGAGCTCAGAAGGGAGATGGCGGACCTCAAGTTTTGACTGCAGGCCACTGAAGACAATGTCGCCACCTTTCTTCATATCCTATCAACTATGCAGTCGGAGCTTACCTCGGACCCAGCTGGCTCTTCTCCGGGGGAGGCCCCTGACATTGCGATGGACATCATTCGGCGACAAGCAGCGGACAGGCAGAAGGAGGCAGAATGTAGCGGCCCAGTGGAGGACGAGGAAGATGGGGAGCGAAATGAACAACGCAAGGACGACCAACCGGCCAACCTCGAGACGAAACCGTGGATAGAGGACCTTCGAGCCACGTGGATTGGATATTAGACAAGTGTTTAGATTTCTTTTTGCTGAACATCTAGTTCCTTTAGGCTCCTAGTCTAGAAGCAGATAGTAGGGTCTTTGTGTGTTTTCTGAACCCGCAACTTTCTCAGACTTGTGAATTGGGGGCTGGCTGGACTGGTTTCCCCTCTGTTGGGTAGTCCAGCAATTTCAGCCAGTTTATTACTGTATTTTGGCAACTCTTTTCAGCTCTAGCAGGCACTGAATATAATATATACTTCTTACTTACAAAAAAAAAAATAACTTACTTGTAGTATCTTGATTTTCTCTTTTCCTCTATTTTATTGTCCCACCACATTTTCTCTTTAAATTTAGATATGTAAATGAGTGTATATGTATAATTAGAAAGTAAAGTATGACTACTAAGTTCTCTTTTACCAAATTAAATATAAAATGGCAGATACGTGTACATTTTCCATATTGATTTCTCCATATATGCATGGTGGGTATTTAACATATTAGAAATAAATATGGTTGTATAATTTCAAAATGAGATATGGTAATTCACATGAAGAGGATGGTAAAAAAGAAAAAAAGAAAAAAAAGGAAAGAGGGTGCCCAACAATGTGCTCACACATGAATTCTCTCATGTTCTTAGAAACACACACAAGTTCATCAGCTCTTCAAACTACCATGGAGATTGTCAAATTAACCCCAAGTAGGAATTCTTAAGAACACGTGCACAATACTTTATTGATACATATTTTAGGGTTATTAAATAAATTAAGGAGATGTATTTTAGAACATCTTCAACAAGGAATGGAAGACTCTAGTAACATGGACATCAAAATTGGTTCCAAGTAATTATTTTGATTTAATTTGAATTTTTTTATTTCATAATTTCTTTAAAATATTAAAAAAAAAAAATCCATTATTAAATCGTAGCACACTTAATTAACTGGAAGTTTGAAGAAAACTTGAACCCAACATCACCACATGAAAACAGACCAAAATCCAATGTAGATTCGGGAAACATAAACATTGAAATTGATGCAGGGTTGAGGTGTCTAAGAACCTTTATACAAGACTTTAGAAATACGAGAGAGCCCTTACATCTATCACTTGTCACATCCCTAGACATCATTGTTACTTATATTGCAAATTCTCAAGGCCAATTAACAAACATTTATGATTACAAAGACACAATGTTTTAACATTTTAAGATGGGTCTAGATAAAAACCAAGTCAGACATCAACATTTCAAAACAAGAATTAATGAAAAATTTTATTGACCCGAGAAACGGATTACAACCACCAATCACAAAGAAACACATATGTATGGACTAATGCACCTACAAGCCATTTTTAGATATTTGGATGGATAGGTGGTTTATGATATTTGAAAAATCTCCCTAAAATAATAGGGATGCGTATCTATATTTCCTTGGGAAATTATGGGCTATGATTGTCTTAGGTCAGCATGTCAACTTATTTGACATTGGTGAATTCCAAAGGGTGGGTCGTGGGTCCACGCATGATAGAAAAAATGTTAGGCATGACCCATTGCTAGTTGATCAAATATCATTTGTATCTAGGAAATATATGCTCCTCGACGTGAGATAAACTAGTATATCTAGCTTCATTGGAGAGATCAAAACTCTATTTCTTCTTGGAAAACCAACAAATTGATCCAAAACCAAGAGAGAAAAGGTATCCCAAGGCATAGGATCATTCATCAAGATCACCTGAAAGTGGGAATTAGGAAAACCAAGGAGATGAATGTCATCATTGGTTGAGTAGAGAATGTCCATGTAAGGGGTGCCCTTAATATAATGCAAGTTATTCTTAGCAACTTTCCATTGGCTATCATGAGTCTCTTTCATGTAATAGGAACACATATCAATTGCAAAGGAGATATCTAGTCAATAATATTGAACTTGGTTTACTCATAAGTTTGATGGTGTATTAAGCCATCAACCAGGATTCTATTGTCATTGTGATTTCCTCCACCAATTGGTATGACAAAAAGGTATGAGGTTGAATTCAAGTATTGAACAAATTATCATAATAGATACCCCTAAAAATTAGCACCTAAGTTGAAGAAAATGATGAATTTATCAGAATAGATTCTCATCCAACCTAACATCTAAATAGAAGGAATTTCATGTTATATAATTTGTCGATAGAAACAATCTCCAAGTTATTATGTTCATTGAAGTGGATATTGAAAAAACCCCTACCATTAAGATCAAATTATAATTTATACCTCATGTTGCATTAAACTTTAGAGACTCTTGTCCCCTCTTGATTATGACCAAGTAGATATGATGATTGCTTTAAATTTCCTATTTGTCCATTAAGAATTTCTTAATGACATAGTCTTTTATGGTTAGTCATTAACCAAAGAATTCCAATAAATCTCAAGTCAACTTGGTTATAATAAAATTTATGTGAAAATCTTAAGTCATTTTCTCTTCTTTTTAGAAATCTACTTTCTTGTTATCTTATTTCAAGTATTCCTAAAGTATGATGGCAATTTTTCCATACACTTTTTTTAATATAAAATATATTAAAAATGCATGAGGTAAGAGACATGTTGTTGAGAGACCTTATACCTTAATAATTTTAGGTTTTACATTAAGTACCATACTCTAAATGAGAATATATATATATATATATATATATATATATATATATATATATATATATATATATATATATATATATATATATTCCAATTTCATATATATATATATATTCCAATTTCTCATTTTATATTATATAGGAAGGAAACACTTATTATTAATTACCCATTAAAACTATACACATATATTATAAAGATTCCAACCAAGAATCACTATGTATAATGTCTTGAATTTACATCAGTTCAAATAATGGAATGGGCCATTTCCATTATTTATAACATCTACCCAAAAAAGATAAAAAAACATCTTAACATTGATTACAAGCCATAAATAATAACTAGTTGAAGCTCTACCCTGATCTAATTGACATAAGCAGTGAAAACAGAATGAAAAGAAAACATCTAACACCTAAATCCCAGATCATGATGTAGTGTGGAGCAAAAAAACTTAGACATCAACTCTGACTTCAAAGATTGAAAAGATGCCAAAACAACAAGAATGTAAAGATTAAAAACTAACTTCAACATAGGTATATCATGTGCATGCAAATTTATACATACCCTTCTCCAAGTGAAAAAACCTAATAAGACATATTTTTCATAATTGGGCCGATTTGATCCCCAACAGATTACTTGTCTTGACTAGAGGCCCCCTCACATCCATTTCCCATGGTATTGGGAAGCAAACTAGGTACCACATGCCCAGAAACGTTTGTGACAAGTGAACTATTTCCAGATTCATAGTAGCCATCTTCCCATCTCAGTATCCTCGAATGTCAATGATGAGAAACAACACCTTCTTAATTCAACAACAATTTTAAAGACAATTCAATTTAACAAGCAAATATTAACGCCGATACCTTCTACTTAGAAGCAAAATTCACATAGAATGAAAATATTTATTTGTTATGCATATTTTAGTTAAAATGATCTATACTTACTCCAAATGATTATCTCAAACTCAAGATGGAAAAAGTAAAATATAGATAAAAACTACAACAACTATCTAACTTGCAAAATTCACCTAGAATGAAAATATTTATTTGTTATGCATATTTTAGTTAAAATGATCTATACTTACTCCCAATGATTATCTCAAACCCAAGATGGAAAAAGTAAAATACAGATAAAAACATCACACTTTGGTTCAGGGCTAACAGATATGACTCATTGTAGTTCCATTTTTATAAATAAGCATCGCACTTGTTTTTCAAAAATGGTGTTGGAGGAGCACAAAATAATACAACCATAGAACATTTACAATATAAACAAGGGCAGCACGCTGCATGTACTGCCTTGAGAACTTTAGTTGTTAGTGTCTGCACGGCTTATATAAATAATATTCAGACATTTCCTTAGTTATTCGAAAAGAATGAGATCTGTACTTCCCATGATCTTTATAATAATTAAAAAAGTAAAAACATCTCAATGTTTCTTATATTTTAAAATATGACTTAAAAGTTTAAAAATTACTACATACAAATTTCTATAAAATTATACTAAAAAATTAAAAAATGTTAATAAATGTAAAATTATTGAAATTGAAAGATTAAAAAAAATATTAATAAATGTAAAATTATTGAAATTAAAAAATTAAAAAAATATTAAGAAATGTAAAATTATTGAAATTTTAATAAGCTTAAAAAAGTCGACATTTAAAATTTAAATTTTTACCTCATTTGAAAAAACAATACAATATTACATTATATTGCATTACATTATATTAGTTTTTTTGTGGTCTTGTCTTTTCTCATTAATTTAAGGTTTCAAAATAAGTGAAGGCTGCAATAACATTATCAAGTTATTGACCAATGAAAAGTTAAAAAAATACTATTTTTATTTAAAAAAAAATTAAATTTTTTTATGTTGAACATTTAAATTGATATAAATTTTTCAAATCAACACAAAACTAATATGAAAGTCAATGCTAACTCATTGCTATATACTACCTTCCACAATACAATAACAAAAAATAAATATCCATGCCCATTCGCTTTTGTATAAGAGAAGCCTCTCTCTTGCTACCCTAAATTTGTCCTTTTCACCCGTGTTGAGCAGTAAAAAGAAGCGATTTATCTGGTAAGTCTTCTAAGCTTTAGAGTATTTATCAGGTAGTACGCACATATTCTAGTTCTACGTGCATGAAAACGATTTATTTGAATATGTTTTTAATTGAATGACAACCAACACAAAGTTGAGTTGTGCAAGTTTGTTTTACCTATTGAGGCATAAGTGTCTTGGGAATAACCCTGTCTTGGGAATAACCCTAAAAGGAAAGAAGGAAGATTAGAATTAGTAGAGAGGAAATTATATATATGGAAATTTAAACAATTTCTATATTTTGCTAGACAACTGAAATATTCATTTTTCTTGAATTCTTCGTTCCAGATTAGGAAAATTTGTTTTTGTTTTCGAACTAATCTAAATATATAACCGCATATACCAGAATACATGGAAACCGCTTCATGAACATCTTGTGAAACGATTCCCATGAGTCCCACACTGCCTCCATCGTAAACCAATTCAATGTTCCTTGAAACCTGAGAATGTAAACAAAAGAAAAATGGGCGTTAAGAAAATAAATGATTAAATATGGTCCAATTTTGCTAAAGGTCTGCATGATGAGCGTTAGTTGAATAAATGAATAATTATGGCATGATATTTGCGAAAATTCTGCACAATAAACCTTTAGAAATTCACAAACATAGTACATGGTCTCTAAATCCTCGGTTTGAGGATAAAAAATGTCAATATATGGGAAAACAATATGGAAAGATATAAGCCAAACTTAATATAGATCATGCAAGATCAGAGATCCTAAGATGTATAACAGAACCTGAAATGTGTTAAAGGTTTGCAGAGACGCAGAAGATGCATGATCAGATAAAGGGGCAACTACAAGATAGAAACCATAAATACAAGAGATGAATAGACGAGAGGAGACGAGAGGTTTATTTTGATATCGGGGATAAAGTTTTAGTGCATTCGAGGAAAGAGATATTCCTGAAAGGGAAATACAACAAGTTGAAAATGGAAAAGATAGGACCATGTAAAATCCTCAGAAATTTTGTTGCAAACGCTTATGAGATTGAACTGCCATAAGATGTTGGAATATCCCCGATATTCAATGTAGCAGACATGTACCCTTACATGGTGGATGATACAGGGGAATCATATGATCAGAAGGAGATCCAGTGGTAGAATTAGATTCCCACAACATAGAAGCCACAGATAGAGAAAATTCAAGATCAGAGGATTTCTATGGAGCCCAGAAGACAAAAGGAAGATTTATTATGAGTATTTTGTGAAATGGAAAGGCCATCTAGAAGAGGATGTTAGTTGGGTAACTAAATGCAGTGTAGGAGCTTATGGACAAGAGTCCATGGATCTTTTGTCCAGAGGATTATGATGCAGGAGAATCGCCATCAACATTTAAAGAGGCCGAGTGGACTACATCTCAACACCCAATGCGTACATTTGAAACTGTTTCAAATTCCAAAGGATAGAGCACCATCTTAAATTTTTGAAAGCATTGTAATTAAATCCATTTTTAATGTTTTGAGACTAGATCCGTTGTAAGCAATCTAGGTGATTGTATTTTCTTTAATACCTGTAGGATTGTACAAATACCGAGCATCAACTCGTATCTGAGTGTAAATTTCATTTATTGTAATAGGGATAAGTAGGAGAATGTTTTGATTATGACATGATAACACTAAGGTAGGTTGGAGGGAAAGATTGAGAAGCCTCTCCATGTATAAATATATGTAACCAACACCCAAATGATGCTTCTTAAGTTTATTTGGTTGCTGCTGAACATTATTTTGCTAAAGAAAGAGTGAGATTTAGAAGAGTTTCTAAGATCTTGTTCGAGAACTGTAACAAACCATGTATATATTTTTTGAATGAATATAACAAAGGAGATTTTATTCCAAATGTCTGGTGTTGCTTACATATGAGTTTGCTGAGTAAATGTTTTTTGTTTTTGTTTTATGTGTTTTACATGCCTATATGAGCATTTCTTAGATAGATGAAGGAACTGTTAATGTTTATTTAAGTTTCAAGTGTTTCTCTTATGAGAAGTCTGGTTCAAGGAGTGAACAAATCCACGCAAGGAGTGCGAGGGAAGATTCTTCTTAGACTCATTCAACCAGAAGAGAGAGCGTGAATGTTTGTGAAGAAAGTGCAAGGAGTGTGCAGATACTAAGTGGAGTGTAGATCTTGAGGACGACCTGTGCAAGGTGTGCACTGGGCCAACACTTAGCCAAGTTTTGAGAAAACCTCAAGATAAACGAGCGTAAGGAGTGCACATGAGGTTCCTAGTAAAATCCTTAAGTCCGGAGCTTTTCAAAATTTCAGAGGAGTGCAAATGAGTGCACCAGAGGTTTGAATCACCTCAGGCAATCAAGCTCGGGAGAGATAACGACCAGAATCCCTTGGAGGGAAGAGTTTATCTCATTTGAAGGTCGAGTGATCCAGATTTAGGAGCAGAATGAACTGATTAACAGCCCGAATAAAATAAACATAGAGATATGAAGAATAACACAGATATCCAGTGAAAGATATCTTCTGTTGAATAATGAAATAGGTTGAAATTGTAAAAATGCAGAACTGAAACACTTTCTCGAATGGTTGTAGTTATCTCTGAGAAGAGATGTGGCTACTACATGCATCTGTCTTAATATAATGGATTACAATGAGGCTCCAGAGGCCTTTTTGATATTACTCATGAATGAAAAAACCCTAGACATCCAAAAACTTAACCCTAGAAGGTGAAATGCCAAAAGTCATGTGGGCCCCTAAGGGTAAGTTGGTGTAAGTTGGTACCTCAACTTCCTAGGGTCGAAACTTTTGCATACGACCTCTGTTTTAGGGGCATGATAGCCTGTTGGAAAGGTATTTCAGAGAAATACACATTTCATCATCAAACTCTAACTCAGTCTATAGTTTGACTATGGAGAGACAAAAAACAATGTTTAGGTGATAAAACATAAACAATAACAACAACATAGCGGAAAAGGTTCACCAGCCAACACCCACATAGTATTCACTCCAATGTTACATATTTATAGTGCAATGGGTGATGCCACCTCATAGAGACATTTGCTCTAGATCCTAAAATCATGCATGATGACTAGGCTAGGGAATCTTAACTAATCATTAGTCATCACTTGAGGATATATTACTAATATCCTAAATGAATAATACAAATATAGGTGACAATTTAGACTTAGTGATTGGTAAAGGTAAGACATAGGCTAACAATCCCCCCCTCAATCACAAGTCCGATCAATAATACCAGCAATAAGGCATAATCTAGTATCAATTCCAAGTCTTCATACTAAAACTCTTGTGCTGAGCCTCAATGAAGAACTGCCTGAAAAACTGTCAATCTGGATGTTGAACATGTTCATTTGAAATGAACTAGAAGAGAGCTGAGATATGGAAGTGAACACCTACAATATCTGAACATTTCCTGATTGCTTGACAATTTGATCATTTTGCTAAGTATTTGAGCTAGAAGAATCTGATGTCTTCTGCTAATTGGTGAACATGTAGTATCACCACTCTAATATCAGTGTATCACTGAAGTTCTCTCTGAATCTATGGTTTGGGATGACCACTTACCAATTGATACCATGTATCTAATGGTTTTTGGATAACCACTAACATATATTGACACTTTTAGGTGTCCAACAACATCCAAATGTATAATGTGTATGATTCAATTGCAAGTCATTGAATCATAATCTTGTCAAAGCCTGCCATCTATGGAAAATCTCACTATGTCATCACGTGAGCCAGGATGCATGCAAATTGTTTACTTAATGTAAACTCCAATCTGATGAGAGCGAACCAAGAGAAGTGAATCAACTTCTATTATGACACATCCCTGAAAATGCCTGACAACTCAATCAAATGCCAAGCTGCAATACAGAAGGATCCTCTTGTCCTCTGCTAGGTCGAATGACCATCTATGTGAACCAAATGTTCACATCATTTCTCTCAAAATCAAAATCTATATGATTCAAATTAAACTTATTGAACCATAATTGAACCAAAGTCTGTCATTTACAGATCACAGTTGCCCATTTGGAAAATTTCATGCCCATCTAGCATACTTGATGTTTGTTGTTGTCGAAAATTTTTGTTTGAAAACCATCTTCAATTCCATCATCAATTCCCCCCTTTGTCAGCTGAAAGGAGAGACCATAAGTGGTTTCATGAATTTTGAACTCCCCCCTTTAAGGTGCATGAGAGTTTCATCATTATACTCCCCCCTTCTAGGCTCAAGATAGTATTGTACTTGTTCCATTTGAGTACAACAAAAAGTGGGCATGTGGAAAAAACCACATGTTATCTCATCCCGTGAGGGCCATGCTCAAAAGCTGAGCCATAAGGGGACCACTTATGTGATGTACAAAAATGTTATGTGATACAAGATTGGTCTTTACTCGAGATTGAATTCTACGGTAAGACTTATATAATCACTTGGTTGTTGATGACCATTGCCAAGTATCAATCCACTCATAGTGAATTTTCAATCTTGCAGGTTTCTTTAGTGTTGAACATATGTCTGAAGAATGGTTATGCTTGCCACAATGATGGCAAGGATGGATATCAAAATATTGATTCTCCTTGTGACCAACTTGATTAAAATGTTGGCACTTATCATTATGATGCTGAACTTGAACAAGTGAAGTTGAAGCTTCTTGAAGAAATCCATCACTTTGGAACTTGATTGGTCTGGAATAATCAGGAATATGAAAGGTAACTTCCTTGTCATATCCAATTCCTGTTCTATTCTTGTTGTAGATGATTTCTTCCCAAGGTCCGATGATGGGCTTGGAAAGAGTATTATGAACCTGTTTCTTTGAAATCTGTGGAAGTGGATTTATTGCATGTTGATGCATCATTGAAAGGTTTTCTTCATTGAAATCAAAATAAAACTCTTGAAATGTAGGTTCATGAATAGATTCAACTTCGTCTGAAACTGATTCTGAAGTTGTATCACTATGTTGTTCCTTCACTAACTGTTGATTAAAAACATCATCATCATCATCATCATAGAGAGGATTGTGCTGAACAAAAATTAGTTCATAACACTTCACCGACTGTTTATTTTTGAGATCAGTCAACTCATCATTCAATAGTTGGGATAGATATTAAAGAAGTCTAACTTTAGCTTGCATCACTTGCGAACAAGATAGCACTAATTGAAGAGTTCTTTTTTTCAATATCATTGTGTTGTCTTCAGTGGTGTTTATTAGAGTGTTCAATAACTCTAATAATTATAGACTTCGAGCCATTTCAAAAACACTAAATGAGGTCTCCTTGTGCAGGTAGATCCTGATTACAATTTGACTTGACAAAAGAAGGTTTATTTGCAACTCGCTCACTTGAATCGCTCACTTGAACTTCACGCTCGCTTGCTATTCATGCTCACTTGAACTTGCCTTGCTTGAACTATTACAATGATTTGAGTTTCAAGTACTCATCCTTGTCAATTACGACTCAAAATGACTCTAGGGTGTCGGGCTCAGCTGAAAATGCACCTTATGACAAATTCAATTCAACTCAACTTGATTTCAAAAAGACAAGTAAACATACAAAAGGACAATCTGCAAGTTACAATAAATCATGATTAAGTAATCTTACAACAAACATTGTTTGCAAGTTACAATTTAACTTCAAATGCTCCATGATGTGTTGAGTTCGAAAACTTTGATTTGTCCATTACTGATGTAGTTGACGACTTGAATGCTTGAGAATGTTCTTAACATATGCCTGAATGACATGAATTTGAGCTTGAACTTCATGTTTGTTGTGTTAAATGATGAATTGCAAGTATGATTATGTCAACACTAAACATAATGACATAAATATTTCATAAAAATCTTACCATCACACACAACACAAAGTGTACCTAAGATCCCCTTATTCAATTTTGGGTGGATCTAGGACACAAGCAAAAATAATCTATTTTATTATGGATTCCCTTGTGATCACAATAATGTGCCCAAATGCAATGACAAGTTTGTGCCAAAATACAAAAATGAAGTCATCCTAATCTCTTTCTTGATATCACAATGATATTCAAAGAGAGGGTTACAAATGTTCCAAGCTCTCTTTCAAGCATAAAATTGTCTTATATGCATAACATGTTTCTTTTTATAGTGTTGGGCAATCAACACGTGATTTGTTGCATGCAATTCACTTCTATATGTAGTGCAATATCCACATAGTAACAAAACTGAAGCAAAACATTTAAATAAGTGAATCTGGAATTCAATTCCCACTGCGATCCATCAACAAGAGGTCGAAAATAAACTATGTGAGGAAGTGATATGCAGCCTGTGAACAAGTAAATCTGCCACGTGGGAGATCATCGGGGGCTATCTCTACCTTTCAGGTATGCTGCTAAATATCTAGATCTGTGTAACAGAACTCAAGACCTAGGCCTGTAGTTTCAATTGAATAAACTTGCTCACCTCCTTTTTCTTTAGGCATGGAAGCTCAACCTTGAAAATGTGTGTCTCTGGTGTCTTTTTCAAATATGGTTGAAATGCAATTGGAGGTGATCTGAGTGATTATTTTTGCCTTGCTGGCAAAGAATCAGATGTTGGACTCTTGCATTTTCTCAAAAGCAAAGACTGTAAAAACTCGTGCCCTCACCAGTGAAGATCAATGAAAACATCTTCTTATCAATAGTGGGAGGCAATGACATTTCGAAGAGCATGTGCTCGATTTGGCATAGAAATTTCTTTGATTGTTGTAATAGATCCAATCTGCAATTATTTGATTGAATTGTGTTGAATCATGTGTTCGTGCACTGGAGATCGGCGAGCTGTAGATCGTCAGAGTTGGAGATATGCATGCTCTCTTTTTGTATGCTCTTGGCACGTGGGTTTTCGGGTGTCATATCTCAACAAATTTTATTTGGTTAAGTCTCAGCAAGTTATTTCGGAGAGAGATCTTTAGTGTGAACTGGAGATCTAGATCAGATTCGATATATGATGTTGTAAATGGTGATCTGATCCAATGCAGGGTTTCTCCAGATCTGTAACATCAAATAGAGCCTGAAAAATTGTCGATCCACTGCATGGAAATCAGATCTGCAAGAAATATAGATCTTCTTCAAATGCGTCGATGTTATTGCTTTTACAAAGTTTCTGGAAATGCACTTCCTTCTTCCTCTCATGGGCATTGCAAGAGGAATTCTCATAATCGTTTCTTGGGTCTTTACATGAACAACATTATTGTGGAATTCTTGCGGCCCTACAGTTCTGGCACTTCCTCCAAAAGCAACAATAACTTCATCGACAAAATCTGGGTTCTTTGCTAAATTCTTCACCGCCCAGTGCACATACACGTGGCTCCTCTCAAAGCTCGAAACAATGGAGAAGGCAATAGAAAACGATATGCTAGGACTCAAAAACAATGGAGTGAGTCACTTTTCCTGCTAGTACCTTGGCTCTTAGATATTCAAGAACGATTGCATCAAAAATCAAATGGACAAACAACATACTCTATCCAGAACGTTTTTTTCTTAATTCCTTTCCTGATGGACTATGGACAAGGCGGCTACAGTGGTTTTTTTGATATCAATCGATCTTCCGCCAAGCCTATTGGATCCGATCAAGATTTTATTGGCCATGGAATTATTGTGGAGAGAAAGGTAGATTGGTGCAGGATCTCATCACTTGATCTCATATTTTCAAATCATTGGATCTAATTTCTATGAGCGGATATTCAATGAGCGGATTGTTGTGAGAAAATCCACAATCACATCCATGATGCATATTTGTTGCAATATTTCTAGAGGGCGATCTATGTGCTCGATCCCTAGATTTCCATAGTCCTATGGGATTTGGGGCAAGTGTCCTGCATGGCACTGTTGGTACAAAAAAATAAATAGATCTGCCTATTAAACCAGATCGTTACTGAAGGTAGAAATAAAACATATGTAGAAATTCAAATATGCTCACTCCACCTCCTCCAAAAATGACTACAAAATTGGGTCAGATCCATAAATCATTCATTACAAACTCTGATTTTCTCTTTGAATGGAGCCGAACTTACACCCAATGTTCAATACCATTAAATGAAAAACAAATCTTCACATAATATCCAAAAGAACATCATCATACCTCATGTTATTTCATTACCCTCTGAGTGCTTTGGATATTAGGCAGATCAACAAGCTTGATATTGACTTGAACGACTGATTAAAGGCTAGAAAAAAAAAAAACTCTTTATGAGATGCTGCTACTGTCTCACGATGATCCCAGATCGAGTTCTTCTTGGCCAAATAAATGTGTAGATTTGCATAATTCAAAACCATAACCACCGATCCGTTGAGGGACAAATGCATCTGCAGATCCGTGAGGAGGGAATATTCAATCATTGATCTCTGGCATAACTTGATTGATGGCACACAACAATTGCACATGGAAGATTCAAACGTAATTTTTCACCACGCCGACTTGGAGTGCACCTCACCTCCCATGGAATACTACCACGGTGAAGCAATCAGGTCCTTAAGACCATAAGAGCTCTGATACCAATTGATAAAACATAAACAAGAACAAAAACATGGTGGAAAAGGCTCACTAGCCAACACCCACATAGTATTCACTCCAATGTTACATATTTATAGTACAATGGGTGATGCCACCTCATAGAGATATTTGCTCTAGATCCTAAAATCATGCATGATGACTAGGCTAGGAAATCTTAACTAAATCATTAGTCATCACTTGAGGATATATTACTAATATCCTAAATGAATAATACAAATATAGGTGACAATTTAGACTTAATGATTGGTAAAGGTAAGCCATAGGCTAACATTAGGGCCCCAAAATGACCCTGGAAGTACAACCATATGTGCTAACATGAAAACATACAAAATAATCCAGTTGGATAGGGAGAGAGGCTACCAGTATCCACTTGGAGGATGTGTGGGGCTTGAGACAACCCTAAAATTTTAAAACCCACAATTACAAAAAAGTACAGAAGAACGTGTTGAACAAAAATAGACAAGAGGGGCCAGCTGGAATAGGTGGGTGGCCACCAATATCCACCTGGATAAAACATCACCCTTAGGAAGCAATGGTATTCATTGTGTTGAGTTCCTTCATCAGGTGAGGAATTTTCTATCGGATTTGGCCCCGGGTGCGCCACTTGCCTTGGTGTAGGAGTTTCCCTTCCTTGACAACTCGATAAAGTTGGATCCTCTACTGGAGAGTTCCCTTGACCCGTGTGTCTGCTATTTGATCAGTGGATGCTTGTTCCATGCAGTTAGGGTTGAGCTATGTTGGTGTCAGTTGTTCTACGATCTCTGAGGTGTCCAATAATGGTGGAAAATATGACTGAAGGAGGTCCACATTGAGTATTGGATGCAGGCCAAGGAAGGGTGGAGTGTTCAAATCAAAAGAATTGCTACCTACAACCTTGGTGATAGTGTAAGGCCCATAGCGAAGTGGGAGAAACTTCCAATGGGGCCCCATGAGATGTTCCTTCTGCAAATGTAACCAAAATTTGTCACCAACCTAAAACTAGTGTGTTACCCTATGTTGATCATGGTGTTCCTTGTACATAGTATTAGATTTCTACAAAATATCTTGGACCTGCTAGTGGATATGTTGAATCTCCTCAATGAATATGGTGTATTTTTCGATCGCAAACTGATCATGAGAAGATTATGTATGTGCAGTGGCAAGGGGAAGAGCAACATCAATGGGTCCCAAGGATTAGAATCTTAGGTCCACCTGAAATGGGTTATGGACAATGGAGCTATGGAGAGCCTTGTTGTAACTATGTTCAATACAAGAGAGACTCTCTTACCATGTATGTGGATGCTTAGAATTGTACATGTGTAGGATGTGCAGAATCGTCTGATTGATGATCTTTGTTTGGTCGTCGGTTTTGGTGTGGAAAGTTGTGGATTTTGTGAGCTTGGTGTCCCACAATGACTAGAGACTCAACCAAAATGTGTTGAGGAACCTGTTGTCCTGATTGGAGATGATGGTCTATGGTATCCCAAAGTGGACCCACACTCGTTCGAAGAAAATATTGGTAGTATCTGCCACTGTGATATTCTTCTTGCAAGATGTGAGGATGGCCATCTTTGAAAACCGATCAATGACCACAAATACACAGTCATTTCCTTGCTTGGTGGACAACATACGAGACATGTAATCTATTGAGATGGATTCCCAAGGCTTCTCAAGAATATTAAAAGGGGTGTATAAGCCTTTCTTCTTGATGGTTGGCTTGGCAATGGCACAGGTAGTGCAAGATCTAATATACTTGTTGATGTCCTGTCGAAGTGTTGGCCAATAAAAATGTTTTATAAGAAAAGCCACAGTTTTATCCACGCTAAAATGTCTTTCCACCCGACTGTAGTGGGCTTCCCAAATAATATTTGCACGCTCTCTTGAAGGAACACAGAGATGCCCAAGGTGGCATAAGAGTCCATTCTGAATGTGAAAATCGATGACAATCGCGCCTGTACCCAAGAGATGATAGGTGGTGGTGAAGTCTGGATCTTGCTGATAAAGTTAGGCCCACTTAGATGCTTCATGTCCATAGGAATTGATCCATATTTTATGAGCAGAACGAAATGAATATAGATTATTAACAAGTTCTTAACACAAAATAACATAGATACAATAAAATTGGTTTTCCATTCAATAACGAAATAAGATGAAACTATAAAATGCAGTCGAAACAAGCTTGCTGGAATGGTGGTGGCTTATCTCTTAGAAGAGATGTGACAGTTGCGTGCATTCACAAGAAGAAGATTACAATGAGGCTCTGAAGGACTTTTTACAATAAACATGAATGCAAAAAATCCTAGACATCCAAAAACCTAACCCTAGGAGATGAAGCGCCAAAAGTCATGTGGGCCCCATTTGGGTAAGTTAGTACATCAACTTCCCGGGGTCGTAACTTTTGCATACGATCTTCGTTTTAGGCGTGTGATAGCCTATTGGAAAGGTACCATCGAGGAGATTAATTTTGGGGGCTGAATCATGCCTTTGGATATCATTGAGGATCTCGATCCCAAAAAAAACTTCATTTAGGCCCTCAAAATGGCCCCAGAAGTTAAAACTGTTAAAAATAGTAAATTGTCAAAAAATTGTTTTGATCCAGTTGGAAAAGGTGGGTGGCAACCAATATCCATCTGGATCAATCCTCCCTCCTTAGGAAGAAACACACTCCATTTATTTGAGGTCCCCCATCATATGAAAAAATTTCTGCTGAATTTGGCCCCAAATGCGCCACTTGCCTTGGTGCAGAAGCTGCCCTGCTTTGACGACTCGATAAAGATGGAACCTTTGTTGTTGAGTGTCCTTGATATGTGTGTCTACAATCTGATCATTGGATTCCCGTTTTATGCATTCAAGGTTGAGATTTGTTGGTGTCAATTGTTCTGCTACTTCTGAGGTGTCCAATAATGGTGGGAAATAAGGACGAAGGAGATCCACATTGAACACTAGGTGCAAGCCAAGGAAAGGAGGAATGTTGAGATCAAAAGAATTATCCCCCACGGACTTGGTGATAGTGTACGACCCATAACAGAGTGGGCGAAGATTTTGATGGGGTCCTGTAAGGCGTTCTTTCTGCAAGTGCAACCAAACTTTGTCGCCCACCTGAAACTTATGTGGCACCCGATGTTGATCATGGCATTGTTTGTACTTGTCATTGGACTTTTGTAGGATATCTTGAACTTGTTGGCGGATGTGCTAGATCCTCTCAATGAACCAGGTGGCTTTGTCAGCTTCATTTAGAGTACGAGATGAGTCAAACGAGGTGACCGGAAGGGGAAGTGCAACATTTATGGGACCCAATGATTGGAATCCCAACCCCACCTGAAAGGGGCTATGGTCGGTTGAGATATCCAAGGATCATTTGTAGCTATGTTGGACATAGGGAAGACTCTCATCCCATGTGCAAGGGGGCTTTGAGTTATACATGTGAAGGATATGCACAATCATTCGATTTACAACCTTGCTTTGGCCATTTGTCTGGGGGTGGAAGGTCGTGGATTTGGTGAGCTTGGTGTCTAGCAGTGACCAGAGGCTTGACCAGAATGTGCTGAGAAATCGACTGTCCCAATCTGAGACAATGGTTTGTGGGATTCCAAAATGTACCAAGACTCGTTCAAAGAAGAGCTTGGTAGTGGCCTCTACTATGATGCTCTTATTATAGGCAACCATAATCGCCATCTTAGAAAAGTGATCAACAACCACAAAAACACAGTGATTTCTTCGCTTGGTGGATGAGAGGCCCGACATGTAGTCCATTGATATGGATTCCCATGGCCTGTTAGGATTAGAAAGAGGGGTGTACAGGCCCTGTTTCTTAGTGGTCAGTTTGGCAATAGCACAGGCAGTGCAAGACATGATATACTTTTTGACCTTCTGTCAAAGTTTTGACCAATAGAAATGTTTATGTAGCATTTCCACTGTCTTTTCGATGCCGAAGTGTCCTGCCACCTGACTGTAGTGGGCTTCCTAGATCATCTTCGCTCGCTCACTTGATAGAACACAGATATGGACCACATGACACGACAACCCATCTTGAAGATGGAAATTATCGACAACTGCATTTTCACCCAACATTTGGTAGGTGGTGGCAAAGTCAGGGTATGTCTCATAGAGTTGGGGCCATCCATATTTCTCATGGCCGCAAGAGTCTAATGAGTGTCGCGACTGGCCTGCTCAGGCAATCAGCAACTCGATTGGTGCTTCCTGATTTATACTTGATGTTGAGGTGGAATTTCTACAAGTATGTGGACCACTTTTGATGGTGGTCATTCTGCAATTTTTCCTGTGTCTGCATGAACTGCAGTGGCTTATGATCAGTGTGGATGACTGTCTCCTTCATAAGAATGTAATGTCTCCACTGGCGATAGGCTTGCACAATGGAGTACATTTCTTTGTCGTAAGTATGGTACTTACGGACAATATATGATAGTGTCTCACTATGATAGGCCACGGGGTGGCCATGCTGAGTGAGAACAGTGCCCACGTCATAGTCTGAAGCATATGTCTTGATCTCAAAGGGATGTTGCAGATATGGTAGTGAAAGTACTGGGGTTGAGCACAAGCACTGCTTCAAATCGTCGAATGCTTGTTGTTGGGACTGACCCCACATAAATTTTGCCTTACCACCACCCCTGTTTATTTGGGTGAGGGCCCATACAATATGGGAGAATCCCAACACGAACCTGCAGTAGAAATTGGCAAGGCCCAATAAGCTTCGAAGCTCAGTGAGTGTTGTTGAGGCTGGACAATCACGGATGACTTGGATATTGTTTGGATCCACATGTATGACATGTTGATCAATGATGTAGCCCAGGTAATGGACCCGGTCCATGCCAAAGGAGCATTTTCCAAGTTGGTGTATAGCTTGTGTTGTCGCAGGGTGTGTAGAACCTACTAAATATGCTGCAAGTGTTCAGCCCAAGTCTTGCTTTAAATTAGAATGTCGTCCAGATACACCACTACAAAAGTATTGGTGAATGGTCACAAGATATCGTCCATCATCCTCATGAAAGTGGTTGGGGCATTTGTCAAACCAAAGGGCATGACCAACCATTCAAAAAGGCCTTCCTTTGACTTAACGGTGGTCTTCCATACATCTATTTGTTCTATCGGGACCTGGTGGTATCCAAACTTCAGATCAATCTTACTGAAGTATTTGGCCCCCGTGAGTTGATCAAGGAGGTCGTCGATTCGGGGAATCGAGTACCGATTTCTGACTGTGATTTTATTCAGAGCCCAGTAATCAATACAGAGTCGCCATGTTCCATCTTTCTTTTGTACCAGCACGATTGGGCTACTGCAAGGTGATGAGATAGGGAGGATGTGCCCCTTTTGGATAAGTTCTTAGATCTTTCGCTTGATCTCCTCATTCTCTAACAAAGAGCGATGATAGACTAGCCCATTGGGCAGCGGTGCGCTGGGGGTCAGATCGATGGGGTGCTTGACCTAGCAGTGTAGAGGTACCCCTGTAGGTGAGGAGAAGATATCCAAGTATTGCTCCACAACATTATCTACTTGCTTCTGATGTGTGGAGAGGTCGGCCACAGAGACCCTGGATGTGGCTGTGATCTTTCCCTTATTCTGAGAGTGAATCACGAAAAAGACAAAATTCCTCGTCTGAGAGATGACCTTCCTACATTGCTTTGCAAAGATCAAGGAAATAGAACTAGGTGTTCGTGACTGAAAATAATGAGGTTTCCTCTGTTTCCTTTTGCTCACATAAATTTTCCCACCAATCTTTGACATGGGGAATGGCTTTGAGGAGTGCAAAAGTAATCTTTTCTCTATTCAAAAAGTTATGGACAAAAAAATACCCTTCTAGTAGATTCAACCACTTGTCTACAACATTTGCGTCTATCTCACCTTAAAATATAAGAATATAGAAGTTTATTTGTACCTTGAAGGGGGCGATGCCTCCGTTCGAAGAATATGTGTTTCTTGTTGGTAGTTGCCAAAGGATTTGCATGAAACTATCCATCATCTCGTTCCTATGTTGCGTGAGGGCTTCCTAAATCAACAATTTGAAAGGATCTCTTGTCTCATCATCTTTATTTTCTCCTGCCATGAGAGGTCACTTAGGCATGCGAGAGCTTCTTTCCTTAAGAGAAACAAGCTCGAGACCCAACTCTTTGTACTCCCACCTCATTGGGGACATGCATTAAGACGATAAGGAGCAGAGCGCTTTGATACCACTGATCCGGATTTTATGAGCAAAACAAAATGAATACAGATTATTAACAGGCGCTTAACACAAAATAACATAGATATAGTAAAACTGGTTTTCTATTCAATAACGAAATAAGATGAAACTATAAAATGCAGCAGAAACAAGCGTGCTGGAATGGTGGTGGCTTATCTCTGAGAAGAGATGTGACGGTTGTGCCCATTCACAAGAAGAAGATTACAATGAGGCTCTGAAGGCCTTTTTATAATAAATAAGAATGCCAAAAACCCTAGACATCCAAAAACCTAACCCTAGGAGATGAAGCGCCAAAAGTCATGTGGGCCTCGTTTGGGTAAGTTAGTACATCAACTTCCCAGGGTCATAACTTTTGCATACAATCTCTGTTTTAGACATGTGATAGCCTGTTGGAAAGGTATCATCGAGGAGATTCATTTTGGGGGATCAATCATATATTTATCCATCATTAAGGAGATTGATCCCCAAAAAACCTTCATTTAGGCCCTCAAAATGGCCCCAGAAGTTAAAACTGCTAAAAATAGTAAATTGTCAAAATTGTCAGAAAATTGTTTTGAGCTAGTTGGAAAAGGTGGGTGTCCATCGATATCCATATGAATCAGGAATGGAGCACAGTGGTGAGTGTATCCACAGGAGGTCGAATGAGGAAGTCAGCGACATCATTTGAGATCATTTTCTTATACTTGATGTTGAGATGGAACTGCTGCAGGTAGGTGGACCACTTTTGATGGTGATCATTCTAGAATTTCCCCTGTGTTTGTATGCAATGAAAAAACTTGTGATCAGTGTGTATGATCGTCTCTTTTCCAAGAATGTAATGTTTCCATTGACGACATGCTTGTACAATGGAATACATTTCCTTGTCATAGGTGAGGTATTTTCGGACAATATAGGAGAGTGTCTCACTATGGTATGCAACCGGATTACCATGCTAAGTGAGAAATGTTCCCACAACATAGTCAGATGCATCAGTCTCAATCTCGAATGGTTGTTGCAGATCGAGCAAGGACAATACTAGAGCTGAGCACAAGTGATGCTTGAGATCATCGAATGCTCATTGGTGTTCCTTCCCCCACACGACCTTGGCCCTACCATCGCCCTTGGTCACCTGGATGAGGGCCCATGCAATATGGGAGAATCCCAACATGAACCATCGATAGAAGTTGGCTAGTCCCAAGAAGCTCTGAATCTCGGTCAGTGTGGTTGGGCTGGATTTTAGATGTTCCGGTCGGGTTTGACACTTTTAGATGTTCCTCATTTTGGATATACCCATCTACCCCAATAAGATTCTGATAGGAATACTTCATGGTGGATTTTTATGGCTCGAAGTATCAGGATACCATGCACTAGGTTCCAGGTTTCGCCAAGATTTGAGAAGATGTTGCAGAGGTAATTTTAACAAAGGATATTAGTGTGCATGAGATATACAATAGGTATCGAACTCAGAGAGGAATGAGTAGATGATCCAGGTGGATATCGGTGGCCACCCACCTTCTCCAACTGGCCCAAAACATGTTTATGGCAATTTTGGCAATTTACTATTTTTAGCAGGTTTTAACTTCCAGGGCCATTTTGAGGGCCTAAATGAAGGTTTTTCGAGATCGAAGTTCTGAATGATATTTGAAGGAAAAATTGATCCCCCAAAATGAATCTCCTCGACTATACTTTTCCAACGAGCTATCACAGGCCTAAAACAAAGATTGTATGCAAAAGTTACGACCCCAGGAAGTTGATGCACCAACTTACCCAAACGAGGCCCACATGACTTTTGGCACTTCATCTCCTAGGGTTAGGTTTTTGGATGTATAGGACTTTTGGCATTCCCGTTTATTGTAAAAGGGCCTTCAGAGCCTCATTGTAACCATCTTCTTACGAATGCGAGTAGCCGTCACATCTCTTCTCAGAGATAAGCTGCCACCATTCTAGCGAGTCTTTCACTCTGTATTTTTACAGTCTCTGTACATTTCTCTAATTAATAGAAATCGTGTATTACTGTATATCTGTGTTTATGGTTGCATCTCTGATACATTTCTTTTATATTATTGAATATCTGCAATATCTCTGTACATTTCTTTATTATATCTCCGTTCTCATTTCGTGCCAAAAATCATCCGGATCAGTGGTATCAGAGCAGGCTACTCTTGATCGTTTATTTTAGTGCATGTCCCCGACGAGGTCCGAGTATAGAAAGTTGGGTCTCGAGCTTGTCTCTCTTGAAGACAATCTCTCTCGCACACCCAATAAACCCTCAATGGCGGAAGAAAAGAAAATCGACGGAGCAGACGATCCTATCAATCTGTTTCTTGAGCAAGCTCTCACGCGACAGAGGGACGAAATGATGGAGAATTTTTCCCACATCCTTAAACGCCTGCCGATAGTATCAGGTGCATCTTCATCAAGCGAATACTTTGGAGGCACCTCGCCTTTCAAGGTACAAGTTAATTTTTATATTCCTGTATTTGAAGGACAGATAGATGCAGAAGCCCTAGAAAAATGGTTAACTCTGTTAAAAGGTTATTTCTCTGTTCACAATTTTTCCTACAAAGAAAAGATCACCTTCGCACTACTTAAATCTCTCCCTCATGTCAAACATTGGTAGGAAACTTACTGGGAGCAAAGTTCCAGAGAGGAGTCTGGAATACATGGGGCCGATCCCACTTGGGATTTTTTTGTGGATGTGGTAAAGGAACAATATTACCCTATTGGAAACTATGAGGACTAGTATATGAGATGGACCAAACTGCGGCAAGAAAGGGGCCAATCAGTTCCGGAGTTCACCAATAGCTTCCATACCTTGCGCACCAAGCTGGGTATCAAAGACTTCGAATGACATTTGGTTCTGAAATACCATGGGGCTCTACACAGATACATCCAAACTGAAATGGATTTTTTGGACATCTCATCACTCGGTGCTGCCTATCGATATGTTGTTAAAATCGAGTAGAAATTTAAGCACCAGAACAAACGGGAGTTCGGGTCTGCAAATCCACAACAACCAAAGTATGACAGAGACATCCCTAACAAACAGTCTCCCGAAAACCAGTCCAAGCCACAGGAAAAGAAGGGTCACGGGAAGACAAAGAAGGACACCGGAAAATGGTGCGATTTCCACAAAATCCCCTGGCACAATACCAATAAATGTCGCTCAAAACAGTCATTGGTGGATGAGATCAAAGACAAGGAGCCGAACCTTGATTTAGAATCTGATTCTGAAAATACTGGTAAAAGACAGATCATCGACGCAGACCCCACTGCTATTGTCGCGACCGCAACAATTCAACTAGAAGAACCAACAGATCCAGAAGAGGGGGAGCGCCTTTTTCATTCACAGATGTGGGTGAAGGGGACCCCGCTGCATTTTATTGTTGATAGTGGAAGCCAAAAGAACCTCATCTCAACAGAGGTCATCAAACAGTTGGGATTGTCGACAACACCACACCTGCAACCATACAACATCAGTTGGGATTGTCGACAACTGAACTATTTCCAAATTCATAGTAGCCATCTTCCCATCTCAGCATCCTCGAATGTCAATGATAAGAAACAACACCCTTCTTAATTCAACAACAATTTTAAAGACAATTCAATTTAACAAGCAAATATTAACGCCAATACCTTCTACTTAGAAGCAAAATTCACCTAGAATGAAAATATTTATTTGTTATGCATATTTTAGTTAAAATGATCTATACTTACTCCCAATGATTATCTCAAACCCAATATGGAAAAAGTAAAATACAGATAAAAACTACAACAACTATCTAACTCGTCAAGCATCACACTTTGGTTCAGGGCTAACAGATATGAATTATTGCAGTCCCATTTTTATAAATAAGCATCGCACTTTTTGTTCAAAAATGGTGTTGGAGCAGCACAAAATAATACAACCATAGAACATTTACAATATAAATAACAAAAAATAAATATCCATGCCCATCTAATAAATATCCATGCCCATCTGCTTTTGTATAGGAGAAGCCTCTCTCTCTTGCTACCCTAAATTTGTCTTTTTCACTTGTGATCTGCAGTAAAAAGAAGCGACTTATCTGGTAGTACGTACATTGGCCGTGTTATCCAACTGCTACCACTATAACCTTCAGGTGTACCTATGAGGCCCCATATTGTAAGTCGGGGGGAGTTGAACTCGAAACCTCATGGAGCTTCATTTTCACGGCACTTGCCAATTGAGCTGCCCCCCGGGGGCTATTTGAATATGTTTTTAATTGAATGACAACCAACACAAAGTTGAGTTGTGCACGTTTGTTTTACCTACTGAGGCATAAGTGTCTTGGGAATAACCCTGTCTTGGGAATAACCCTAAAAGCAAAGAAGGAAGATTAGAATTAGTAGAGAGGAAATTATATATATGGAAATTTAAACAATTTCTATATTTTGCTTGAAATTTAGACAACTGAAATATTCATTTTTCTTGAATTCTTCGTTCCAGATTGGGAAAATTTGTTTTTGTTTGAGAACGAATCTAAATATATAACCGCATATACCAGAATACATGGAAACCGCTTCATGAACGTCTTGTGAAACGATTCCCATGAGTCCCACACTGCCTCCGTCGTAAACCAATTCAATGTTCCTTGAAACCTGAGAATGCAAACAAAAGAAAAATGGGCGTTAAGAAAATAAATGATTAAATATGGTCCAATTTTGCTAAAGGTCTGCATGATGAATGTTAGTTGAATAAATGAATAATTATGGCATGATATTTGCGAAAATTCTGCACAATAAACCTTTAGAAATTCACAAACATAGTACATGGTCTCTAAATCCTCGGTTTGAGGATAAAAAATGTCAATATATGGGAAAACAATATGGAAAGATATAAGCCAAACTTAATATAGATCATGCAAGATCAGAGATCCTAACATGTATAACAGAACCTGAAATGTGTGAGGATTCAAAGTCTTTGTAATTTTATAAATGACAAATATACATGATCTTCAAAGTTATAAATTCAAGACTCCGACAAATTGCACAATCGACAAATTTATCAGTAATTCTACAAATTTGGAAGTATAAAATATGAATCGGTAAAATTAAAATATCAAGTCTTCTTTTTATTAATCTACAACTTTTCAAGATTAAAATTTTTCAAATTCACATATTATAATTCATGACATACCTTACTATATTTAATAGATGACATAAATGATGTAATATATGAATTTAACGTAGTTAAAGATTTCTTCAAACTTTCCAAAAAATAAAATAAAAAATTCCATGCAGTTAAAATTAGAATTATATTGTAATGTAATAATTCAAGGATGAAAGTGGATATTGTCACACTCAAAACAAGCTACAAGCTACATGTGGCAATGTGCTTGCCAGATACCCACAAAGCTCATAGTTGTCACATCCTTGCTACTATTGTATGCAAGCAAAGGCATCAAACCTGCAAATGATGGTTGGGCGCCAACAGACTGGACTAGCAACCGTTGTTTTGCATCCACTTTTGGCTTGTCTAGGTTTTCTGCAATTAGCTTGTGAAGATTAGTTGAGTCACAGGGAACTTCTCCCCTCAATCCTGTGAAGATTAGTTGAGTCACAGGGAACTTCTCCCCTCAAGTTGTTCAAAACACTACAGGAATGTCCCCAAACAAATTGAGAGCTCAAACGCGGTCTTTTTACTTAAAACATGTAAATGCTACAATATTATTAACAGAGCAAGATATGCCACTAATGATAAGCATAGAAGTAAGATGTGTCTAGCTGATCTGATCTCATGTGATGATGTTTTTTTTTATATTAGGACTGTAAGATAGCAAGGCCAAGATGTTTTTTTCGATCCTGTCTAATCAACCTGGATCCCAAAGAACAATTGGTTTCATGGATGTTATCGCTATTGCATTTAAATCAGCACAACTTTATTTCTGTTTCTCTCTGTGCAAGAATGGTGGCAAGAAGAATATGTTATTTTGCAATTACTGTTTTCTGTACATCAAGTTTCCAATTTGAAGCGAACACAAAGGTCACTGCATTCCGAATATGCATAAATAAGTTCTTTATAATAGTTTTT
>ML794979.1:139462-201672 GCA_009831015.1 Picea engelmannii | reverse complement strand
AAATATATATATATATATATATATATATATATATATATATATATATATATATATATATATATATATATATATATATATATATATATATATATATATATATATATATCAATTTCTCATTTTATATTATATAAAAAGGAAACACTTATTATTAATTACCCATTAAAACTATACACATATATTATAAATATTCCAACCAAGAATCACTATGTATAATGTCTTGAATGCACATCAGTTCAAATAATGGAATGGGCCATTTCCATTATTTATAACATCTACCCAAAAAGATAAAAAAACATCTTAACATTGATTACAAGTCATAAATAATAAGTATTTGAAGCTCTTGACATAAGCAGTGAAAATAGAATGAAAAGAAAACATCTAACACCTAAATCTAAATCCCAGATCATGATGTAGTGTGGAGCAGAAAAACTTAGACATCGACCCTGACTTCAAAGATTGAAAAGATGCCAAAACAACAAGAATGTAAAGATTAAAAATTAACTTTAACATAGATATATCATGTGCATGTAAATTTATACATACCCTTCTCCAAGTGAAAAAACCTAATAAGACATATTTGCCATAATTGGGCCGATTTGATCCCCAACAGACTACTTGTCTTGACTAGAGGCCCCCTCACATCCATTTCCCATGGTATTGGGAAGCAAACTAGGTACCACATGCACAAAAACATTTGTGACAATTGAACTATTTCCATATTCATAGTAGCCATCTTCCTGTTAGAATTAATGATTAATTGGAGTTGGTTTTGGTTTGTTGGAGTTGTTGAGATATTCTCTCAACCACTCCCTCCAAGTATGGAATCGGTTGGATCTGAATCCAGCTATATATGTAGCTATGTATGTGTGTAACAATGTAATAATACAATCTATTTGTTTGTGTGTTATTCCTTTGCAATGGCTGAGTTTTCAATTTCTATTTTGGTATCAGAGCAGGACTGGGCTTAGCTCCTCACGGAGTGCCCAGGAATATGAGAGAAATGTGAGATCAATTTGTTGTAGGAATAGGTTAGTTGTAGGAGAGTAAATTAACAGTGTGAGAGTAGATTAGCTGTGAGTGTTGTTTTGTGTGTCTATGTGAATTGGTTTACTGGTTAAGAAATTTGTAAGAGTATCACTATCAGAACAAGAGGAAATCACGTTGGAGAAGAGGCGGACTAGAAGGAACCACCGCTCTGTTGCTGCATCCATGAATTAATGGAGAAAACGTGATAACTGTCGCTGCAAGATTGACCACTAGATCGCTGGAATTAAGGGATCGCTGCCCCTGTTCATTTCCGTGAGGGATCGTTGCCATTGTTCTTTTCCATGCATAACGCATAATAGAGCAATGGGGTGAGAGGCATTTCTACTACACCGATTGTGCATTTGATTTGTGCCTTGAGTCCATCTGCAACATCTGATCTAAAGCCGAAGACATCGTGGTAAATTCATAAGGAGGGGTCTACAGTATTTATTTGAAAAATGCATGAATTTGGCTGCTGTGCTCTGGGCCATTGATACGTGTTGGTCAGATTAAATATGTTGTAGCCGCATGGAGGAGAAGCTGCTGACAGTTTTAGTTACTGCTGCGTGGACTTTCAGAAATCAATTCGCTGGAATATCAATTCCTTTAATCAGATCAACAGTTACAGGTTATGTTTTGTGTATGTGTGTGTAGAAGGTCATTTTGCAGGATTGATTGCTGAATACATTCCGTAACTATTTTACTTTCCTATAAAACTGTTGAAATTTATTCTTCGGGGTTATTTCACAGATGGAAGTATTTCAATAGGATGGTTTAGTATCTAGACTCTTCTTCGGGGGTGTCAAGAATCTTTGATCCTACAAATTCATCAAAGATGGTCATAAGTGTTTTTATCTTAAATGAGTCGAGAGGGAAGCTCGAAGTTGTGGAGAAGAAAGAGCGTAAACCAGGAGATTTTAGAGTGGGTGAGAGTGCTGATGAAAACCAGATCAGACATAGATATATGTTGTAATTTGAGAATTGTAATATGTGGTTTATTTGTAATGTAATCATTAAGGGAGGGTGTTAGAATTAATGATTAATTGGAGTTGTTTTTGGTTTGTTGGAGTTGTTGAGATATTCTCTCAACCACTCCCTCCAAGTATGGAATCGGTTGGATCTGAATCCAGCTGTATATGTAGCTATGTATGTGTGTAACAATGTAATAATACAATCTATTTGTTTGTGTGTTATTCCTTTGCAATGGATGAGTTTTCAATTTCTATTTCTTCCCATCTCAGTATCCTCTAATGTCAATGATGAGAAACAACACCTTCTTAATTCAACAACAATTTTAAAGACAATTCAATTTAACAAACAAATATTAACGCCAATACCTTCTACTTAGAAGCAAAATTCACATAGAATGAAAATATTTATTTGTTATGCATATTTTAGTTAAAATGATCTATACTTACTCCCAATGATTAACTCAAACCCAATATAGAAAAAGTACAATACAGATAAAAACTACAACAACTATCTAACTTGCAAAATTCACCTAGAATGAAAATATTTATTTGTTATGCATATTTTAGTTAAAATGATTTATACTTACTCCCAATGATTATCTCAAACCCAAGATGGAAAAAGTAAAATACAGATAAAAACTACAAGAACTATCTAACTCGTCAAGCATCACACTTTGGTTCAGGGCTAACATATATGACTTATTGCAGCTCCATTTTTATAAATAAGCATCACACTTGTTTTTCAAAAATGGTGTTGGAGCAGCACAAAATAATACAACCATAGAACATTTATAATATAAACAAGGGCAGCACGTTGCATGTACTGCCTTCCAGAACTTTACTTGTTAGTGTCTACACGACTTATATAAATAATATTCAAACATTTCCTTAGTTATTCGAAAAGAATGCAGATCTGTACTTCCCATGGTCTCTAAATCCTCGGTTTGAGGATAAAAAATTTCAATATATGGGAAAACAATATGGAAAGATATAAGCCAAACTTAATATAGATCATGCAAGATCAGAGATCCTAAGATGTATAACAGAACCTGAAATGTGTGAGGATTCAAAGTCTTTGTAATTTTATAAATGACAAATATACATGATTTTCAAAGTTATAAATTTAAGACTCCGACAATTGCACAATCGACAGATTTATCAGTAATTCTACAAATTTGGAAGTATAAAATATGAATCGGTAAAATTAAAATATCAAGACTTCTTTTTATTAATCTACAACTTTTCAAGATTAAAATTTTTCAAATTCACATATTATAATTCATGACATACTTTACTATATTTAATAGATGACATAAATGATGTAATATATGAATTTAACGTAGTTAAAGATTTCTTCAAACTTTCCAAAAAATAAAATAAAATATTCCATGCAGTTAAAATTAGAATTATATTGTAATGTAATAATTCAAGGATGAAAGTGGATATTGTCACACTCAAAACAAGCTACATGTGGCAATGTGCTTGCCAGATACCCACAAAGCTCATAGTTGTCACTTCCTTGCTACTATTCTATGCTTTGTCGATTGTCGTGATGATGAATTTGAAGCGAACTTTGGTATTTGACAATTATACATATTGCTTCAACACGCACCATAAACATATGGTTGGAGGGATTGTTTTCATTGTGTGACTAATATTGATTTTGATTGCTTTGATTATACTGTTTTTTTAATGTATTCATATGCATAATGTACATATGTTTTACAATAATGGCACTGAATCTTTGATTTTTCAGTTCTTTGACTACTTGGCTAACTGGTATTTTGGTCTTGACATCTTCCACCAATGCTTACACGACTGTTACTGTGTCCACCTCTAACAAAACTTCTTCCTCTTCTTATGGAGTTAGCTCTCCCCTTCCTCTTTGATGGATGAGCATCGCCATCAACATTTAAAGAGGCCAAGTGGAGGACATCTCAACACCGAGTGCACACATTTCAAACTATTTTGAATTCCACAGGAGAGTGCACCATCTTAAATTTTTGAAAGCATTGTAATTAAATATCTTTTTAATGTTTTGATACTAGATCTATTGTAAACAATCCAAGTGATTTCATTTTCTTTAATACCTGTAGGATTGTACAGATACTGAGCATCAACTTGTATCTAAGTGTAAATGCCATTTATTGTAATAAGGCTAAGGAGGAGAATGCCTTGATTATGACATGATAGCACTAAGGTAGGCTAGAGGGAAATCTCGAGAAACTTCTCCATGTATAAATATATGTAACCAATGCCCAAATGAGGTTGTTGAAGTTTATTTGGTTGTTGTTAAAAATTATTTTGCTGAAGAAAGAGAGAGATTTAGAAGAGCTTCTAAGAGCTTGTTGGAGAATTGTAAGAACTCATGTATATATTTTCTGAATGAGTATAACATAGGAGATTTGCTTCCAAATGTCTGGTGTTGCTTATATCTGAGTTTTCTGAGTAAATGTTGTGTTTTATGTTTTATGTGTTTTACATGCCTATATGTGCATTTCTTAGATAGATGAAGGAACCGCTAATGTTTCTTTAAGTTTCAATTGTTTCTCTTCTGAAAATTCTGGTGCAAGGAGTGCACATAGCGACGTAATGAGTGCGAGGGTAGATTCTTGTTAGAATCGTTCATCCAGAAGAGAGAGCATGAAGAATTTTGAATCAAGTGCAACGAGCGCGTAGATATGATGCAACCCCCCTACCCTTCTGGGGTTTTCCGACCTCCCGATCTCTGGATATTTTCTTGTCTTGAGTCAAATCGAATCCTCGAGCTCTTGATTGAACCTAGATCAATTATGCACAGGTCCCTTTTCCTCTTGTGTACAAGCCCCGACAGACCCGTGGGCTAATTTCTACACGCTCCCAAAAACAATAGTTCCAGGCCTAAGCCCCTTTGGTGTTAGCCCCTCCTTCATATGACCCTGGGTCGTGTCCTTGTGCTAATGCGCGATTGCAAGCACGTGCAAGAGTGGTTTCAAACCAACCCACTTTTCGCCCTGCAATCCTTCTCGTGCTGCCACGTATCCATCTACGAATACCATGGTTCCAATTGCGTCCCGCTCTGGAATAATTATCTTCCGCGCAAGTTATGACTTCGCAATTATTCTCATCCGTCAATCTCCACTCCTTTGGTGCTACTTGCGATCAATGAATGCTATCAAATCTCCTTCCCTATATCCTACGCACGATCTCAAATCATCGTGATATGTTGCCACGTAACTCCCCTCTAGATCAACGACTATCGTTGATTTCACCTTTCATACTTCAGGAGTTTCATTTTTCAAACTTCTCTCTCCTCGATATGGAAATTTCCCGAAGTGGAATATCTGCTCCCATCTGGCTCCTTGAATTTACAGTTAGGATCTCCTCCATGAGTCCAACCTTCGGAAATCCTGATTCTAAACCTTCACAAAGTCCCTTTGCTAAACTCCTTCTTTGCATGTGACCTTGGACAACGTCATCATATCACTATGTGACTTCCTGCTAAATCTCATGCACCTCCCATCTCTGAAATGTTGTGGGATTGTGGATCTCCCAATCTTGATGGTACCCTCGATTGACGGTTCAGATCTGTCCTCCCCAAATCTATAGACCAGATCTGCTTCCTCTCGATCAATGATCGATATCTCTTCGTGATTCTGGACTTTAGGATTTTGAAGTCTCAAACTCTTGCTACCTTTGTATTGCAATCTTCCAGAATGAAAGATCTTACGACACCTGTCCCTTTAAATGTGCAGCCAAGATCTCCTTCGCTAATCCGGCCTTCGGGACTTTCAATTCTCAAATTCTCGCCACTGCTGACTAGATATCTTCCGAAGTGGAATATCTGCTGACACGTATCCTCCCAAATCAACGACTTTTCTTCCGCTTCAGAATTTTGGCTTCATTAACCAGATCAATGGTCCTTCCACTCCCTCCTTGATCAATGATCGAAATCTTCTTTGGGTCCTTAGACCTTTCCTCCTTTTCTTTTCTCCGGAGTCTTAGATTTGGTGCCACATGTCCACCTTCACATCAACGACTCTCATCGTTTCAGGTTTCCAGGTTTCAAACCTCAAATTTCAAACCTCGCATTCCTCCAATGACTTCTATCCGGAGGCTATAATCCACTGATGCGTGTGCTCTTCGGATCAATGACTAAGGTTTACTTCGGGACATTCCCTGAAGTACATGGATTTTCTCCATGTCTCCCCTGCATATGACGACTATAAATTGCTCCATAAATTTAACCAAAGTGCTCAAATATTTTCCACGTCTCCTCTCCTAGTATGACGACTCAGATTCACTTCAGGTGATCTGACAGCTCGGATCTACTTCGACTCTTTGGGCTTAGCGAATCTCAAATATCAACTTAGTGGTTCAATAAAATTTTCCCGAAACTCACGATCTGTTGACAAATGTCCCCTCGCAAATCGACAACTCTCAGCTCTTCGGCTATTTGCGCTTCGGGAGTTTCAAGTCTGAAACTTGCCTCCTCCTTAACTCACGATATCTAACGGTCCATATTCTCTTGGCTGATTCGACGTCCGAGATTCCCTTTGGACGATCTAACGGTTCAAACCTCCTTCGACTGGTTGAATGGTTGAGATTATACTTCGTCTCTCTGGCTCTTCGGCCTTCGACAATCTCAATCCTCAAGCTTTGACCAGTCTCCCTGTGTACACAAGGGTTAAAAACTGTGCATTTCACCTTGATCAGATGACTGTCAACCCTATGTGCTCAGATCCAATGCTGGAGATATGTTCTTCTTCTCTACGTTTCCACTATTCTCTAGGCATTGATCTAATGGTCCCGACTCCTCCTTACAACCAAATCTGACGGTTATTGTTGCTAATCCTCCCGAGCTTCCACCTTCTCCCGATTTGGAAGATTTTGTCAGCGTTCAAATATTTTTGGCCTTTGAACTTTCTCCCGCAAACCCGTCCTCTGGGTCTCACTTGCGCGTTTGAAAGCATTATCCCTTCTGAGATTTAAGACTTGGAATAAGTCTGTCACCCATGCACTCCTTTCATTATTCCTTCTGAGCTTGATCCCCTTGAATATTTCAATCTTCCATGCACTCCTTACATTTATGGGATTTCATCAAACTCAAATCTGAAGGATTTCTTGAAAATAAATTATTCTCTCCCTCCTGGCATTCTCCTTGCTTGATGCACACCTTGTAGAGCTCTTCCTTATAGAGTGTTCAATAAATCTATCTCTTTGTACCTTCTCTACACAGATTCCTCCTCTAAGGTATTCAGTAACCTTGAGGTTCGTCCTTGAGTCCTTATCACTTTGGTGTGCCCTCCTGGCACATTCTTTCTTGACTCCGCAGAATTCAGATGTGCATTCCTTGCACTGGCTACAAAACTTCAAATGTTCTATTGTTCCCTCCTTGCACAGCCTAAAGAACACATAATGATACTTAAAATTTAAACAAAGACAAAGAAATTTATCTACTAACTGTATATGAAACCTATCATACATCTACATCACATTAACACATAGATAACATTCACAGAATACAGATAATTCATAAACATGTCGTGTAAACTGATTTTCTTCATATTAAGATGAATGTTTGTTTACAAATGTGTACATAGACTGGACTCCGACAGAGTCTCAGTTCTTCCTCCTATTCTAAATCTATCATGAGTTCTGCTTCTTCTAATACCTCTTGACCACGGTATGTCTCTCTCTAGTCTCCTAACTCTCCCCTGAAATTTGATACAATATCTCTTTACAAAAAAGAGAGGCTCTACGAGCTTATCCTCTCTCACCTAACCTCCTCTATTACATTAACTAATAGTTATTTCTAGATAAGAGTCAACATTCTGTATCTGCAACCTATGATAGTCCTTCACGACTTTATAAACAAGTTACATTTTTAAAATGATGTTTACAAAATATCTCAACAACTCTATTTAATTCAGAGTTAATTTCTGATTTGAAATTTTGTCATGTTGAGATGTCGCGTCCCTACCTCCATGCTTCCGTATTTGACTTTGAAGGCGATGCTCCTGCATCAATATACTATGTGGATTATAGAGCTTGAAGATGACCCATGCAAGGTGTGCATTGGGCCAACACTTAGCCAAGTGTTGAGAAAACCTCAGGATAAACGAGCACAAGGAGTGTGCAAGAGGGTCTTAGTAAAATCCTTAAGTCTGAATCTTTTCAAAATTTTAGAGGAGAGCTAAGGAGTGTGCTAGAGGTTTGAATCACCTCAAGCGATCAGGATCATGAGAGATGACGACCAAAATCCCTTGGAGGGAAGGTTTTATCTCATTTGAAGGTTGAGTGGACGAGATCCAGTCGGGCAGAGTTGTTATCTCTTATGACCGTCAGGTCTAGAGAAGTAGTGCGGGGTTTGACTCTCGAAGCCTTTAGGACTTCATGAGTTTGGCATATTGTGTGTGTAGGGTGCAAAAGATATGAAACTCCTGAAGTTTCGAAGCCTGAAATCATTCTGGATCGTTGAATAGAGAAGACACACATCAATGAATCATGAAGGTCAGAAGACCGGCCATCCAGAAGGACGAGAGCATGGTGGTGAAAGTTCATAAGTCTCCCAAATCTCCGAAGAGAAGAGTGAATCCTCACTGTTGATAAATGGGAGATAAGTGGTGACAGATCCCGTAGTTCAGGGATTCATCACTCTGGAGGAGCAGAGAAGTATTTTGTTTTGGTTTAAAAAATCCTGAAGTCTCGAATCATGGAGTAAATATCAACCGTCGGTCAGAGAGGGACACGTGAAAGGAATATTTAACCTCCACCAATCTGATGTTCAAAGGTTGTAAAGGGTTGTGTTGTATAAACGCCCGAAGTCCTGAAGCCCGAACAATATCTGAGCCATACATCCGCCAGGATGAGGGAACCGTCGATTGTGGTCCTTCGGGAGTTCTCTAGTTTGATGCTACGGAGGATTGATTGTGTTAACCATCCGGAACACCTGAAGCCCACATACTGAGAGTGGATTGTGATCATTGGTTCTCGCAAACACAGGATCCAATGATTGACTCCCTTTGTGAGTTCGTAGGTTCGGCAATCCATAGGATTTGAGGTGTGGTGCTTCGAAAATCTCTGAAGTCCAAAGATGCGGAGCTGACGGGAGTCGTCAATATAAGGCAAGCCTCGAAACCATATGATTTTTTGGTTCAGAGTTTGTCACTCCGAGGATATAGCGTGTTGGAGCAAGAAAAATCTCCAAATCCTAAAACCCCAAAGTTCCTTCCAAATTTGACATTATGGCGGATGTTTTGGATATTTGATCCCCTCCATTGTTTGGTGATCCATGAATTCAGTGTTTGGGAGTAACGTCGTGCATTTATGTTGGAAATCTTGAATCCTGGGAGCTCTGAAGTATAGAATTCTTCGCTAGGCAGATAATTAGCCCACGATTTCAACCCGGAGTCATGTGGAGGACCTCATCGGTGTGTCAGGGTCCTCGCTAGATAATTTTTAGGCATGGGGAAGAAGTAAAGGACCTATGAAATTTGTTTTGAGGGCTAACCAGGGGCCCCTAGAGTTGATTCATCTCCCAAATTTAAATGATTCTTAGACTGGGAGGTTGAGAAAGCTCCAAGGAGTGGTGGGGGTTTGCATCAAGTGGTATCAGAGCATTGGAATTGGAATTTGTGTGTATATAGTAGGAAAAATAAACGTATTTGTCCAGTATCATCAAGTGGTATAAAGAGAAGGGAATTGATCTCTATGTGAAATACATTTCGGAACCATGCTGCCAAGAAGATGCATGGAGAGACCTGTAGCAAATACGGCCATGGAACATAAGATGAGACAACTCCATGTTAGATTGGATGCCATGGAGATAGGCCAAAGAAGAGAACATGAAGGTGGTGACATCAGTGAAGAAAAAAGTGAATATGTTGAAATAGAAGAAGATGCAGGAGAGAAAACAACAGAAGAACGACTACTAAGAGATGTTGTTAAAATGGGAGCCAGAGGGAAAATTGAAGTCCCAATGTTTTAAGGAAATTTGGATGTTGAAGAGCTGCTTGATTGGATAAGTGCTTCAGATAAGTAATTTGACTATGAAGAGATTGACGAGGAGAAGAAAGTGAAGCACGTTTTTACCAGATTAAAGGGACATGTAGTGTATGGTGGGACGAATTGCAAGATGACAAAAGATGCAAAGGTAAGTCCAAAATCAAGTGTTGGGATAGAATGGTAGCTAAGTTGAAATATAAATTCATACCCAAATATTATTAGATAAATCTGTTTAGGAAATTTCAGAACCTAAGATAGAAAGGGTTGAAGGTGAAAGAGTGCACCGAGGAGTTTTACAGGCTGAGCATAAGAATGAGACATAGAGAGAATGATGAAGAAAAATTTTCCAGGTATATCAATGGCCTGAGATATGAAACTCAAGATGAGATCAACATGATGGCAATGATAACTGTGTAGGATGCTTATCAGGTGGAACTGAAAGTAGAGGAAATGTTGGCCAAAAAACAAAGTCAACAAAACATAGGAAAGAGTCCAAACAGGGGTAGAGGAATTGTTCGAGAGAAATTCCAGAAACCCAAAACTGAAGATGGAAAGTATCATAGCCAGACAGAAAGAGGAGGAAGTTCTAGAGGAGGACACTATGGTGGAAGAAACTTTTTTTCTAGAGGAAGAGGAAGAGGCAGAGTAGGAGAAGTGAAATGTTATGCATGTGGAAAGACATGACATATGCCTTGGGAATGTCTTGAGAAGAATAAATATGGAGGTGGAGAAGCTCACATTTATGAAAAACATAAGAAGAATGTAGAAGCAGAAGCAGTAGAAGAAGGAAGAACCCTCATGATGAAGAAAGTTCTCGTGAAGCTAGAGAAGCACCTAAGAGAACCAGTTCAAAGGAATAGTTTGTTCAGAACTGCTTGCAAGACCAGAGACAAGGCATGCAAGGTGATCATAGACAGTGGGAGTAATAATAATTTAGTATCCACGAAGATGGTGGAAAATATGAAGTTAGAGACAACTGCACATCCAAATCCATATAAGGTATCATGGTTGCAGAAAGGAAACCAAGTCATGGTAAGGAGAAAATGTAAAGTTGAATTCAAAATAGGAGGTTATAAAGATGAAATTTTGTGTGATGTCATACCTATGGATGTTTGTCATGTTTTTTTGGGAAGACCATGGAGATATGACATAAATTTCATACATGATGGAAGAAAAAATACTTATACCCTTGAGAAGAATGGTCATTATCATATGTTACTGCCAATAGAAGATAAATTATTCAAGGAAGAAGCTAGTTCTAGTATACTTCTCATGAGTGGGAAGGAACTCTTGAACAAAGTCAAGAAGGAAAAGGAAATGCAGTTTGTTGTGGTAAGGAAGCCAAGAATCCTTCTTACAAGAACTTATATGGATGATTTTATTGTGGAAATTCAAGAATTGTTGGATGAGTTTTTTGATATCGTATTGGATGACTTACCTCACTCCTTACAGCCCATCGGGAGTATCATTAATCATATCGACCTTATTCCAGGATCAATATTTCCAAATAAAGAAGCTCACATCTTGACACCTCAATATAATGAAGAGGTTAAGAATCAAGTCCAATAATTGTTGGATAAAGGTTTGATTAGGGAAAGTTTGAGCCCATGCGCAATATCAACAGTGTTGAGTCCAAAAAAATATGGAGGTTAGATAATGTGCACAGATTCTAGAGCCATCAATAGGATAACCATTGGGTATATATTTCCTTTACCTAGAATGGATGATTTAATGGATTGCTTGAGTGGAGAAAATTATTTTTCCAAGATAGACTTGAAGAGTGGCTATCATCAAATAAGGATGAGAGAGGGAGATGAATGGAAGACAACATTCAAAACAAATGAAGGATTGTATGAGTGGCTTGTTATACCATTTGGCTTAAAAAATGCCCTGAGCACATTCATGAGATTGATGAATGAAGTACTCAAATATTTTATTGGTAAGTTTGTGATTGTGTATTTGGATGATATTCTAGTTTTCAGTAAGACTGAAGGGGAGAATTTGAGACTGTTGACAATGGTTTTCAGGAGGTTGCAGTAGGAGAAGTTGTTGATAAATTTGAAAAATGTTCTTTCATGAAAAAATAACTTATATATCCGGGGTTTGTAATCTCTTCAAATGAGTTGAATATGGATCTAGAGAAGGTGAGGGAAATTAGAGAATGGCCTTCTCTAAGAAGCATGTTTGAGGTAAGAAGTTTTCATGGGTTAGCGCGTTTTTATAGGAAATTCATCATGAATTTTAGCAATATTTGTGCACCCATACTAGACACCATAAAGAAAAAACACAGACCTTTTAATTGGATAGAGAAAGCTGAGAAATGATTCAGAGTATTGAAAGAAAAGATAAGATGACAATCGATTTTAGTTCTGCCATATTTTAACAAGACATTTCAGGTAATATGTGATCCAAGTGGAGTATCCATTGGCGTAGTTCTAAGTCAAGAAAATAATCTTGTTTCTTATTTGAGTGAGAAGATGAATGACTCTAAAATAAGTATTCCACATATGACAAGGAATTTTATGCTATAATTCAAGATTTGAAAAAATGGAAACATTATCTTATCCCGAAGGAGTTTATCTTCTATAGTGACAATCAACCTTTGCATTTTATAACCAGACAAGAGAAATTTAACCCGAAACATTCCAAATGGGTAGAAATCATGCATAATTTTATTTTTTCTACTAAGAATATTAGTGGAAGCGCTAACAAAGTGGAAGATGCTTTGAGCAGAAGATGTTTGATCTTGCAGGAATTTAAAGTGGAGATGTATTTGAAGTGGAGATGGAATTTAAAGGGATTTGAACACCTCAAGGAGATGTATCAAGAAGAACCATATTTTAAAGAAGCTTACGAAGCATGTGGAAACCATTTTATAAGGGACGAAAGTCAATGGATGGAGTATTTGACCCAATATGGACTATTGTTCAAAGGAGCCAATTATGTATCTCGAAATGCTCAATGAAGGAAAATCTGTTAAAGGAGAAGCATAGTGGAGATTTGGCTGGACATTTCAGTGATGATAAGACATATGCACAGTTGAGTTCTTCGTACCATTGGCTAGATATGAGATCTGATGTGAAGAGATTCGTAGACATATGCATAATCTGCCAGTATACAAAAGGAAAACAACAAAACACTGGACTATATCATCCATTGCATATTCCAGACACGTCGTGGGATGCCATAAGCATGGATTTTGTTTTGGGATTGCCAAGAACCTAGAGGGGAAGTGATTATATATTTGTAGTGGTTGAAATTTTTTTGAAGATGGAACATTTCATACCGTGTCACAAAACCAGTGATGTTACTCATATAGAAATTTTGTTTTTCAAAGATATCATGAGATTACATGGGTTACCTAGAAGTATAGTCTCAGATAGAGATACAAAATTCGAGGAACACTTTTGGAGAACTCCAAGGAAGAAGTTGGGGACAAATCTGTCCTTCATTTTAGCATATCATCCTTAGACATAACGACAGATTGAGGTGATGAATCGAATCTTAGGGAATTTATTGAGGAGTTTGGTCACTGAACAACACACTTAGTTGGATCAAACTCTGCCCCAAGCAGAATTTGCATATAATGACTCATCGAATAGGAGCAATGGAAATATCCCATTCCATATAGTATATGGGATGCATCCAAAAGGAATTTCATAGTTGAGAGACTTGGGACAAGATGAGTTCTGAAGTGCAGGAGTAGAATAGTTTGTTGCAGAGATTCAAAAACTGCATGATTAGATAAAGGGATAGCTACATGATAGAAGCCATAAATACAAGAGATGAATTGACTAGAGGAGAAGATAGGTTCATATGGAGATCTGGGATCAAGTTTTAGTGCATCTGAGGAAAGAGAGATTCCTAAAAGGGAAATACAAAAAGTTGAAAATGAAAAAGATAGGACCATGTAAAATCCTCAAAAAATTTGTTGCGAACGCTTATGAGATTGAACTGCCAAAAGATGTTCGAATATCATTGATATTCAATGTATCAGACATGTACCCTTATAGGGTGGACGATACATGGGATTCATATGATCAGAAGGAAATCTAGTGGGGGAAGAAGATGCCCACAACAAAGAAGCCACAAATAGAGAAAATTCTACATCAGAGGATTGCTAAGGAGACGAGGAGTAATATTTACTATGAGTATTTGGTGAAATGGAAAGACCATCCAGTAGAGGATGCTAGTTGGGTAACTGAACCTGATATTCAAAAAAATTCAAAGACAGTGCAGGAGATCATGGACATGAGTACTTGAATCTTTTGTGAGGAGCATCCCCATCGACATTTAAAGAGGCCAAGTGGAGGAAAAATCAACATTGAGCACACAAATTTCAAACTGTTTCGAATTCCAAAGGAGAGCGCACCATCTTAAATTTTTGAAAGAATTGTAATTAAAGCCCTTTTTAATGTTTTGATACTAGATCCATTGTAAACAATCTAGGTGATTGTATTTTCTTTAATACCTGTAGGATTGTATACATACTGAGCATCAATTCATATCTAATTGTAAATGGAATTTATTGTAATAAGGATAAGTAGGATAATGTCTTGATTATGACATGATAGCACTAAGGTAGGCTGGAGGGAAAGGTCGAGAAGCCTCTCCATGTATAAATATATGTAATCAATGCCCAAATGAGGATGTTGAAGTTTATTTGGTTTCTGTTGAACATTATTTTGTTGAAGAAAGAGAGAGATTTAGAAGAGTTGTTGAGAGCTTGTTGGAGAACTGTAAGAACTCATGTATATATTTTTTGAATGAATATAAGAAGGAAGATCTTCTTCCAAATGTTTGGTGTTGCTTATATCTGAGTTTGTTGAGAAAATGTCGTTTTTTCTGTTTTATGTCTTTTACATGCCTGTATGTGCATTTATTAGATAGATGAAGGAACTGTTAATGTTTCTTTAAGTTTCAATTGTTTCTCTTCTGAGAAGTATTGTGCAAGGAGTGCACATATCCATGCAAGGAGTGCGAGGGCAAAGTTTTCTCAGACTTATTCATCTAGAAGCGAGAGCATGAACATTTTTGAAGGAATTGTAAGGAGTGTGTAGATACTAAGTGGAGTATAAATATTGAAGATGACCTGTGCAAGGTGTGCATTGAGCCAACACTTAGACAAGTGTTGAGAAAACCTCAGGATAAACGAGCACAAGGAGTGCTCAGGAGGGTCTTAGTAAAAATTTTAAGTCTGAAGCTTTTCAAAATTTCAGAGGAGCACAAAGGAGTGCACTAGAGGTTCGAATCACCTCAAGTAATTAAGCTCAAGAGAGATAGTGACCATAATCCCTTGGAGGGAAGAGTTTATCTCATTTGAAGGTCAAGTGGATGAGATCCAGTTGGGAAGAGTTGGGATATCTTGTAATTGTCGGATCTAGATAAGTAGTGCAAGGTTTAACTCTCGAAGCCCTTCAGACTTTGTGAGTTATGAAGATTGTGTGTGTGGGGAGAAAAAGAGACGAAACTCCCGAAGTTTCGAAGTATGCAACCATTATGGACCATTCATCAGAGAAGACATGCATCAATGGATCATGAAGTTTAGGAGACCGACCATTCGGAAGGACGGGAGCTTGGTGGTGAAATTTCATAAGTCTCCTGAAGCTTAGAAGAGCGGAGTGAATCCTAACCATTGATAAACAGGAGACATTTGGCGACAGATACCGTAGCCCGAAGATTCAACACTCCAGAGGAGAAGAGAAGTATTTTAGTTTGGTTTAAAAACTCTCGAAGTCCCAAATCGCAGAGTAAATCTCGACTGTCAATCGAAGAGGGACATGTTTAAGGAAGATTTTACCTCTACTAGTTTGGGGTTGAGAGGTTGTAAAGGGTTGTGATGTAGAAACTCTCGAAGTCCCAAAGCCTGAAAAAGATCTGAGTCGTCTATCCGCCAAGACGTGGGAACCATCAATTGTGGTCCTTCGTGAGTTTGCTAGTCTGATGCTCTAGAGGATTGAGTGTGTTAACCATATTTAACTGCCGAAGCCCATATTCCTAGAGTGGATCGTGATCGTCGGTTGCTAGAAACATAAGATTCAAAGATTGAGGCCCTTCATGAGTTCGTCGGTTCAACACTCCCGGGGATTTGAGGTGTGGTGCTTCGAAAATATCTGAAGTTCGAAGCTGTGGAGCTCACGGGGGTTGCCAATCTAAGGAAAGCCTTAGAACCTTCTGATCTATGGGTTTGGAGTTTGGAACTGTGGGGATATAGCATGTTGGAACAGGAAAAATGTCCAAATCCTGAAACATCAAGGTTCCTTCCAACTGTGATATTACGATGGGTGTTGTGGCCTGTTGATCCCCTCCACTATTTGGCGATCCATGAATTTAGTGTTCGGGATGAACGTCATGCATTTCTTTTGGAACTCGTGAACCTCGGGAGCTCTGAATTCTCGAATTATTTGGTAAGAAGAGAATCAGCCCATGGTTTCTGCCTAGAGTCACGTGGAGGACTTTTTCGGGGTGTCAGGGTCCTCGCTAGATGATTTTTAGGTGTGGGGAAGAAGTAAAGGACATGTGAAATTTGATTTGAGGGATCAACAGGGGCCTGAGAGATGACTTAGCTCTTGAATTAAAACGATCCTTAGATCAGGAGGTCGAGCAGGACCCAAGGAGTGGTGGGGATCTGCATCAAGTGGTATCGGAGCATTGTAATTGGAATTTATCTGTAAACAACAAGAAAAAGAAAGGTATTTTTCCAGTATCATCAAGTGGTATAAAGAGAATGGAATTGAGCTCTGTTTGAAAGAAAGTTTAGAACCATGCCGCCAAGAAGATACATGGAGAGTCCTGTAGCAAATCCAACCATGAAACAAGATATGAGACATCTCCATGTGAGATTGGATGCCATGGAGACAACACAGAGAACAACACCTGAAGGTGGTGACATCAGTGAAGCAGAAGGTGAAGATGTTTAAATATAAGAAGTTGTAGGAAAGAAAGCAGTAGAAAAAAGACTGTTGAGAGATGTTGTTAAAATGGGAGCTAGAGCCAAAATGAAAGTCCTAATGTTTGAAGGAAATTTGGATGTTGAAGAGATGCTTGATTGGATAAGTGTTTGGTATAAGTACTTTGACTATGAAGAGATTGATGAGGACAAGAAAGTGAAGCATGTTGTGACCAGATTGAAGGGAGATGTCATGCTATGCTGGGAAAAATTGCAAGTTGACAGAAGATGCAAAGGTAAGTCCAAAATCAAGTGCTAGGATAGAATGATAGCTAAGTTGAAAGATAAATTCATACCCAAATATTATCAAATAAATATGTTTAGGAAATCGCACAATCTAAGAGAAAAGGGGTTGACGGTGAAAGAATACACCGAGGAGTTTTACAGGTTGAGCATAAGAGCAAGACATAGAGAGAATGATGAAGAAAACTTTTCCAGATATATCAATGGCCTGAGATATGAAATTCAAGATGAGATCATCATGATGACAAGGAGAACTATGTAGGATGCTTATCAGGTGGAACTGAAAGTAGAGGAAAGGATGGCTAGAAGAAAAAGTCAATGGAATAAAGGAAAGAGTCCAAACAAAGGTAGAGGAATTGTGCAAGAGAAATTCCAGAATCCCAAAGCTAAATATTGAAAGTATCACAACCACACAGAAAGAGTAGGAAGTTCCAGTGGAGGACACTATGGTGGAAGAAACATTTTTTCTTGAGTAAGAGGAAGAGGCATAAAAGGAGAAGTAAAATGTTATGTCTGTGGAAAACGGGGAATATGTCTTGGGAATGTCCTGAGAAGAGGAAAGATGGAGGTGGAGAAGCTCACATTTATGAATCACATAAGAAGAATGTAGAAGCAGAAGAAGCAGAATAGGGAAGATCCCTCATGATGAGGAAATCTCTTGTGAAGCCAGAGAAGGAGATAAGAGAAACAATTCAGAGGAATAGTCTATTCAGAACTCCTTGCAAGACCAGAGACAGGGTATGCAAGGTGATTATAGATAGTGGGAGCACTAATAATTTAATATCCACATAGATGGTAGAAAAGTTGACGCTGGAGACAACTGCACATATGAAGCCATATAGGGTATCGTGGTTTCAAAAAGGACACCAAGTCATGGTAAGTAGACAATGTAAAGTTGAATTTAAAATAGGAGGTTATAAAGATGAAATTTTGTGTGATGTTATACCTATTGATGTTTTTCATCTCTTGTTGTGAAGACCATGGAAATATGACATAAATGTCATACATGATGGAAGAAAAAATACTTATACTCTTGAGAAGAATGGCTATAATCATATGTTACTTCCAATAGAATATAAAGAAGTCAAGGAAGAAGCTAGTCCTAGTATACTTGTCATGAGTGGGAAGGAACTCTTGAACAAAGTCAAGAAGGAATAGGAAATGCAGTTTGTTTTGGTAAGAAATCCAAGGTTCATTCTTACAAGAACTTCTATGGATGATTTTAATGTGGAAATTCAAGTGTTGTTGGATGAGTTTGTTGATATCGTAGTGGATGAGATACATCACTACTTACCTCCCATCAGGAATATCAATCATCATATCGTCCTTATTCTAGGAGAAATTTTTCCAAATAAAGAAGCTTATAGGTTGACACCTCAAGACAATGAAGAGGTTAAGAATCAAGTCCAAGAATTGTTGGATAAATGTTTGATTAGGGAAATCTTGATCCCATGTGCAATACCAACAGTGTTGAGCCAAAAAAATGATGGAGGTTGGAGAATGTGCATAGATTCTAGAGTCATCAACAAGATAACCATCAGGTAAAGATTTCCTTTACTCATAATGGATGATTTAATGGATTGCTTGAGTGGAGAAAATTATTTTTCCAAGATAGACTTAAAGAGTGGCTACCATCAGATAAGGATGAGAGAGGGAGATGAATGGAAGACAACATTCAAAACAAATGAAGGATTGTATGAGTGGCTTGTTATACCATTTGGCTTAAAAAATGCCCCGAGCACATTCATGATATTGATGAATGAAGTACTCAAAGATTTTATTGGTAAGTTTGTGATTGTGTATTTGAATGATATTCTAGTTTTCAGTAAGATTGAAGGGGAGCATTTGAGACAATTGAAAATGGTGTAGAGGAGGTTGTAGCAGGAGAAGTTGTTGATAAATTTGGAAAAATGTTCTTCATGAAAACATAACTTATATATGGGTTTTGTAATCTTTTCAAATGATTTGAAGATGGATCCAGAGAAGGTGAGGGAAATCAGAGAATGGCCTTCTCCAAGAAGCGTGTTTTAGGTAATAATTTTCCATGGGTTAGCGAGTCTTATAGGAAATTCATCAGGAATTTCAATAGCATTTGTGCACCCATACTAGACACCATAAAGAAAAAAACAGATCTTTTAATTGGACAGAGGAAGTTGAGAAAGGATTCAGAGTATTGAAAGAAAAGATAATAGGAAAACTGATTTTAGTTCTGCCATATTTTAAGAAGACATTTCATGTAAGATGTGATGCAAGTGGAGTATCCATTGGCTCAGTTCTAAGTCAAGACAATAAGTGTGTTTTTTATTTCAGTGAGAAGATGAATGCCACAAAAAATAAGTATTCCACATATGACATGGAATTTTATGTTGTAATTCAAGTTTGAAAAAATGGAGACATTATCTTATCCTGAAGGAGTTTGTCTTGTATAGTGAGAATCAAGCTTTGCAGTTTATAACCAGACAAGAGAAATTGAACCAGAAACATGCTAAATGGGTAGAATTCATGCATAATTTTACTTTTGTTATTAGGCATATTAGTGGAATCACTAACAAAGTGGAAGATGCTTTGAGCAGGAGATGCTTGATCTTGTAGGAATTTCAAGTGGAGATCTTGGGATTTGAACACCTCAAGGAGATGTATCAAGAAGAACCAGATTTCAAAGAAGCTTACGAAGCATGTGGAAACCCTTTTCTAAGAGACATAAGTTAGTGGATGGAGTATTTGACCCAAGACAGAGTTTTGTTAAAAGGGAGCGAATTATGTATTCTGAAATGCTCAATGAGAGACAATCTATTGAAGGAGAAGCATAGTGGAGGTTTGGCTAGACATTTTATCCATTATAAGACATATGCAGAGTTGATTTCTTCATACCATTGGATAGGTATGAGATCTGATGTGAAGAGATTCGTGGACAGATGCAGAATCTTCTAGTATGCAATTGGAAAACAACAAAACGTTGGACTATATCATCCATTTCCTATTCCAGATAGGTCATGGGATGCCATAAGAATGGATTTTTTTTTGGGATTTCCAAGAATCTAGGGGGGAAGTGATTCTATATTTATAGTGGTTGACATATTTTTGAAGATGGAACATTTCATACTGTGTCACAAAAGTAGTGATACTACTCATATAGAAAATTTGTTTTTTAAAGAGATCGTGAGATTACATGGGTTAAGAAGAAGTATAGTCTCAAACAGAGATACCAAATTCATGGGACACTTTTGGAGAACTTTGTGGAAGAAGCTGGGGACAAATATGTCCTTCAGTTCAACATATCATCCTTAGATAGATGGACATACTGAGGTGGTGAATCGAAGCTTAGGGAATATATTGAGGAGTTTGGTCATTGAACACCACAACCAGTGGGATCAAAATTCTACCCCAAGCTGAATTTTCATATAATGACTCATTGAATAGGAGCACTGCAAAGATCCCATTCCAGATAGTATATGCGATGCATCCAAGAGGAATTTTAGAGTTGAGAGACTTGGGACGAGATGAGTTCTAAAGTGCAAGAGTAGAAGACTTTGCGGCAGAGATGAAAAAGTTGCATGATCATATAAAGGTACAACTACATGATAGAAACCATAAATACAAGAGATGAATAGATGAGAGGAGAAGAGAGGTTCATTTTGAGATCGAGGATCAAGTTTTAGCGCATATGAGGAAAGAGATATTCCCGAAAGGGAAATACAACAAGTTGAAAATGAAAAAGATGGGACCATGCAAAATCCTTGGAAAGTTTGTTGCGAACCCTTATGATATTGAATTCCCAGAAGATGTTGGAATATCGCCAATATTCAATGTAGAAGACATGTACCCTTACCGGGTGGATGATACAGGGGAATCATATGATCAGAAGGAGATCCAATGGGAGAAGCAAATTCCCACATTAGAGAATCCACTTATAGAGAAAATTTTACATCAGAGGATTACTAAGGAGACTAGGAGGAATATTTACTATGAGTATCTGGTGAAATGAAAGACCATCCAACAGAGGATGTCATTTGGGTAACGAACCTGATATTCAGAAACATGGAGAGACAGTGCAGGAGCTCATGGATAGGAGTCCATGAATATTTTTTCCAGAGGAGTATGATGCAAGAGCATCAAGATAAACATTTAAATAGGTCGAGTGGAGGACAACTTAGCACTGAGAACACACATTTAAAACCATTTTGAATTCCAAAGGAGAACGCACCATATTAAATTTTTGAAATTATTGTAATTAAATCCCTTTTTAATGTTTTGAGACTAGATCTGTTGTAAACAATCTAGGTGATTGTATTTTCTTTAATACCTGTAGGATTGTACAAATACTAAGCATCAACTCGTTTTGAGTGTAAATGTCATTTATTGTAATAAGGCTAAGTAGTATAATTTCTTTATTATGACATGATAGCACTAAGGTAGGCTCGAGAAAAAGCTCGAGAAGTCTCTCCATGTATAAATATATGCAACCAATGCCCAAATGAGGTTGTTGAAGTTTATTTGGTTGTTGTTGAACATTATTTTGCTAAAGAAAGAGAGATATTTAGAAGAGATGCTAAGATCTTGTTGGAGAATTGTAAGAACTCATGTATATATTTTATGAATGAATATAATAGAGGAGATTTTCTTCCAAATGTCTGATGTTGCTTATATCTGAGTTTGCTGGGTAAATTTTTTTATTTCTGTTTTATGAGTTTTACATGCCTGTATGTGCATTTCTTAGATAGATGAAGGAACTGTTAATGTTTCTTTAATTTTCATTTTTTTCTCTTCTGATAAGTCCGGTGCAAGGAGTGCAAGGGTAGAGTATTTTCAGACTCATTCATCCAAAAGAGAGAGAGTGAATCTTTTTGAAGCAAGTGCAAGGAGTGCACACATACTAAGTGGATTATAGAGCTTGAAGACGACCCGTGGAAGGTGTGCATTGGGCCAACACTTATCCAAGTGTTGAGAAAACCTCAGGATAAATGAGCACAAGGAGTGCGCAAGAGGGTCTTAGTAAAATCCTTAAGCCTGAAGCTTTTAAAAATTTTAGAGGAGCACAGAGGAGTTTGCTAGAGGTTCGAATCATCTCAAGTGATCAAGCTCAGGAGAGATAGCAACCATAATCCCTTGGAGGGAAGAGTTTATCTGATTTGAAGGTCGAGTGGATGAGATCCAGTCGGGTAGATCTCGGATCTCTTATAACTTTTAGATATAGAGAAGTAGCATCGGGTTTAACTCTCGAAGTCCTTCAGACTTCACAAGTTCCGCAGATTGTGTGTGTGGGGCGCAAAAGAGATGAAACTCCTCAATTTCTAAAGTCCAAAATCATTCTGGACCGTTGATCAAAGAAGACATGTGTCAACAGAATGTGAAGTTTGGAAGACCGACCATCCAGAAGGACGGGAGCATGGTGGTGAAAGTTCATAAGTCTCCTGAATCTCGGAAGAGTGGAGTAAATCCTCACCATTGATAAACGAGAGACATATGGCGACAAATCTCGTAGTCTGGAGATTCAACACTACGGAGGAGAAAATAAATATTTTTTTCTACGTTTAAAAAATCTCGAAGTCCCGAACCATGGAGTAAATATCGACCATCGATCGGAGAGGGATACATTGAAGGACGATTTAAACTCCACTAGTCTGATGTTCAAAGGTTGTAAAGGGTTGTGTTGTAGAAACGCTTGAAGTCCCGAAGCCCGAACAATATCTGAGTCGTCCATTTCGCTAGTCCGACGCTTCGGAGGATTAAGTATGTTAAACGTCCAAAACTCCCGAATCCCTGAGATGATCATGATAATTGGCTTATGGAAACATAAGATCCAGTGATTGAGGCCCTTCGTGACTTTGTCGGTTCGACACTCTGGGATATTTGAGGTGTGGTTCTTCCAAAAGATCTGAAGTTTGAAGCTACGGAGCTGATGAGAACTGTCAATATAAGACAAGCCTTGAAAGAGTCTGATTTGTTGGTTAGAAGTCCAACACTCTAGAGATATAGCGTGTTGGAGCGAAAAAAATCTCTAAAGATCGAAACCCTGAATTTCTTTCCAACCGTGAGATTACGACAGGTGTTGTAGAGCGTTGATCCCCTCTATTGTTCGACGATCCGTGAATTTAGTGTTCAGGAGGAACGTCACACATTTCTATTGGAAATCCTAAATCTCGGGAGCTCTAAAGTCCTAAATTATTCACTACGAAGAGAGTTAGCCCACGCTTTCAGCCCAGAATCATGTGGAGGACTTTGTCGGTGTGTCAGGGTCCTCGCTAGCTGATTTTTAGGCATGGGGAAGAAGTAAAGGACCTTTGTTTTTTTTTTTGAGGGCTCAGTAGGGGACCTAGAGCTTATTCATCTCCTGAATTCAAATGATCCTTAGACCAAGAGGTTGAGCAAGCCCCAGGGAGTGGTGTGGGTCTGCATCAAGTGGTATTAGAGCATTGGAATTGGAATTTGTTTATAGAAAATAGGAAAAATAAAGGTATTTTCCCAGTATCATCAAGTGGTATAAAGAGAAGGGAATTGATCTTTGTGTGAAAGAAATTTTGGAACCATGCCGCCAAGAACACGTAGGGAGACACCTGTAGCAAATCCATCCATGGAACAAGAGATGAGACAACTCTATGCGATATTGAACGCCATGGAGACAACACAGAGAAGAGCACCTAAAGGTGCTGACATTAGTGAATAAAGAAGTGAATATGTTGAAATAGAAGAAGATGCAGTAGATAAAGTAGAAGAAGAACGACTTCTAAGAGTTCTTGTTAAAATGGGAGGCAGAGAGAAAATGGAAGTCCCAATTTTGGAAGGAAATTTTTATTTTGAAGAACTTCTTGATTGGATAAGTGCTTCGGATAAGTACATTGACTATGAATATATTGATGAGGAGAAGAAAGTGAAGCATCTTATGACCAGATTGAAGGGACATGTAGCGTTATGGTGGGACTAATTGCAAGCTGACAGAAGATGCAAAGGTAAGTCCAAAATCAAGTTTTGGGATAGAATGGTAGTTAAGTTGTAAGCTAAATTCATACCAAAATATTATCAGATAAATATGTTTAGGAAATTCCAGAACCTAAGATAGAAAGGGTTGACGGTGAAAGAGTACACCGAGGAGTTTTAGAGGCTGAGATAAGAGCGAGACATAGAGAGAATGATGAAGAAAAAATTTCCAAGTATATCAATGGCCTGAGCTATGAAATTCAAGATGAGATCAGCATGATGAAAATGCAAATTGATGAGGATGTTTATCAGGTGGCACTGAAAGCAGAGAAAAAGTTGGCCAGGAACAAAACTCAATGTAATAGAGGAAAGAGTCCAAATAGAGGTAGATGAATTGTCTGAGATAAATTCCAGAAACCCAAATTTGAAGATGGAAAGTATCACAACGAGACAAAAAGAGGAAAAAATTCCAGAATAGGACACTATGGTGGAAGAAACTATTTTTCTCGAGGAAGAGGAAGAGGTAGAGGAGGAGAAGTGAAATGTTATGCTTGTGGAAAGACAATGAATATATCTTGGGAATGTCCCAAGAAGAAGAAAGATGGAGGTGGAGAAGCTCACATTTCTGAAGCACAAAAGAAGAATGTATAAGCAGAAGCAACAGAAGAAGGAAGATCCCTCGTGATGAGGAAAGTTCTCATGTAGTCAGAGAAGGAGCTAAGAGAACCCATTCAGAGGAACAGTCTGTAAACAATTGCTTGCAAGACCAGAGACAGGATATGCAAGATGATCATAGACAGTGGGAGTATTAATAATTTAGCAACCACAGAGATGGTGGAAAAGTTGAAGCAAGAGACAACTGCACATCCGAATCCATATAAGGTATTGTGGTTGCAGAAAGGACACCAAGTCATTGTAAGTAGACAATGTAAAGTTGAATTCAAAATAGGAGGTTATAAAGATGAAATTTTCTGTGATGTCATACCTATGGATGTTTGTCATGTTTTGATGGGAAGTCTGTGGAAATATGATAGAAATGTCATACATGATGGAAGAAAAAATACGTATACCCTTGAGAAGAATGGTTGTAAGCATATGTTACTACCAATAGAAGATAAATGAGTCAAGGAAGAAGCTAGTCCTAGTATACTTCTCATGAATGAGAAGGAACACTTGAACGAAGTCAAGATGGAATAGTAAATGTAGTTTGTTGTGTTAAGAAAGCCAAGAGTCATTCTTATAATCATTTCTCTGGATGATTTGCCTGTGGAAATTCAAGAGTTGTTGGATGAGTTTTTTTATATTGTAGTGGATGAGTTAGCTCACTCCTTACCACCCATTAGGAGTATCAGTAGTCATATTGAACTTATTCCAGGTGAAAGTTTGTCAAATAAAGAAGCTCACAGGTTGACACCTCAAGATAATGAAGAGGTTAAGAATCAAGTCCAAGGATTGTTGGATAAAGGTTTAATTAGGGAAATTTTGATTCCATACGCAGTACCAACTGTGTTGAGTCCAAAAAAAGATGGAGGTTGGAGAATGTGCACAAATTCTAGAGCCAACAACAAGATAACCATTAGGTATAAATTTTCTTTACCTAGACTGGATGATTTAATGGATTGCTTGAGTGGAGAAAATTATTTTTCCAATATAGACTTGAAGAGTGGCTATCATCAGATAAGGATGAGAGAGGGAGATGAATGGAAGACAACATTCAAAACAAATGAAGGATTGTATGAGTGGCTTGTTATACCATTTGGCTTAAAAACTGCCCCGAGGACATGCATGAGATTGATGAATGAAGTACTCAAAGATTTCATTGGTAAGTTTGTGATTGTGTATTTGGATGATATTCTAGATTTCAGTAAGACTAAAGGGGAGAATTTGAGATAGTTGAAAATGGTGTTGAGGAGGTTGCAACAGGAGAAGTTGTTGATAAATTTGAAACAAAGTTCTTTCATGAAAACATAACTTATATATCTGGGGTTTGTAATCTCTTCAAATGAGTTGAATATGGATCAGGAGAAGGTGAGGACAATAAGAGAATGACCTTCTCCATGAAGCGTGTTTGAGGTAGGAATTTTTCATGGGTTAGCGAGTTTTTATAGGAAACTCATCAGGAATTTCAACAGTATTTTTGCACCTATACTAGACACCATAAACAAAAAATACAGATCTTTTAATTGGGCAGAGCAAGCTGAGAAATGTGTTAAAACTATGTAAATTCCCAAAGGTTGTTAGGAAAGAAGAAACCTACAAGAGGTAACTTTATCCAACCACATCGAAACTAGAATCTAGCCCTACCAGTTTCAAAGAGGGATCTCTCTGTATGATTTAGCTATGTTATATTTTTAAGATATTAGGCTAGTTATATAAAATGAAATAAGATTGAAAAGGTTTGTTTTTTTTGTTGAGTTGGCTGAGGGGGTTTTACGCATCCATTGGGCTATGGGGTCTGTGTTATAACAATAGAAATCCAAACCAGAAACAAAAGATTCTTTTCACAGGGAAAGATAATGCATTCGTTGGATTCTTTTAGCAATAAAATGATGAATAGCAAAAAAGATGAGAATATCAATTAAAGTAAAGAAGCATTTAAGAATTTCTTCACTATAATATCAGAAGATAAACATTAAGATCTTTCAAAGTCTGAAACAGGGTATACAAAGATAAATCCTGCAACATGCGTTACTTTTAAAAGATTTAGATTAGAAAACAATATGATAACCGAGCAAGAAAAACATTCAACATAGAAAAGAAAACATCACCAATGAATAGCACATGAATAACACGAGAGAATCCTGTGAAAATGTCTCTTTGTATTAATGGAAGATCTCTTGATAAAAATTACAGTCTTGTAGCTTGCAGGGCGTAAATATCAACCCTCGGTACTTCAAAGTTTGAAGTATTTATAACCAAAATTACATACGATCCTGTCATTAAAGATCAGGATGTGGCTAATCTAAATTTAGCTAACTAACTTAACAAGATACAAAAATTTAGGAAACTACTTGATGATGTGTTGAAACTTCATGCTGATTTCTGGGGTGAACTATTGGTGAGGCCTCTGCACGACCTCATCTGACTGGATAGCTGACTAGGCTTGGACACCTCATCGACTATTCGATCAGATTTCAAATCTCTTCCCATCAAAGGTGACTGGGAACGATGAATTTGAGCAATCTTCGGTATACTTCATCCATCTCCTTGTACTTGGAAAAAGTTGGCTTGATGATGAAGATGTACCGTATCTCATGCTTTATAATGATGTCTAACTATAAAGCATCTAAGAATGCCTTGCCCATGATATTGCCTTGTATTCCTGATAATTTTGAGCTATCCTTAGCCACAGTGGCTAGTTTATTTTTGTAATCGACGAGCGTCATTAAATTTTCATTTATAACTCTCATACCAGGAAGGCCTTTCTTCTGCAGTGCTTCGATCTTGTTGAAAAATCTTTGCACTCCTGCGTCCATGGTCTGGACCTTTTCCTCCAGTTGTAGCATCAGTCCTCTCTTGGTCAGGACCCTCTTGACCTCAAGGATGGTCTCTGTCCTATCTTCAATCTTCAATTCTTCTAGCTCCTCTCTGGTTTTGGAATTCAGAAATTTGATGATCTCAGCAGCTTCTATGGGCATATCTCCCAGTTCTTCTCTTATCTTTTCAATAGCTTGTTGACTTCTTTGCACCAGCTCATTTTTCTCGAACATGATTTGTATCATCGACCATATTTCATTCATGGACTTGGTGATGTCCATCCAGACACTATCCTTGACCTCGGCAAGTGTTTTGCCTGCCACTGTTTGCTTCTGAAGCTATTGCAATTCCTGTTTGAGCTGGTCTGATGTTTTTTTTTTCTCGGAGTAGATAGTTTGGTAAGAATACTTGAGTTCCTGAAGGTTCTCAATATCCCTTTTGATTCTGCTAATCTTTGTCTCTTGAAAATTCATTTCTTCCATGGATTTAGCCAGTTCAATAATATTCTCCAGGGCTGTCGGTGGAGTTGTCGAGGGATTTCTGCTACAGACACTGTGCTCACTCCTGTGAGTGGAACTGCGCTCAGTGGAATGACCTCCATGGGCTTTGACTGCTCCTTCTCTTTCACTAGTTTTTCCAATTTCGCTTCCATTTCCTTCAACTGTGCATTCTACTCCATGATGAGCTTGAGCATCTCATCCTTTTCCCCTTCTGTCTCTGCTATTTTCTTTTCCTGTGAATCTTCTGTTGGTGGTAGTTTCAACTATTTCCTCAGAGATGCTATTTCGACATTTTTCTTTTTGAGCATCTCCTCGACTGCTTTCACATTTGAGGGATCATATCCGATCTTGAGGACCAGTTCCTCCAACATCTTAATCCTATTATCCTTGGCAAAGGATGATATAATTTCTAACTTCAACTGCGTCTAGACATTGTTCAGAGATAATTGTAACTTGGAGGCAGCAATAGAAGCATGTGCCAATGTGGAGAAAACCATTTCTCCAGTTTGCCTGTGCAGATCCATTTGATCAGCTGGATGCACATCTTTAGTCTGAAATTCGAATGTTGCCATTTTGTAATCGGTGATTACTTTCGGGTCTGGCACCTATTCTTATAGAAACGCCATGTGCATTCTACCCTTCTCAGTGTCAAATGTAGACAACAGTCTGTGTTGTGCAGTGGATGTTTGCTTCCAGAACTTAGCATACGTGTTGTTGGTCATCATCTGATTTTTCTTTTTGATTAGATCGTACTTCTCAAAAATACTCAATTTCATTCCTATTTTTCTCGGCTGGATGGCTGGTGGAGTATATGTAGGCTTCTTGGGCAACACTGTAGTCATGATTTGTTTGCTTCTTGTATTAAGGAGCATCCGATCAACCTCCATAGTTGTAGTGGATTGAATTCCCTTTTCACCAGTCGTGTCAGGTGCCTGACTAATTTTTGGCTTCTTGGTGTGTAGTTGGAACTCTTCGGACGATACTTCAGTGATGGAAGGTGAAGTGTCCTTCCTGGGCCTTTTCTTCTTGGGATCTTGTGGTGTAGTCATCTGTGAGATAGTGACCGAAAGGTCCTGTTGTTCTGTCTCAACCAGAGTGTTCGGCTCCCATTCTGTCTGGTTGGCGAAATTCTCTATCTCAGGCCTGGATGTGTGGACATATGGGATATTCTTATTCTTAACTCTCATCTCTGAAATTATCCCGTAGGGGTCGTAATGCCATATGAAGCTAGCAAAAAAATTCATTTCCTTTAACAGTATATCTGCTTCCTCCCCAGCGCCTCGACTATTGCAGATGAATGACCCAATCTGCCCTTTGATTATGAGCTGCTGCTTCTTCTTCAGAGACACAAAATGTATGTCATCTGAATTAATCATTTTTCTTATGTATTCCAGGGAAAATATTCTCAAGGGTAGATACTTGGGTAACTTGTATGGAGCCAATTCACACCCATACACTCTGATCTCTATGTGGTCCTGGTACAGGTACCAGTCTCCCATTTTTGCAAGGTCTGAAAGGTGTAATATCCTTTGAATTTCCTCATTTATTCTCGGCTCAGGTCTGCCACTGAGCATGCTCACCACAGGATGGTAAAACTGCTCGATAAATTGTTTGAAGATGAATTATGTAGATATGTGTCTGAGAAGCGAAGTCCACACTGTCACCGCCTGTGGCCTCCCATCCTTGTCCATCTTTTGCATCGAAAAGGAGAATTTGTCCACTTGAAAGAATATGAACATGTAAGCCAGTATTGAGGAATACCAGAACATGCCTTCTGTGGTGAAATTTGAGAATTGCTCATGAATGTTGTCTGCCAGGAAGGCGTTGTAGTCGAATTGACTGGTGGGTTTCTCATCTGTGGAGAAGATGGACAGAAAACCCAATATGGTTTCATCCACCCATTGATATGAAAAATACCCAAGGAGGACGCAGAGCAACGAGATGACCTAGTTTCCCTTCACTGAGAACAAGGATGAAAGATGCGGGGGATTTGTAGTGGGGAGATGAGCGGCCTGGGATACCATTGATCCGAAATATCCTCAGATTCTGTTCTTTTTTATTTTGTCTCCATCGTTGTAAAAATACTTGCAAATCAAACAATCATTAGTGGGGATGATGGTGGCTTTGGACAGTTGACTGTAACGGAGAGGAAAATAGGGAAATAACTCTCTGGTGCAGCGACAGGGTGGATGATGAGGGAAATAAGGGTGAAGGTAGTTTTTGAGCAAACAGATTCTCGTTGGGCGCGAGAGATAGGTCAACAGGTTAACAGATAGGCTAGCCAATAATAAATGGCCAACGGGTCATTTAGAGCGTGAGATGATAGGTGACAATGACTGAAGAATACGGTTGAGCGACGTGGTGGGAATTGATTGGGAAGTAACCATGGTGAGAATACTTGTAAAGGGAGAACAAGGGGAATGGACTGACAGAGTAATGAGACGTGACCTCTAGGGGGGAAAATGTGGATAATGACATCATGGGGTGACAAGGTATGTCAGACCTTGGGAGGCGGTGCGAGTCTGACCCACTAGATTCCTGCCATGTCGAGATAAGGGGCCCACCAGAAAACAATCCATTCTAGACCCCCCCCTCCATTAAAGAAAAATCGGTTGGGGGGGTCCGAAAAACAATATGAGTCGTCCATCAACACGCCTTCTCTTGGACCGTAGATCTGTGCGCGCTATTTAACCAACATTCTGGACCCCCCCCCGCTACCATTAAAGGTAGAACGGTCAGAGAGGTCCGGAATCCAATCTAAGCCATGGATCTAAGCGCGAACATCTGAGTCATTCGTATATGCACCTTTGTTATTTCCAATTCTGGACCCCCCCCCCCCACCATTAAAGGTAGAACTGTCGTGGGTGTCTAGAAAGACCTATCAACCGTAGATTTGGGCGCCCGCTCTCCGATCGTTAATCTATGCATTGTTCTTAACTGTGAGTGTGAAGGCATATGTGCTTCGAAACACTTAGGATAAGTTCATATTGTGGGTTTTCCTGAGCTTTTCCATGATTTTATCACCAAGGGGTTAGACATCAAACCTTTTAAACCTCAAACATATGGTTCAACATTGATCATCATGCTTGTTTTATTGAGATAAAGCAAACTACCCTATGCTCTAACCTAATTACCTATGAAAATTAGCCCAGATTAAACTGTTGGACTAAGAAATTACTCTATCCTGGGGTTATCTGACCAAGATTAGGCAATTTGGTCAAATTTATTCACTAACTAACCTAGATCACTTGGCTAAGATTAAATAGTTTAGCCACGCTTATTCACTACTCCTATCAACATAAATTTAAAAGAACTTGGCCATGCCTGAACGGTATGGACCAAATCATTGTTATTGCATGGGGCTCTATTGAATTTCTTTTATGCCCTCTTTTATTCTTTTTTTATTCTTTTCTTTTTCTTTTTCTTTTTCTTTTCTTTTCTTTTTCCTTTTCTCAAATTATTTGCAGAATGGAAAATCATTTGACGAACAAAAAAAACACTAAAGAGATAACATTTCAGTCACCAGTTGATCCTATAAAATATAGGGTTATAACAGTGGTTCCACCTGGGGATTATACTTTCCTTGTGAAGTGCCAAGAATCCTGATTCCTAATGTTCTGAAAAACTTTCTCCATAGTTTCCTTTGTTGCTTGATTGGTTTTATTTTTGAAAACTGGAAGACAATATTCAGTGGCTTAGGGCCTTCTCTGTGGGATTCAACCATCTGATCAAAGTTATTATACTCAAAAACTTGTAAGCAAAATGAAAATGGTTTGTACAATGAAAAATGTGACTGCAGGTCCCTACTGAGGAGGTGAATAGTGCTTCAGCATTCTGCCATTCATAGGTCCTCCTGGCAGATTTGTCCCATCACTATTGTTGAGCAAGAAGGCATTATTTCCTCTGAATGCTTGAATCATGTAAGGTCCCTTCCATAGACTATCGAATTTTCCATGCTTCCCCTTATCCTAATTTCGGGAATCCCATCTCAGAACCAAGTCACTTAGCTCAAAGTCATCTTCTTTAGTTCTTTTGTCAAAGATATTTTTAATGCTCTCTTGGACAACCTGAGTTTTGTTGTATACTTCTTCTCTGGATTGTTGCAAGTGGATCATCTGATTTATCCTTCTTTGGGAGTCGTTCGGCTCAGATTACATCTCTTGCAACAATTTCATGACAAGAAATCCTAAGGAAGTGGAAAAAACTGCTTCAATGCCATAGACCAGCTGATATGGTGACATACCAATTGACCTCTTGGTGGTCAGTCTGTCAGCCCATAGTGAAAAAACCAGCTTGTTATGCCATGACTTTTTGTTTTCTTTTAAAGTCTTCTTAATAATGTTCACCAGGGTCTTATTGGATGACTCTGCCAGCCCATTTCCCTGAGGGTAATAAGCTGTGGAATGACCCAAACCAATATGATACTGGTTGCAGAAGTCTATGAGCTTCATAGATCGGAAAGTAGTTGCATTGTCAGTTATAATCTTTCTAGGACATCCAAAACGGGACAAGATATTATTTTCAAGAAATTTAATAATGACAAAATCATTATCTTGCCTTCTTGGTACAACTTCGATCCATTTTGTGAAATAGTCAGTAGCAGTAAGAATCCACCTGTACTTGCCTAAAGAGGGGGGGTGTATTTCTCCAATAAAGTCTAATCCCCATTGCTGGAAAGGAGCTTCAACGGAGATTGGTTTCAGGGGCAGAGGAAGGAGCTTCTTTTTACCCTCGAAAACCTGGCATTTATGACACAAAGTTACTTTTTGATGCACATCGGTGAACAACGTAGGCCAATAGAACCTAACCTTGAGAATTTTATTAGCTGTGGTCTTCCAACTTGGATGACCACCACAGTCTCCTGCATGAAAATCCTGCAATACTTTGTTAGCTTCATCTTTTAACAGACAATTCAACAAAATACCTCTAGGATCCTTCCAATATAGATTGCCTTCTAGAATGCAAAATTTTAATGCTTTCAATTTCAAAAACCTAGCTTTAGTTTTGGTCAGACCAGGGGGAGCTTGTAAGTTATGCAAAACAAATATCAGGTCTGCGTACCATGAAGGGTTCAAAAATACCTCTTTCACGCTTGTAGTTGCCTTCTCTCCCTGTTCATCTACTGCAGCTAAGAAATTAATATCAAGAGCATGGAAATTGGATTCAACCATTAACTTTGCTAGACCTTGACCTTTAATCAGTTTAGTAGGCTTAATCTCTATGTCATACTCTAGAATGACAGCAATCCATTTTCCTCTTCTTCCATCTGGATTGTCCTGAGTTAAAATGTCTTTTACTACCGTGTTCGAAACATATGCGATGGTGTGGGAATGGAGAATATATACTCTAAAATCCTTTATGGATTTTACCAGGGAAAAAGCTTGTTTCTCCATTATTTTATAATTCAAAGCAACATCTCTTAATGCTTTACTGAAAAAGGCTATGGGATGTTCATACCCTTCGCTGTTTTTTTGTAGTAATACTGTTGCAATGGTATGTTCAGAAGTGAAAGAAAAAAGGTAAAAATCCTTGGTGAAATCAGGACTGATCAAGACTGGAGCTTATGTGAGTGCATGTTTAACTTGTTCAAAAGATTTCTTAGAATAAGTGTCCCATTTTATTTTCATGTCCTTTTTTAACATGTTTGTGATGTTCCTGAGAATCTCGACCAGGTTAGGTATGAATCTTCTCAGAAAGTTTATTTTCCCAATGAAGGATTGTAATTATTTGATATTCCTTGGGTGTTCTAGTTTCTAAATGGCTTCTATTCTGTTGGGATCTATCTTAATTCCATCCTTAAAGATTATGTGCCCCAACAATTTACCCTCCTCTAATCCGAAGAGGCTTTTCTTAGGATTCAGAGAAATCCCAAATTTCCTACATTTCTCAAATACTCGTTTGAGATGTCTTAAGTGCTCGTCATCGGATTCGGAAAACACAGTTACGTCGTCTAGATAAATGACAATAAATTTACCAAGTTCTTCCACAAAAGTGATGTCCATCGCTCTTTGGAAAGTGGCCCCAACATTCATCAACCCGAAAGGCATTTTCACGTACATGAAGGTGCCCCAAGGTGTTGTGAAGGTTGTTTTCTCTTGGTCATCTGGGTGAAAGAGAACCTGGCTATAGCCTGAAAAACCATCCAGTAAGGAGATTCAGCTAGATCCAACTACCTTTTGTAAGATGTGGTCCATTTTAAGTAATGGGTAGTTGTCCTTTAGAGAAACTTTGTTCAGGTTTCAGAAATCAATGCAAAGCCTGATTTCCCCAGACTTCTTTTAGGTTGGGACCAGATTTGAAACCCATTTGGAAAATCGTAAGGGAACTATGATTTTAGCATCATACATCTTTTTAATTTCTTTTTCTATCAGGGGGAGTAACTTGGGATTGATTCTCCTAAGTTTCTTTCTATCCTATCCTAGGCTTATATTCTGTCTCTATGTTAATGTCTTCAATCTCTTTACCATTGGCTTCAATTTTTGTTTTTTTAGCTACATCATTAAAATAAAAAAGGTCTTCTAAAGGAACTAAACCCCTAGGTAAAACATTACTCTTTAAATGCAAAACGTCAGATTCTATCTCATCTTCACCTAACTCTCCTGAATCTATCTTTTTACACTATCATTTCCAAAATCAGATTTATTTACATTTTCATCCTTGCTTTCTAAGTCTATGTTTGTACACTCGAAATCATTTTTACATTGTAGAAAATCTTCAATTTGATCATCGTTCCCAAATACCTGCCAGTATTTGATATTGTCTGGGACAATCGGTCTGCACTTCACCTCCATCGTGTATGGGAGAGTGGAATGAAAAGGTATCTTGCATGTAACTGTTGACGTAGCTAAACCATCTGCTAAAATATTCTATCCCCGGGGCATAACCTGTAAATCAACTTCAGTGAAACATTTAAGGGCATCCAAAACAACATTCCTATAAGCTCTGAGACGGGGATGTTTTCCTACATACTGACCTTTGATTTGTTAGATAATTAATTCGGAATTGCCTCTTACCATGATTTGTTTGGCACCAACTTTCTTTAGAAGTTTCAGACCGAGCATCAAAGCTTCGTACTCGACAATGTTGTTAGTGCATTGAAAATTTAGTTTGTAAGAATGGTTTTCCGAATACCTAGATCTATGATTGTGCAACCAAACTCCTGCTCCAGCTCCTTCTTTGTTTACAACTCCATCGAAGTCCATGCTCCAGAAATCTATTGGAAATTCTTCACTTATCACATTTTTCTTTCTTTCTGCCTCAGCAATTTCTTGGCCTTCTTTGGGATCAAGTGTATCTTCTTCCAGCTAAGCGATTCGCTCCCCCGTATCGCCGTCGTTATATAGGATAAATGAATCCAGGTCAGAATGTGCAGAGTACAGAGGATAGTTATGTGGATTTTCTTGGTTGTTGACCATATATTTCATCAGCGTCTCTCTGTACAATCTTCTTTGTTGCCCGAATACTGGGATGGTCGCATACGACATATCCAACTGCAAAGTACCTTTCAACTTGGCCCCCTAATTCCTAGACAACAACATACCATATTTTGGGGGAATGTTTATGACCACAACATCCATAACCATGCTTTTTGTCGGAATCTGAACTAGAGTGATACATAAGTCCTTGATCAATCCGATACATCTGACTTTGTTGGAGTCAAAAGAGTGTAAGTCCTTGTAAGGTCTGGTGACCTCGAGTCCCAGTTTTTCCATCACTACTTTAAGCATCAAGTTATGGGAAGCACCTGAATCTAACATAGCATTATGCAGAATCAGGTCGTGTATATTAAGGCTGGTGTAAAAAGGAGCGACAGTGCCATTGTCAGTCTGACCGTCAACTTTAGGGCCAAACAGGAGTTCAGGTTGATCATTGGTGAGATTTACAGTGTCTGAATGATTCGTTGATCCAAAAGTTAAGGCCTTTGTGCCTATATCAGGTTCAATGCTCAGCGCTTTGATCACCTGCGATCGGTAAGCATCCTTACTCATCAACTCGGAAAGGGGAATGGGAATTTTCACTTTAGCTAATTCCCCTTCGAGGCTGAAAGGAGTAGGTGCTCTGCTTTGGCTCAACAATTCGAATTTGTCCACCATAGTCTTCTAGGTAGAAGTATTTGGTGGGTTGGTTGATGAAACCTCAGTCTGCATTCATCTTTGTAAAATGGTAAGGTTTCTTTTTGCTGGAGCTTCATCATTACCTTTCTCAGGGATCTTTTTGGTAGAAGGCTTAGGGGTTTTCTTGGTTTCGACCACTTTCTTCGTTTCGGTTACCTTTTTTGGGGAACTTTCATCCATCTTCTTACTTCGCAAATTGTACTACCTGTGTACCTCCATAATGGCATTTTCAAATGCCTACTGTTCAGACTCTTCAGCATCTTCGCTCACCTATGTTTGAGAAAGAAGGAAAAGTTCATTCTCTTACTGAGTGAGGAAAATAGCTTCGTTATCATGGATGCCCATGAGGTTTATGTGTGTGTCCTCCAATTATTCAATTACCTCTTCTCCTTCATCAGAATAATTTTCCTCTAGGGGTGGTCTGATCTGTTGATCAAGACCCCTCTGTCCTCTTTGATCCCTGGGATCTCTTTGCCTGATTTGAGAAGGATTTCTTCTGAAGTTAGGATTCTGAATTTGTGGAGCAAGTTGATTTTATCTAGGAGGATTTATTTCAGATACAGTAAGTCTCTTCATCATCCTTTCCCTTGCTATAGATAAGGAATCCAACTTGGTGCCAGAAGAAGATGTAGAAAGTTCTTCTTTAATCGTGACTCTCCTTTCGGTCCTCTGCCATGCCCTTTTAGCCAATAGGTTGGCCTCCACACTTATTGCACTTTTCTGCATGTCTTCTAGGGTGGTGGAGTTTCTTTCCCTTAATTGATATGACATATCAGCGTCGAAACCGTCAGGGAATTTTATCAGTGATAAACCTTGTGGGGGTTTAATATCAGCTGGAATTGCATTCTACAGATTATTGAAGTAGGTGCAATAATATTGAACTGTCTCACCTTGATTCCTTCTGATGTTTTCGTATTCTGACATGATTTGGAGAGGATTTTTCTTTACCTCCCATCTGTATAGAAAACTTCTTTGAAACACTGTAAGGTCGAGCACTGAGGCAAAACGTAAACCTTTGTACCATTTCTTAACGTCACCGGTCAAAATCTACGCAAACAATCTCATTTGAACGCCAACTTCATCTACTTCCTATAGATCAAAATAGTCATTCATTTTATCAACGTGTTTTTGTGCGCTCAAGGGCCCTATTCCATTGAACTATGGAAGTCTTGTTTGATAATCCTGGGGTATAGTATGTAGAGGTGCGACCAACACCAAGGGAGAATATCTGGTTGCCATGATAGGTGGAGGAGGTGGGACAACAACTTGGATTACAGGTGGGGCAGTGACAGAAGACGACGAGGAGGAGGGGCTTGCTGGCACGAAGTGAGCAATTTGAGGTTTTGTAGTGGGAGATAGTGTTTTAGGGGTCTGGGGTTGCATGCTTTTTGGGTCTAAAATGATTTCAATTACAAAGCTATCATATTTCGTTCTAAACAGGCTTTGTTCGAAAATGATGTCAAAGTCGAGGTCTTGAAGGGTAACGAGTTCTTATGGGAGGGAAAATGACTTGTGAAGGAGACTATGACTCTGTGAACCTTTTGTAATGGTCTTCTTTCTAAGTAACTATTCTGGATTATTAGTCAGTATTGCGGGTTCTGGGTCTGGGTGAGATTGAGTATAAACTCTTTTAGGAGCCAGATTTTTTAATTTTTATATATATTTTTAGTTTTATGAGTATGAAATTAATATGCACAAGCTTTTAACAACCTCTAAACATTATTTCTTTCTCAGATTTACAATTTGTTCATAAACAAAGTCTTCTTCTAGGAAAAAGGAAAACATGGGGTTGAAAGTTTGTTCAGTCCCCAGTGGAGTCGCCACTATGTTAACGCTCTGTAAATTCCCAGAGGTTATCAGGAAAGAAGAAATCTACAAAAGGTAACTTTATCCAACCAATTCGAAACTGGAATCTAGCCCTACCAGTTTTAGAGAGGAATCTCTCTGTATGATTTAGCTATGTTCTATCTTTAAGATATTAGGCTAGTTATATAAAATGAAATAAGATTGAAGAGGTTTGTTGTTTTTTGTTGAGTTGGATGAAAGGGGTTTACGCATCCATTGGGCTATGGGGTCTCTGTTATAACGATAGAAATCCAAACCAGAAACAAAAGATTCTTTTCACAGGGCAGGATAATGCATTTGTTGGATTCTTATAGCAGTAAAATGATGAATAGCAAAAAAGATGAGAATATCAATTAAAGTAAAGAAGCATTTAAGAATTTCTTCACTATAATATCAGAAGATAAACATTAAGATCTTTCAAAGTCTGAAACAGGGTATACAAAGATAAATCCTGCAACATGCGTTACTTTTAAAAGATTTAGATTAGAAAACAATATGATAACTGAGCAAGAAAAACATTCAACATAGAAAAGAAAACATCACCAATGAATAACACGTGAGAGTCCTGTGAAAACGTCTCTTTTTATTAATGGAAGATCTCTTGAAAAAAATTATAGTCTTGTAGCTTGCAGGGTGTAAAGATCAACCCTCAGTACTTCAAAGTTTGAAGTATTTATAACCAAAATTACATATGATCATGTCATTAAAGATCAGGATGTGGCTAATCTAAATTTAGCTAACTAACTTAACAAGATACAAAAATTTAGGAAACTGCTTGATGATGTGCTAAAACTTCATGCTAATTTCTAGGGTGAAGCGTTGGTGAGGCCTCTGCACGACCTCGTCTGACTGGATAGCTGACTAGGCTTGGACACCTCATGGAATACTCAATTAGATTGCAAATCTCTTCCCAGTAACTCGACTATTGCAGATGAATGACCCAATCTGCCCTTTGATTCTGAGTTGTTGCTTCTTCTTCAAAGACACAAAATGTATGTTATCTAAATTAATCATTTGTCTTATGTATTCCAGGGAAAATATTCTCATGGGTAGATACTTGGGTAACTTGTATGGATCCAATTCCCACCCATACACTATGATCTTTGTGTGGTCCTGGTACACGTACCAGTCTCCCATTTTTGCAAGGTCTAAAAGGTGTAATATCCTTTGAATTTCCTCATTTATTCTCAGCTTAGGTCTACCACTGAGCATGCTCACCACGGGATGGTAAAACTGCTCGATAAATTGTTTGAAGTTGAATTATGTAGAGTTGTGTCTGAGCAGTGAAGTCCATGTTGTCACCGCCTGTGGCCTCCCATCCTTGTCCATCTTCTGCATCGAAAAGGATAATTTGTCCACTTGAAAGAATATGAACATGTAAGCCAGTATTGAGGAACACCGGAACATGCCTTCTGTGACGAAATTTGAGAATTTCTCATGAATGTTGTCTGCCAGGAAGGCACTGTAGTCAAACTGAGTGGTGGATTTCTCATCTGTGGAGAAGATGGACAGAAAACCCAATATGGGTTCATCCACCCATTGATCCGAAAAATACCCAAGGAGGGCGCAAAGTGACGAGAAGACCTGGTTTTCCTTCACTGAGAACAAGGATGAAGGATACGGGGGATTTGTAGTGGGGAGCTGAGTGGCCTGTGGGAGAAAAAGTTCTAAAATCTGAGCTCTTTGGGGAAATGATAATTTCTGGTAAAGTTCTGTGATGATTTCAAGGTTGAAAGGTGAGGCGGATTCGGCTCTGGATATCTACATCATCTGATCAATTGTTTCTAGTGTAATGAAGAAAAATGTTTCTCCAGATGAAGAAACTACAACTCTCTAGTCAGGAAGGTAATGAGCTTGGAATTTGAGGGAGAATTCGGTGAAATGGTGAACCCGGGGGAAAAGATACAGGGGAAGTTTTGATTCCCAGAGCCTAATTTCGACGCTCTGGTCAAGGAAAACCTCTTTGAGCCATGACTGCAAGTTCATGAAGTCAAACTCACATCTGGTGTCTACAATTAAATGGTCTTTGCCAGCCAGATGGATCCTGTCGAGGTCAACAGGGGGCGGGAGGAAAGGATTTTCCTCAGCTTCTGTTCTTTTTAATTTTGGCACCATCGTTGTAAAAATACCTACAAATCAAACAATCGTTAGTGGGAATGATGGTGGCTTTGGACAATTGACTGTAACAGAGAGGAAAATAGGGAAATAATTCTCTGGTGTGACGACAGGGTGAATGATGAGGGAAAGAAGGGTGAATGTAGTTTTGAGCAAACGGATACCCGTTGGGCGCAAGAGATAGGTCAGCATGTTAACAGATAGGTTAGCCAATAATAAATGGCCAACGGGTCGTTTAGAGCGTGAGATGGTAGGTGACAATGACTGAAGAATACGGCTGGGCGACGTAGCGGGAGTTGATTGGCGAGTAACCATGGTGAGAGGACTTGTAAAGGGCGAACAAGGGGAATGGATTGACAGAGTAATGAGACGTGACCTCTAGGGGGAAAAACATGGATAATGACATCATGGGGTGACAAGGTATGTCAGACCTTGGGAGGTGGTGGGAGTCTGACCCAATAGATTCCTACCACGTCGAGATAAGGGGCCCTCTAGAAAATAATCCATTCTGGACCCCCCCCCCTCCATTAAAGACAGATCGGTCAGGGGGGTCCGAAAAACAATATGAGTTGTCCATCAACGCGCCTGCTCTTGGACCATAGATCTGTGCGCACTATTTTACCATCATTTCGGACTCCCCCCTTACCATTAAAGGCAGAACGGTCGGGGGGGTCTGGAATCCAATATAAGCCGTGGATCTGAGCACGAACATCTGAGTCGTTCGTATATGTGCCTTTGTTATTTCCAATTCCGAACCCACCCCCACCGTTAAAGGTAGAACGGTCAGGGGGGTCCGAAAAGACCCGTCAACCGTAGATTTGGGCGCCCACTCTCCGGTCGTTCATCTATGCGTTGTGATTAACTGCGAGCGAGAAGGCATATGTGCTCCGAAACACTTAGGATAAGTGCATATTGTGGGTTTTCCTGAGCTTTTCCATGTTTTTATCACCAAGGGGTTAGACATCAAACCTTTTAAACCTCAAATATATGGTTCAACATTGATCATCATGCTTGTTTTATTGAGATAAAGCAAACTACCCTATGCTCTAACCTAATTACCTATGACAATTAGCCCAGATTAAACTGTTGGGCTATGAAATTACTCTATCCTAGGGTTATCTGACCAAGATTAGGCAGTTTGGTCAAATTTATTCACTAACTAACCTAGATCACTTGGCTAAGATTAAAAAGTTTAGCCAATCTTATTCACTACTCCTATCAACATAAATTTAAAAGAACTTGGCCATGCTTGAACGGTATGGACCAAATTATTGTTATTGCATGGGGCTTTATTGAATTTCTTTTATGCCCTCTTTTATTCTTTTTCTTTTTCTTTTCTTTTCTTTTTCCTTTTCTCAAATTATTTGTAGAATGGAAAATCATTTGATAAACAAAAAAAACACTAAAGAGATAGCATTTCAGTCACCAGTTGATCTTGTAAATTATAGGGTTATAACAAAATGATTCAGGGTATTGAAATAAAAGATAACAAGACAATTGATTTTAGTTTTTTCATATTTTAAGAAGACATTTAAGGTAAGATGTGATGCAAGTGGAGTAGCCATTGGCACAGTTCTTATCCAAGACAATAATCTTGTTGCTTATTTCATTGAGAAGTTGAATGACACCAAAAAGAAGTATTCCATATATGAAAAGGAATTTTATGTTGTAATTCAAGCTTTAAAAAAATGGAGACATTATCTTATCTCGAAGGATTTTGTCTTGTATAGTGACAATCAAACTTTTTAGTTTATAATCAGACGAGTGAAATTGAACCAGAAACCTGTCAAATGTGTATAATTCATGCAGAATTTTACTTTTGTTATTAATCATATTAGTGGAAGTGCTAAAAAAGTGGTAGATGCTTTGAGCAAGAGATGCTTGATCTTGTAGGAATTTCAAGTGGAGACCTTGGGATTTGAACATATTAAGGAGATGTATCAAGAAGACACATATTTTAAAGAATCTTATGAAGCATGTGGAATCCCTTTACTAAGGAACAAAAATCAGTGGATGGAGTATTTGACCCAAGATGGATCGCTTCTGAAAGGGAGCCAATTATGTAAGCTGAAATGCTCAATGAGAGACAATATGTTGAAGGAGAAGCATAGTGGAGGTTTAGTTGGACATTTTGGCCATGATAAGACATATGCACTATTGATTTCTTCATACCATTGGCCAGGTATGAGATATGATGTGAATATATTTGTGAATAGATGAAAAATCTGCCAGTATGCAAAAGGAAAAACAACAAAATACTGGAGTATATCAACCATTTCCTATTCCAGACAGGCTGTGGGATGCCATAAGCATTGATTTTGTTTTGGGATTTCCAAGAAACCAGGGTGAAAGTGATTCTATATCTGTAGTCGTTGAAATATTTTCGAAGATGTCACATTTCATACTGTGTCACAAAACTAGTGATTCTACTCATATAGCAAGTTTGTTTTTCAAAGAGATCATGAGATTACATAGGTTACCAAGAATTATAGTCTAAGAAAAAAATACCAAATTTGTGGGAACCTTTTGGAGAACTTTGTGGAAGAAGATGGGGAGAAATGTGTCCTTCAGTTCAACACATCATCCTCAGACAGATGGATAGACTCAGGTGGTGAATCAAATCTTAGGGAATTTATTGAGGGTTTTTGTCACTAAACATCCTAGTCAGTGGGATCAAATTTTTCCCCAAGCAGAATTTGCATATAATGACTCACCAAATAGGAGCAATGGAAATATCTCATTGCAAATAGTATATGGTATGCATTGAAGAGGAATTTTAGAGTTGAGAGACTTGGGATGAGATGAGTTCCGAAGTGAAACAATAGAAGACTTTGTTGCAAATACGCAGAAGTTGCATGATCAGATAAAGGGACAACTATAGGATAGCAACCATAAATACAAGAGATGAATAGACGAGAGGAGAAGAGAGGTTTATTTTGATATCGGGGATAAATTTTTAGTGCATTCGAGGAAAGAGATATTCCTGAAAGGGAAATACAACAAGTTGAAAATGGAAAAGATAAGACCATGTAAAATCCTCAGAAATTTTGTTGCGAACGCTTATGAGATTGAACTGCCAGAAGATGTTGGAATATCCTCGATATTCAATGTAGCATACATGTACCTTTACAGGGTGGATGATACAGGGGAATCATATGATCAGAAGGAGATCCAATGGTAGAATTATATTCCCACAACATAGAAGCCACAGATAGAGAAAATTCAAGATCAGAGAATTTCTATGGAGCCCAGAAGACAAAAGGAAGATTTATTATGAGTATTTTGTGAAATGGAAAGGCCATCTAGAAGAGGATGTTAGTTGGGTAACTGAACCTGATATTCAGAGACATGGAAATGCAGTGTAGGAGCTCATGGAAAAGAGTCCATGGATCTTTTGTGCAGAGGATTATGATGCAGGAGAATCGCCATCAACATTTAAAGAGGCCAAGTGGACTACATCTCAACACCCAATGCATACATTTGAAACTGTTTCAAATTCCAAAGGATAGAGCACCATCTTAAATTTTTGAAAGCATTGTAATTAAATCCATTTTTAATGTTTTGAGACTAGATCCCTTGTAAGCAATCTAGGTGATTGTATTTTCTTTAATACCTGTAGGATTGTACAGATACCGAGCATCAACTCGTATCTGAGTGTAAATTCCATTTATTGTAATAGGGATAAGTAGGAGAATTTCTTGATTATGACATGATAACACTAAGGTAGGTTGGAGGAAAAGATTGAGAAGCCTCTCTATGTATAAATATATGTAACCAACGCCCAAATGAGGCTTCTTAAGTTTATTTGGTTGCTGCTGAACATTATTTTGCTGAAGAAAGAGTGAGATTTATAAGAGTTGCTAAGATCTTGTTGGAGAACTGTAAGAAACCATGTATATATTTTTTGAATGAATATAACAAAGGAGATTTTATTCCAAATGTCTGGTGTTGCTTACATATGAGTTTGCTAAGTAAATGTTTTTATTTTTGTTTTATGTGTTTTACATGCCTATATGAGCATTTCTTAGATAGATGAAGGAATTTTTAATGTTTATTTAAGTTTCAATTGTTTCTCTTATGAGAAGTCTGGTTCAAGCAGTGAACAAAGCCATGCAAGGAGTGCGAGGGAAGAGTCTTCTTAGACTCATTCAACTAGAAGAGAGAGCGTGAATCTTTGTGAAGAAAGTGCAAGGACTGTGCAGATACTAAGTGGAGTGTAGATCTTGAGGATGACTTGTGCAAGGTGTGCACTGGGCCAACACTTAGCCAAGTTTTGAGAAAACCTCAAGATAAACGAGCGCAAGGAGTGCACATGAGGTTCCTAGTAAAATCCTTAAGTCTGAAGCTTTTCAAAATTTTAAAGGAGTGCAAAGGAGTGCACCAGAGGTTTGAATCACCTCAAGCGATCAAGCTAAGGAGAGATAACAACCAGAATCCCTTGGAGGGAATATTTTATCTCATTTGAAGGTCGAGTGATCCAGATTTAGGAGCAAAACGAACTGATTAACATACTGAATAAAATAAACATAGAGATATGAAGAATAACACAGATATCCAGTGAAAGATATCTTCTATTGAATAATGAAATAGGTTGAAACTGTAAAAATGAAGAACTGAAACACTTTCTCGAATGGTGGTAGTTATCTCTGAGAAGAGATGTGGCTACTACATGCATATGTCTTAATATAATGGATTACAATGAGGCTCCAAGGGCCTTTTTGATATTACTCATGAATGCAAAACCCCTCGACATCTAAAAACTTAACCCTAGAAGGTGAAATGCCAAAAGTCATGTGGGCCCCTATGGGTAAGTTGGTGTAAGTTGGTACCTCAACTTCCTAGGGTCGAAACTTTTGCATACGACCTCTGTTTTAAGGGCATGATAGCCTGTTGGAAAGGTATTTCAGAGAAATACACATTTCATCATCAAACTCTAACTCAGTCTATAGTTTGACTATGGAGAGACAAAAAAACAATGTTTAGGTGATAAAACATAAACAATAACAACAACATAGCGGAAAAGGTTCACTAGCCAACACCCACATAGTATTCACTCCAATGTTACATATTTATACTACAATGGGTGATGCCACCTCATAGAGAGATTTTCTCTAGATCCTAAAATCATGCATGATGACTAGGCTAGGGAATCTTAACTAATCATTAGTCATCACTTGAGGATATATTACTAATATTCTAAATGAATAATACAAATATAGGTGACATCTTAGACTTAGTGATTGGTAAAGGTAAGCCATAGGCTAACAATCCCATCCTCAATCACAAGTCCGATCAATAATACCAGCAATAAAGCATAAAATGGTATCAATTCCAAGTCTTCATACTAAAACTCCTGTGCTGAGCCTCAATGAAGAACTGCCTGAAAAAATGTCAATCTGGATGTTGAACATGTTCATTTGAAATGAACTGGAAGAGAGCTAAGATATGGAAGTGAACACCTGCAATATCTGAACATTTCCTGATTGCTTGACAATTTGATCATTTTACCAAGTATTTGAGCTAGAAGAATCTGATGTCTTCTACTAATTGGTGAACATGTAGTATCACCACTCTAATATTAGTGTATCACTGAAGTGCTCTCTGAATCTATGGTTTGGGATCACCACTTACCAATTGATACCATGTATCTGATGGTTTTTGGATAACCACTAACCAATATTGACACTTTTAGGTGTCCAACAACATCCAAATGTATAATGTGTATGATTCAATTGCAAGTCATTGAATCGTAATCTTGTTAAAGCCTGCCATCTCTGGAAAATCTCACTATGTCATCACATGAGCCAGGATGCATGCAAATTATTTACTTAATGTAAACTCCAATCGAGTGAGAGCGAACCAAGAGAAGTGAATCAACTTCTAGTATGACACATCCCTGAAAATGCCTGACAACTCAATCAAATGCCAAGCTGCAATGCAGAAGGATCCTCTTGTCCTCGGCTAGGTCGAATGACCATCTATGTGAACCAAATGCTCACATCATTTCTCTCAAAATCAAAATCTATATGATTCAACTTAAACTTATTGAACCATAATTCTACCAAAGTCTGTCATTTACAGATCACAGTTGCCCATTTGGAAAATTTCATGCCCATCTGGCATACTTGATGTTTGTTGTTGTCGAAAATTTTTGTTTGACAACCATCATCAATTCCCCCCTTTGTCAGCTGAAAGGAGAGACCATAAGTGGTTTCATGAACCATCTTCACTGGAATTTGGAACTCCCCCCTTTAAGGTGCATGAGAGTTTCATCATTATACTCCCCCCTTCTAGGCTCAAGAGAGTACTGTACTTGTTCCATTTGAGTACAACAAAAAGTGGGCATGTGGAAAAAACCACATGTTATCTCATCCCGTGAGGGCCATGCTCGAAATCTATGCCATAAGGGGACCACTTATGTGATGTACAAAAATGTTATGTGATACAAGATTGGTCTTTACTCGAGATTGAATTCTACGGTAAGACTTATATAATCACTTGGTTGTTGATGACCATTGCCAAGTATCAATCCACTCATAGTGAATTTTCAATATTGTAGGTTTCTTCAGTGTTCAACATCTGTCTGAAGAATGGTTATGCTTGCCACAATGATGGCAAGGATGGAGATCAAAATACCGATTCTCCTTGTGACCAACTTGATTACAATGTTGGCACTTATCATTCTGATGCTGAACTTGAACAAGTGAAGTTGAAGCTTCTTGAAGGAATACATCACTTTGGAACTTGATTGGTCTGGAATAATTAGGAATATGAAAGATAACTTCCTTGTCATATCCAATTCCTATTCTATTCTTGTTGTAGATGATTTCTTCCCAAGGTCTGATGATGGGCTTGGAAAGAGTATTATGAACCTGTTTCTTTGAAATCTGTGGAAGTGGATTTACTGCATGTTGATGCATCATTGAAAGGTTTTCTTTATTGAAATCAAAATAAAACTCTTGAAATGTAGGTTCATGAATAGATTCAACTTCGTCTGAAACCGATTTTGAAGTTGTATCACTATGTTGTTCCTTCACTAACTGTTGATTAAAAACATCATCATCATCATCATAGAGAGGATTGTACTGAACAAAAATTAGTTCAGAACACTTCACCGGCTGTTTATTTTTTAGATCAGTCAACTCATCATTCAATAGTTGGGATAGATATTAAAGAAGTCTAACTTTAGCTTGTGTCACTTGCAAACAAGCTAGCATTGATTGAAGAGTTGTTTTGTTCAATATCATTGTGTTGTCTTCAGTGGTGTTTATTAGAGTGTTCAATAACTCTAATAATTATAGACTTCGAGCCATTTTAAAAACACTAAATGAGGTCTCCTTGTGCAGGTAGATCCTGATTACAATTTGACTTGACAGAAGAAGGTTTATTTGCAACTCGCTCACTTGAATCGCTCACTTGAACTTCACGCTCGCTTGCTATTCACTCTCACTTGAACTTGCCTTGCTTGAACTTGCTTCTAGGAAGTTGAGGATGTCGGTTACCACCGAAAATGCATCCCAAAGTATTACAATGATTTGAGTTTCAAGTACTCATCCTTGTCAATTACGACTCAAAATGACTCTAGGGTGTCGGGCTCAGCTGAAAATGCACCTTATGAAAAATTCAATTCAACTCAACTTGATTTCAAAAAGACAAGTAAACATACAAAAGGACAATCTGCAAGTTGCAATAAATCATGATTAAGTAATCTTACAACAAACATTGTTTGCAAGTTACAATTTAACTTCAAATGCTCCATGATGTGTTGAGTTCGAAAACTTTGATCTGTCCATTACTGATGTAGTTGACGACTTGAATTCTTGAGAATGTTCTTAACATATGCTTGAATGACATGAATTTGAGCTTGAACTTCATGTTTGTTGTGTTAAATGATGACTTGCAAGTATGATTATGTCAACACTAAACATAATGACATAAAGATTTCATAAAAATCTTACCATCACACACAACACAAAGTGTGCCTAAGATCCCCTTATTCAATTTTGGGCGGATCTAGGACACAAGCAAAAATAATCTATTTTATTATGGATTCCCTTGTGATCACAATAGTGTGCCCAAATGCAATGACAAGTTTGTGCCAAAATACAAAAATGAAGTCGTACTAATCTGTTTCTTGATATCACATTGATATTCAAAGAGAGGGTTACAAATGTTCCAAGCTCTCTTTCAAGCATAAACTTGTCTTATATGCATAACATGTTTCTTTTTATAGTGTTGGGCAATCAACACGTGATTTGTTGCATGCAATTCACTTCTATATGTAGTGCAATATCCACATAGTAACAAAACTGAAGCAAAACATTTAAATAAGTGAATCTGGAATTCGATTCCCACCGTGATATTCCATCAACAAGAGGTCGAAAATAAACTATGTGAGGAAGTGATATGCAACCCGTGAACAAGTAAATCTGCCACGTGGGAGATCATTGGGGGCTATCTCTACCTTTCAGGTCTACTGCTAAATATCTAGATTTGTGTAACATAACTCAAGACCTAGGCCTGTAGTTTCAATTGAATAAACTTGCTCACCTCCTTTTTTATTTAGGCATGGAAGCTCAACCTTGAAAATGTGTGTCTCTGGTGTCTTTTTCAAATATGGTTGAAATGCAATTGGAGGTGATCTGAGTGATTATTTTTGCGTTGCTGGCAGAGAATCAGATGTTGGACTCTTGCATTTTCTCAAAAGCAAAGACTGTAAAAACTCGTGCCCTCACCAGTCAAGATCAATGAAAACATCTTCTTATCAATAGTGGGAGGCAATGACATTTCGAAGAGCATGTGATCGATTTGGCATAGAACTTTCTTTGATTGTTGTAATAGATCCAATCTACAATTATTTGATTGAATTGTGTTGAATCATGTGTTCGTGCACTAGAGATTGGCGAGCTGTAGATCATCAGAGTTGGAGATATGCATGCTCTCTTTTTCTATGCTCTTGGCACATGGGTTGTCGGGTGTCATATCTCAACAAATTTTATTTGGTTAAGTCTGAGCAAGTTATTTCGGAGAGAGATCTTTAGTGTGAACTGGAGATCTAGATCAGATTCGATATATGATGTTGTAAATGGTGATCTGATCCAACACGGGGTTTCTCTAGATCTGTAACATCAGATAGAGCCTGAAAAATTGTCGATCCACTGCATGGAAATCAGGTCTTCAAGAAATACAGATCTTCTTCAAATGCGTCGATGTTCTTGCTTTTACAAAGTTTCTGGAAATGCACTTCCTTCTTCCTCTCACGGGCATTGCAAGAGGAATTATCAAAATTGTTTCTTGGGTCTTTACATGAACAACCTTAATGTGGAATTCTTGCGGCCCTACAGTTCTGACACTTCCTCCAAAAGCAACAATAACTTCATCGACAAAATCTGGGTTCTTTTCTAAATTCTTCACCGCCCAGTGCACATACATGTGGCTCCTCTCAAAGCTCGAAACAATGGAGAAGGCAATCGAAAATGATATGCTAGGACTCAAAAACAATGGAGTGGGTCACTTTTCCTGCTAGTACCTTGGCTCTTAGATATTCAAGAACGATTGCATCAAAAATCAAATGGAAAAACAACATACTCTATCCAAAACTTTTTTTTTTTAATTCCTTTCCTGTTGGACTATGGACAAGGCGGCTACAGTGGATTTTTTGATATCAATCGATCTTCCGCCAAGCCCATTGGATCCGATCAAGATTTTATTGGCCATGGAATTATTGTGGAGAGAAAGGTAGATTGGTGCAGGATCTCATCACTTGATCTCAGATTTGCAAATCATTGGATCTAATTTCTATGAGCGGATATTCAATGAGCGGATTTTTGTGAGAAAATCCACAATCACGTCCATGATGCATATTTGTTGCAATATTTCTATAGGGCGATCTATGTGCTCGATCCCTATATTTCCACAGTCCTATGGGATTTGGGGCAAGTGTCCTTCATGGCACTGTTGGTACAAAAAAAAAATAGATCTTCCTATTAAACCAGATCGTTACTGAAGGCAGAAATAAAACATATGTAGAAATTCAAATATGCCCACTCCACCTCCTCCAAAAATGACTATAAAATTAGGTTAGATACATAAATCATTCATTACAAACTCTGATTTTCTCTTTGAATGGAGTCGAACTTACACCCAATGTTCAATACCATTAAATTCAAAAAAAATCTTCACATAATCTCCAAAAGAGCATCATAATACCTCATGTTATTTCATTACCCTCTGAGTGCTTTGGATATTAGGCAGATCAACAAGCTTGATCTTGACTTGAACGACTGACTGAAGGCTAGAAAAAAAAAAAACTCTTTATGAGCTGCTGCTACTATCTCACGATGATCCCAGATCGAGTTCTTCTCGGCCAAATAAATGTGTAGATTTGCATAATTCAAAACCATAACCACCGATCTGTTGAGGGACAAATGCATATGCAGATCAGTGAGGAGGGAATATTCAATCATTGATCTCGGGCATAACTTGATTGATGGCACACAACAATTGCACAAGGAAGATTCAAACGTAATTTTTCACCACGCCGACTTGGAGTGCACCTCACCTCCAATGGAATACTACCATGGTGAAGAAATTAGGTCCTTAAGACCATAAGAGCTCTGATACCAATTGATAAAACATAAACAAGAACAACAACATGGTGGAAAAGGCTCACTAGCCAACACCCACATAGTATTCACTCCAATGTTACATATTTATAGTACAATGGGTGATGCCACCTCATAGAGATATTTTCTCTAGATCCTAAAATCATGCATGATGACTAGGATAGACAATCTTAACTAAATCATTAGTCATCACTTGAGGATCTATTACTAATATCCTAAATGAATAATACAAATATAGGTGACAATTTAGACTTAATGATTGGTAAAAGTAAGCCATAGGCTAACATTAGGGCCCCAAAATGACCCTGGAAGTACAGCCATATGTGCTGACATGAAAACATACAAAATAAGCCAGTTGGATAGGGAGAGAGGCTACCAGTATCCACTTGGAGGATGTCTGGGGCTTGAGACAACCCTAGAATTTTAAAACCCACAATTACAAAAAAGTACAGAAGAACGTGTTGAACAAAAATAGACAAGAGGGGCCAGCTGGAATAAGTGGGTGGCCGCCAATATCCACTTGGATAAAACCTCCCCCTTAGGAAGAAATGGTCTCCATTGTGTTGAGTTCCTTCATCAGGTGAGGAATCTTCTGCCGGATTTGGCCCCGGGTGAGCCACTTGCCTTGGTGTAGGAGTTTCCCTTCCTTGACAACTCGATAAAGTTGGATCCTCTACTGGAGAGTGCCCTTGACCTGTGTGTCCACTATTTGATTAGTGGAAGCTTGTTCCATGCATTTAGGGTTGAGCTCTGTTGGTTTCAGTTGTTCTATGATCTCTGAGGTATCCAATAATGGTGGAAAATATGACTGAAGGAGGTCCACATTGAGTACTGGATGCAAGCCAAGGAAGGGTGGAGTGTTCAAATCAAAAGAATTGCTACCTACAACCTTGGTGATAGTGTAAGGCCCATAGCGAAGTGGGTGAAGCTTCCAATGGGGCCCCATGAGATGTTCCTTCTGCAAATGTAACCAAAATTTTTCACCAACCTAAAACTGATGTGGTACCCTGTGTTGATCATGGTGTTCCTTGTACATAGTATTAGATTTCTACAAAATCTCTTGGACCTGCTAGTGTATATGTTGAATCTCCTCAATGAATATGGTGGATTTTTCGATCGCAAATTGATCATGAGAAGATTATGTATGTGCAGTGGCAAGGGGAAGTGCAACATCAATGGGTCCCAAGGATTAGAATCTTAGGCCCACCTGAAATGGGTTATGGACAATGGAGCTATGGAGAGCCATGTTGTAAATATTTTGAACACAAGAGAGACTCTCTTACCATGTATGTGGATGCTTAGAATTGTACATGTGTAGGATGTGCAGCATCCTCTGATTGATGATATTTGTTTGGTCGTTAGTTTTGGTGTGGAAAGTTGTGGATTTTGTGAGCTTGGTGTCCCACAGTGACTAGAGACTCAACCAAAATGTGTTGAGGAACCTGCTGTCCCGATCAGAGATGATGGTCTGTGGTATCCCAAAGCGGACCCACACTCGTTCGAAGAAACTCTTGGCAGTATCTGCCACTGTGATATTCTTCTTGCAAGCTGTGAGGATGGCCATCTTTGAAAACCGATCAATGACCACAAATAAGCAGTCATTTCCTTGCTTGGTGGACAACATACGAGACATGTAATCTATTGAGATGGATTCCCAAGGCTTCTCAAGAATATTAAAAGGGGTGTATAAACCTTTCTTATTGATGGTTGGCTTGGCAATGGCACAGGTAGTGCAAGATCTAATATACTTGTTGATGTCCTGTCGAAGTGTTGGCCAATAAAAATGTTTTATAAGAAAAGCCACAATTTTATCCACGCTAAAATGTCTTTCCACCCGACTGTAGTGGGCTTCCCAAATAATATTTGCACGCTCACTTGAAGGAACACAGAGATGCCCAAGGTGGCATAAGATTCCATTCTGAATGTGAAAATCGATGACAATTGCGCCTATACCCAAGAGATGATAGGTGGTGGCGAAGTCTGGATCTTGCTGATAAAGTTAGGCCCACTTAGATGCTTCATGTCCATAGGAATTGATCCATATTTTATGAGCAGAATGAAATGAATATAGATTATTAACAGGTTCTTAACACAAAATAACATAGATACAGTAAAATTGGTTTTCTATTCAATAACGAAATAAGATGAAACTATAAAATGCAGCCGAAACAAGCTTGTTGGAATGGTGGTGGCTTATCTCTGAGAAGAGATGTGAAAGTTGAATGCATTCACAAGAAGAAGATTACAATGAGGCTCTGAAGGCATTTTTACAATAAACATGAATGCAAAAAACCCTAGACATCCAAAAACCTAACCCTAGGAGATGAAGCGCCAAAAGTCATGTGGGCCCCATTTGGGTAAGTTAGTACATCAACTTCCCGGAGTCGTAACTTTTGCATACAATCTTCGTTTTAGGCATGTGATAGATTGTTGGAAAGGTATCGTAGAGGAGATTAATTTTGGGGGATCAATAATGCCTTTGGATATAATTGAGGAGATCGATCCCAAAAAAACTTCATTTAGGCCCTCAAAATGGCCCCAGAAGTTAAAACTGTTAAAAATAGTAAATTGTCAAAAAATTGTTTTGAGCCAGTTGGAAAAGGTGGGTGGCAACCAATATCCATCTGGATCAATCCTCCCTCCTTAAGAAGCAACGAACTCTATTTCTTTGAGGTCCCCCATCATATGAGAAAATTTCTGCTGAATTTGGCCCCAAGTGCACCACTTGCCTTGGTGCAGAAGTTGCCCTGCTTTGACGACTCGATAAAGATGGATCCTTTGTTGTCGAGTGTCCTTGATCTGTGTGTCTACAATCTGATCATTGGATTCCTGTTGTATGCATTCGAGGTTGAGATTTGTTGGTGTCAATTGTTCTGCTACTTCTAAGGTGTCCAATAATGGTGGGAAATAAGGACGAAGGAGATCCACATTGAACACTAGGTGCAAGCCAAGGAAAGGAGGAATGTTGAGATCAAAAGAATTATCCCCCACAGACTTGGCAATAGTGTACGACCCATAACAGAGTGGGCAAATATTTCTATGGGGTCCTGTAAGGCATTCTTTCTGCAAGTGCAACCAAACTTTGTCGCCCACCTGAAACTTATGTGGCACCCGATGCTGATAATGGCGTTGGTTGTACTTGTCATTGGACTTCTGTAAGATATCTTGAACTTGTTGGCGGATGTGTTAGATCCTCTCAATGAAACAGGTGGCTTTGTCATCTTCATTTGGATCAGGAGATGAGTCAAATGAGGTGACCAGAAGGGGAAGGGCAACATCTATGGGACCCAATGATTGGAATCCCAACCCCACCTAAAAGGGGCTATGGTCGGTTGAGCTATGCAAGGATCATTTGTAGCTATGTTGGACATAGGGAAGACTCTCATCCCATGTGCGAGGGGGATTTGAGTTATACATGCGAAGGATATGCACAATCATTCGATTTACAACCTCGGTTTGGCCATTTGTCTGGGGGTGGAAGGCCATGGATTTGGTGAGCTTGGTGTCTAGCAGTGACCAGAGGCTTGACCAGAATGTGCTGAGAAATCGATTGTCCCAATCTGAGACAATGGTTTGTGGGATTCCAAAATGTACCCAGACTCATTCAAAGAAGAGCTTGGCAGTGGCCTCTGCTGTGATGCTCTTATTATAGGAAACCATAATTGTCATCTTAGAAAAGTGATCAACAACCACAAAAACACAGTGATTTCTTCGCTTGGTGGATGGGAGGCCCGACATGTAGTCCATTGATATGGATTCCCATGGCCTGTCAGGATTATAAAGAGGGGTGTACAGGCCCTGTTTCTTAGTGGTCAGTTTGGCAATAGCACAGGCAGTGCAGGACCTGATATACTTTTTGACCTTCTGTCAAAGTTTTGACCAATAGAAATGTTTTTGTAGCATCGCCACTGTCTTTTCGATGCCGAAGTGTCCTGCCACCTGACTGTAGTGGGCTTCCCAGATGATCTTCGCTCACTCACTTGATAGAACACAGATATGGCCCACATGACACAACAACCCATCCTGAAGATGGAAATTATCGACAACTGCATTTTCACCCAACATTTGGTAGGTGGTGGAAAAGTCAAGGTATGTCTCATAGAGTTGGGACAATCCATATTTCTCATGACCGCAAGAGTCTAATGAGTGTCGCGACTGGCGGTCTGCTCAGGCAATCAACAACGCGATTGGTGCTTCCTTATTTATACTTGATGTTGAGGTGGAATTGCTGCAAGTATGTGGACCACTTTTGATGGTGGTCATTCTGCAATTTTCCCTGTGTCTGCATGAACTGTAGTGGCTTATGATCAGTGTGGATGACTGTCTCCTTAATAAGAATGTAATGTCTCCACTGGCGGCAGGCTTGGACAATGGAGTACATTTCTTTTTCGTAAGTAGGGTACTTACGAACAATATATGATAGTGTCTCACTATGATAGGCCACGGGGTGGCCATGCTGAGTGAGAATGGTGCCCACGTCATAGTCTGAAGCATATGTATTGATCTCAAAGGGATGTTGCAGATCTGGTAGTGAAAGTACTAGGGTTGAGCACAAGCACTGCTTCAAATCATCGAACGCTTGTTGTTGGGACTGACCCCACATAAAAATTTCCTTACCACCACCCCTGTTTATTTGGCTGAGGGCCCATGCAATATGGGAGAATCCCAACACGAACCTGTGGTAGAAATTGGCAAGGCCCAATAAGCTTCGAAGCTCAGTGAGTGTTGTTGAGGCTGGTCAATCACGGATGACTTGGATATTGGTTGGATCCACATGTACGTCATGCTGATCAATGATGTAGCCCAGCTAATGGACCCGGTCCATGCCAAAGGAGAAGTTTTCCAAGTTGGCGTATAGCTTGTGCTGTCGCAAGGTGTGCAAAACCTACTAAATATGCTGCAAGTGTTCAACCCAAGTCTTGCTTTAAATTAGAATGTCGTCCAGATACACCACTACAAAAGTATTGGTGAATGGTCACAAGATATCGTCCATCATTCTCATGAAAGTGGCTGGGGAATTTTTCAAACCAAAGGGCATGGCCAACCATTCAAAAAAGCCTTCCTTTGAATTGACGACGGTCTTCCATACATCTATCTGTTCTATCGGGAACTAGTGGTATCCAGACTTTAGATCAATCTTACTGAAGTATTTGGCCCCCGTGAGTTGATCAAGGAGGTCATCGATTCGGGGAATCAGGTACCGGTTTCTGACTGTGATTTTATTCAGAGCCCAGTAATCAATACAGAGTCGCCATTTTCCATCTTTCTTTTGTACCAGCACAATTGGGCTACCGCAAGGTGATGAGCTAGGGAGGATGTGCCCCTTTTGGATAAGTTCTTGGATCTATCGCTTGATCTCCTCATTCTCTAACAAAGAGTGATGATAGACTGGCCCATTGGGCAGCGGTGCACCAGGGGTCAGATCGATGGGATGCTTGACCTAGCAGTGTATAGGTACCCCTGTAGGTGAGGAGAAGATATCCAAGTATTGCTCCACAACATTGTCTACTTGCTTTTGATGTGTGGAGAGGTTGGCTGCAAAGACCCTGGATGTGGATGTGATCTTTCGCTTATTCTGAGAGTGAATCACGAAAAAGACAAAATTCCTCGTCTGAGAGATGACCTTCCTGCATTGCTTTGCAGAGATCAAGGAAATAGAACTAGATGGTCATGACTGAAAATAACGAGGTTTCCTCTGTTTCCTTTTGCTCACAGAACTTTTCCCACCAATCTTTGACATGGGGAATGGCTTTGAGGAGCACAAAAGTAATCTTTTCTCTATTCAAAAAGTTATGCACAAAAAAATACCCTTCTAGTAGATTCAACCACTTGTCTAAAACATTTGCGTCTATCTCACCTTAAAATATAAGAATATAAAAGTTTATTTGTACCTTGAAGGGGGTGATGCCTCCGTTCAAAGAAGATATGTTGCTTGTTGGTAGTTGCCAAAGGATTTGCACGAAACTATCCATCATCTCGTTCCTATGTTGTGTGAGGGATTCCTAAATCAATAATTTGAAAGGATCTCTTGTCTCATCATCTTTATTTTCTCCTTCCATGAGAGGTCTCTTAGGTGTGCGAGAGCTTCTGTCCTTAAGAGAAACAAGCTCGAGACCCAACTCTTTGTACTCCCACCTCATTGGGGACATGCATTAAGACGATAAGGAGCAGAGCGCTCTGATACCAGTGATCCAGATTTTATGAGAAGAACAAAATGAATACAGATTATTAACATGTGCTTAACAAAAAATAACATAGATATAGTAAAACTGGTTTTCTATTCAATAACGAAATAAGATGAAACTATAAAATGCAGCAAAAACAAGCGTGCTGGAATGGTGGTGGCTTATCTCTGAGAAGAGATGTGACGGTTGCGCCCATTCACAAGAAGAATATTACAATGAGGCTCTAAAGGCATTTTTACAATAAATAAGAATGCCAAAAACCCTAGACATCCAAAAACCTAACCCTAGGAGATGAAGCGCCAAAATTCATGTGGGCCTCGTTTGGGTAAGTTAGTACATCAACTTCCCGGGGTCATAACTTTTGCATACAATCTTCGTTTTAGACATGTGATAGCTCGTTGGAAAGGTATCATCGAGGAGATTCATTTTGGGGGATCAATAATGAATTTATATAAAATTAAGGAGCTCTATCCCAAAAAAAACCTTCATTTAGGCCCTCAAAATGGCCCCAGAAGTTAAAACTGCTAAAAATAGTAAATTGTCAAAATTGTCAGAAAATTGTTTTGAGCCAGTTGGAAAAGGTGGGTGTCCACTGATATCCATATGGATCAGGAATGGAGCACATTGGTGAGTGCATCCACAGGAGGCCGAATGAGGAAGTCAACGACATCATTTGAGATAATTTTCTTATACTTGATGTTGAGATGGAACTGTTGCAGGTAGGTGGACCACTTTTGATGGCGGTCATTCTAGAACTTACCCTGTGTTTGTATGCAATGAAAAAACTTGTGATCAGTGTGTATGATCATCTATTTTATGAGAATGTAATGTTTCCATTGACGACATGCTTGTACAATGGAATACATTTCCTTGTCATAGGTGAGGTATTTCCGGACAGTATAGGAGAGTGTCTCACTATGGTATGCAACCGGATTACCATGCTAAGTGAGAAATGTTCCCACGACATAGTTAGATGCATCAGTCTCAATCTTGAATGGTTGTTGCAGATCGAGCAAGGACAATACTAGAGCTGAGCACAAGTGATGCTTGACATCATCGAATGCTCATTGGTGTTCCTTCCCCCACACGAACTTGGCCCTACCACCGCCCTTGGTCACCTGGATGAGGGCCCATGCAATATGGGAGAATTCCAACATGAACCATCGATAGAAGTTGGCTAGTCCCAAGAAGCTCTGAATCTCGGTCAGTGTGGTTGGGGCTATATTTTAGATGTTCCGGTCGGGTATCTTGACACTTTTAGATGTTCCTCATTTTGGATATACCCATCTTCCTCAGTAAGATTCTGATAGGAATACTTCATGGTGGATTTTTATGGCTTGAAGTAAATCAGGATACCATGCACTAGGTTCCAGGTTTCGCCAATATTTGAGAAGATGGTGCAGAGGTAATTTTAACAAAGGATATTAGTGTGCATGAGATATACAATAGGTATCGAACTCAGAGAGGAATGAGCAGAGCAGTTATTTCACATATCAACAATAAGGTTGTTCGGTTTTCTACTGAGCTAATGGCAAGCAAGTGTTTTAATTGTGTTCTTTCTTGTGTTTTCTCAAATTACATAAAGAACCGGGGTCTTCTTTTACTGAGAACAATTCCAAGGAGGATTAATAATAATATTCTTTGTTAAGCAGTTCTTAATTTCTTCCACTAGCCTGGATTTTGTTGCATACATTGATGGGCCGGTGGTGGTCTCCACAGCTAAATGTGAAATACCATTTGTATGGACGTAATATCTTCACAACCAAATTAATCTCTTGGAATTCTTGAAAATTGCAAACCTTTATGGGAAACGAATGTGATCATCTCCAATCTCAAAAGGATTTTATTAAACCTAAAGGTGCAGAAAAGACATTGCCAGGCATTACATTTTCATGTCCTTCAATTCCGACTGGTAACCACATTATTTATTTATTTTATCATCTTGTCCGTTGTAGCTTACATATTTATTATCAAACCAGAGATTGAGCTACCACCAAAACTATCTGCAGATCTGAACCATTGTAAATTCAACGAGGTCTGGAAAAATATATTTCCACAAGCAAGTAAAAACCACAGAAGGAAAACAAGCAACTCACAAAAGCTATATTTACCTCTTAATCGTATAAATTTGTTTCCTGAAGCTATAGTTATCCATCCTAGATTTACAACTTTTTTTAATATGTATAAAGAATTTTTAAGAACAATGCACAACTTGAAGCTTATATGCACTTTAATAATTTTATGTATGGATTTGAATAATTTTGATTGTTTTTACATTATTTTAAATTTCTTTATCAATTAAATAAAATAAAAAACATAATCTTAATCCTAAATTGAAAGTAATTACGTCGAAAGGCGTATACCTATTGGAAGTGGGCACATTTAATAATCTTTTAATTACTAATTCTAATCTTATGGCCAACAATTGAAGATACTGGCATATTCTTAGTCGTCCTTTCAAATCAATGAATAAGATTTAATGTTCATAGCTTTCATTTTTAAAGGCATCCATTAACATGTTTACTTTCTTACATTTACTTAATCATATTAAAAAATTACTATATGCTCATTTGATTTCCATGTTTAGATGATTAGAAAACTTACTTGATCTTAAACATTTACTTGGATATTAACATTTTATCTTTTACAGTGTCAAATTTACATTTCTGCCAAGTATAGCCATATCTCCAGTATTACCACAATTGTTATATTAGCCTGTTTGTTTCCTCTTCCTACTAGCTAGAAAACTGAAAAGACGTGAATGGATCGATCCATTACTGAGTTTATTGGAACTACTCTTTATGGTGTGAGTTCCTATTTTCAAGAAAGATGAGCACATGAGAACAATCGATACCCAATATTTATTTCAAGGGTGAATATGTAGTGACAGATTGGGCTTAAGGAAGAGCACTTTCTGAAGGTACTGTTGGGCGATTTACTGCATCTAGATCCTCCATTGGCACATAAGGAATTGATCAAGGTAATCACTGGTGTAGTTGTTGTTAGAATTACAAATGAGGAAAACAAAATTCACATATGATAATTAACAATCACATAGATAAGAAACACAAGGATTTCACGTGGTTCACCCAAACGTTGAGCTATGTCCACCAAGCATAGGCATCAGTTGTCTTATTATTCATATCATGGAGATTACAAAAGACTTGCAAGTTCTCTCATTCCTCTCACTCTATCATATATGCCTCTACGGGCTTACATGAATTTATATGCATTTAAACAAGAAATTGATTATTAAATGCACTCCTATCCATATTCTAACTTGGTCTATTTTAGTTGTAACCAACGCAGAATAATAGGATGAAAATACATCATTTGAGGAATTCGTTGTCACCAATTCCCAAAAATCTCCACCTTAACAACAATTAACATGATACATTGCTCCTTCTGTTTGTTCATCGCCTTTTCTGCAAGCCAATAGAAGCCAAGCACCACTGCAACTTCTCTAATAAAACTGGTTTCATGATCTCGCCTATGTGACTTGCAAGAATTTAGATTTCCTGAAGAGTCACTCCACCTCTAACATGTCTTCCACAATTGTGTTGTGAGACATATTTAGTGATAGATCTCCTCCTATCCAAAACACCTATAAAATATACATTACAATTATCATTGACCATCTCAGTGTAACCATTATAGGTGACATTTGTGCTTCTCAAATGTTGAAGCACCCATTTCATTGCAACACCTGAATCTGTCATGTATTTGACAACATCATTAGCATGTGAAACATCTGGTCTTAACCATTTCATCACATACAATAGACCTCCTATTGAACTTACACGAGACATAACATTTTCTTCTTTATAGACATGCCCTATGCTTGAAGAAAACTTATTATGAAAAGAAAGAGGGATAAAAAAAAAATTTACAATGTTCATACTGAACTCCAACCACATCTTAGCATTACCATATCTGTATAATTCCATGCCCATAATTTGCTTTGTTGGTCCTTGATCCCTCATATGAATTGTTATGTCCACTTGAGTCATTTTCTTACTGATTTTATCCATGCTTCGGCTTGCATCAAGCATATCATCAAAAAATAACATTAAGACTGTGAATGTACTATAGACTCTATAGTCATTTCTACCCTTTGAAAAATTCAGACTCACTATGAAGGATTCAAACCGCTTGTATATTTGTCTGGGTACCAATAGGCCATACAATGAATTTTATAGCATGCAAACAAATTTACCATTGCGATTTTGAATCAAACCTTTTGGTCGTTCCATACATACTATATATATGTCAATGAAGACCTTGTGAGAAGTAGGATCCCACACAAAACATCCCTTTATACCACCATCATAACTTGCAGAGATATAAAACAGGAAGGAATTCATAAACAAAGATTTTAAATCTGGAAATGATTTACCGCTTACGAGTACCTGCAATTATTTCTTGCTCTTATGATCTTGATGATTCTTCCATAAACAAGAAGATACATTTTTCACTTCATATGCTACTTCAGTACTCCCTTCCAGCTTATTATAAAGGTTATCAAACTTTGTTACCTTCATCACTACTAAACTACCTTTCGACAATGTGAGTGCTCCACCTTGACCTGTATACTTATATCCACAAGAATCCAACACTCCCAATGAAATCAATTTTTATTTAGGCTCATGTACATATATAACATCCATTAATTCCCTAACAATACCATCGAACATCTCGATTCTAATACTGCCAACCCGGACAGCTTTACAGGAAATACCATTTCCCATAATACTACACCCTCATCAACAGATTGGTAAGAAATTGATAAGAACCAAATATCAATATAGCATAGAAAAACCTCAGAAAAAGTACTCAACGCCTTGAAAAAAAGATAATTTCAGATAATAAGCCTCTTTGAGGGGGCAACCTCCTTTTACCCCACTTAAATGTTCAAGTACAAGATGATTTCTACTGAAAATGTCTCCTTGGTATATATAGGAGACTAAGAGGTATAATTACAACTAATGGAATAAAGCCGACATAAATAAAATAACATTACTAATGTAATATGCCCCAATTAAGGGGTAATGAGCCAATATTAAGGCCCAACATGCCCCTCCCCTTGAGACAAGCAGGGGTGATTTTAAGAACCCCTCCTAAATTTATATGTATAATAAATGGGCGAATCCCCATGATACATAGGAAAAATTGAGGGCTATTTTATCAATAATATAAAATGTATATATAATTTTTTGGCAAATATTTTAGTCAATTATATAATCTTGTAAAATATTGGCG
>ML794979.1:75206-109045 GCA_009831015.1 Picea engelmannii | reverse complement strand
TTCCCTCAAATTTATGGATGGAGGATAACTCAATTACAAGCTACAATAATAATTGGTAACTTTAGGGATGCGACCAACCTATAACTTCCCATCAACAACATAACTTAGGAAAAACATTCAAGCAATCAAATTAATCTTAAAAAACCATATATCTAAATATAATATAAATGAATTTAACATTATAAATAACTTTAACAATTATAAATATAAACAAAATTAACCAAAGTTATGTACTGAAACACATTAAATATATGCACATAATGTAAAAAACTTTAAGTTATTAAGTTTTCTCATAATTTCGTCACAAAATATTTTCAAAGCCTGATATACCTAATGTGGTATAGTTGCCAAAAACAAATATATGTAACGAGTAAACTTGGATTCATTCACAAGATATAAAAACCATGAAAACACATGAGAATGAGCAATAACTCTCTTTTATTTCTTCTCCATCCTAATTATTACAATGGAAGTTCAACCTCTTATAACTACTACCTAAGATTTTTGAAAACAACTAATTTTAGAAAATTCTCGCATGATTCTAAAACTGACCAATAATTAAGAGCTAACTAGAGTGACACTATTTGTCTACTCTCTTTTCTGAGTAAGTTCATAAATGTAATACCCCTAGGATGAACCCCAATTGTACATATAAATGTAAATGAACATATAGGCTAGTGAGCCATACACACTAATTGTAAATGTAATTATAATTATACATATAAGTTGGTGAGTTGATGATACAAGGTCTTTGGTTCAGTTCTGTGCACATTGAGTCAGTGTGAGAGAATCTCATACCAAAGGAGTGCACACATTTTATAATGTATCGCGCACCTGTGTAAGTGTGTGAGGACTATGCACTAAATAAAGGGTGCACATCATCTTGAGGTTTGTGTAAAATGGAGTATGTCTATGGTTTTGGGGCTAGAGTGCCATTGTGTATATGTATTTTGAGGCCAAAGTGCATGTGTGATTTTTAGGAAGGAGAGCCAGATGTTAAATGGTGAGTGAGCCATCATTGTAATATGTAGTTACATGTAAATATTAATGAAAACACATCAATGTTGCATACCAACCATGTAAAAGAGTATTGGGGTATAAACTACACTAGATAGGGAAAGGGGGATAATATTTAAGGATACGGGGCTAAGCTAGGGGGGCTTAAGCCCAAAGTAATATTATATTAATATTCCTTAAAGTATAAAGCATGGATAATTATTTTATCCTAAGTTATAAGGATGGGGACAAGTGGTCCAAGGTAGTTCTCAACATGACAAGTGTCAAGTTGGGAACATGCATACATGCAATTTGGACTTAGTTCATTTTCCTATCATTCTATCATCATTCCTTCACTCACTCAGTTGTCACCCATACCCTGTCGTTATTATACATGTACTTATACCCTGGTTAGCTTTAGAGATGGATTGAAGAAGCGGGTCGTCAGGCCCATAGGATATTGAAGAGGTCGGTTGTTAGGCTTGTGGGAATTCTCTCTGGCTGAGAGAATTGTTGGGAATTGATTCCTGAAGGTGCCAAAATTCAACTACAGGGATCTCAGAATTTCTATCTGGCTTGTTGTTGAAGCCCCAAAAAGGAAGTGGGGCAGCCGAGGGATTGTTGAGCAGAGAAGGGGCACATTTGATGCAGGAGCATCGCCAACAACAAGCGAGCATGGGGTAATCGCCAACGCATTTTGGCACATGATAAATTGTTTGAAATGTTTTGAAGATTGGATGCGCCAAACGTAAATGAAACAATTAAGAAAGGGGTGTACTTCTTGATTGTAATTAGACCTTGAGCATCCCACTCTCGTCTGAAGGACTAAGAGGCATTTATGTTAATGAATGTAAGTAGGTATCTTTGAATTCTTAGATTAGACAGCTTTAGGAGCCGGAGGGAAAACGAATATAGACACCCTCACTTGTATAATTGTAACATTAGCAGCATAATCAATCAAGAGAGCATAGGAGAGCAGAAGTAGAGAGATGTGTAGAGTTAATCCCATGTACAGGAGTTCTGGATTAATACAAAGATCTTTAGTTCAGACTTAGGGTGTTAAATTGCTTTCTGTGTTGTACATGCTGGTGGATGTATGTTTGTTTACCCTCTGTTATGCATTTGATTTTCTGCGCAAATGTATGATTTCATGTCGAATGTCTGAAATTTGAAGAGAGGGATAGTAAAGAATGAGTTTCAATTGTTTCTCTATCTGAGCAAGAGTTTTCCTGCAAGGAGTGCAGTGAAATTGTCCACAAGGTGTGCATTGATAGAAGTCAGAGTTCATCTCTGAAAGCTCAGGAGAGGTAACCTTGTTCTCATTCTTGCAGAAGTGCAAGTTGAACATAGGAGCCGTGTAAGGAGTGTGTAGGCCGAGCGAAGTCTCAGAATTACAACCTGAGCGAAACTGTTGAAAGACTGTTATCGCAGAGAGTGCGCAGAGTCAAAGAAATTAGATACTCGGAATTATTTGACGAATTTTCGCAAGGAGTGCCTACAGGAGTCTTTTTGAAGACTCTAGGTTGTGGTAAAAGCTCAGAAGAGGTAGTGCCTTGAATTGTCGGAAGGAGGCGCAAGAGAAGGTGTTTTGCAAGAGGACAAGTTCTGTAAGAGAACACTTTGTTCATTTCACAGCAATTGTCAAGGAGGAAATTGACGGTTGAAATTCTCCATGGAGAATTCACGAAGTTCCGAAAGCCATCGAATCGTGTAGAGGAGCAGGGAAGTTACGGCAAGAATTCTCCAAGTGTAAATCTCGGGAGAATCAGACCGTAGGATCTGATCCAACAAGGGTCGTTGGATCACCCATGTAAAATCTCATTTCAGGGTTTCGTGAGTTGAAGGGTCGAAACTTTTGCATCAAGACTCACGAGATCGCGAAAGGCAAAGCTCCGAAATAGCGAGAAAATCTGAGCCGTCCGATTGGAAGGACACATGTCACGAGATCCTCTCTATCGGGGATTCGAACATCGGGGTTCAGAAGAGGAAGTCCTTCGACTTCGCGAGTGGCGAAGTCACGAAGTCGATCAGGACCGTCCATTTGAGAGTGGACAGGTGGCGTACTTGTCGACATGGAGGTCAAACCTTTGTTGACCATTTCGGGGTTTCGTGAGTTGGAGATACGAGAGCACAACATTCGAATTCACGAAGTCACGAAGTCCGAAATTCCAAAAAGGTGGGAAGTTCCATCGTGGGACCCGCGTAGACGACGTGTCAGAATTTTTCCGTTTCGGCATATTGGAGGGTAAGAGGTCGAGACTCTTGTCTCGAAAGTTCTGAAGTCGCGAAACTACAAGAAAATCGCAGTCGTCTGTTAGGAGGAGGACAGGTGGTAGAGATCTAGGGATCTCGCGAACTCAGGGGTTTGCCGGGTGAGAGCCCAATGATCGGGTGATCCAAGTCGCGAGAGGTGAAATCGCGAGGAGCGTGGATAGCCGTCGGATCCAAGTCACAGGAGGACCGTTGGATCAGGAACCCCATCGCATTTCGCATGTTCGGGGGTTCAGAGGTTCAAAGGAGTTACTTTCGATTGCAAAGGACGCGAAGTGCTGAGAGCCGAGGCATAGAGGGGACACGTGGCAGGACCACACAGTGGGCCCAGGAATTAGACCGAAAGACACACGTCACATATCGGGAGGAGTCAACACCCTGCTGACTTCTCGCGTCTTAGGGATTCGCGAAATAAGAAGACGTGAGCTCGATCCTTCGACTCACGAAGTCGCGAGTAGTGAGAACGAGAGGAGAAAAGTCAACATCGCCTCGCGAGGGTTCGAGAAAGAAAGGTGCGAAGGTTGGACCTTTGAACTCGCGAAGGCGTGAAAGGTGAGAAGTGCTAGTGCTTAGCCTAGCCGGAGGTCGCGCAAAGAGGGCGCTGACGGAAGAAAGGGAAATACCCATTTTGCGATCTCGGGTATCACGGATTTGAGAAGGAAGAGTCGAGAGTCACGACTCATGAGATTGCGAGCTGCGAAAAAGGACCTGTGGATCGATTTGAAAGAGGTTTCCAGCAGGGAATCCGAAAGAGTCGATCCGGCTCGAAGGGGTTAAAGAACGATCCTGTGAGCAGATCTTGGTCAGAGGGTCGATAGGTCTGCATCAGTGTGGTATCAGAGCTTGACTCTGTTTGTATACTTCAGACAGGAAAAGCGAGAAAGAAAATCTCAGCCATGCCGTCGAGAAGGAGAGACAGGAAGACACCCGATCCGCCAGAGGAAAGGGAAATGTCAAGAGGAAGGGGTAGGAAGGTGCCAAATCCATCCATGGAGAGAGAGATGCGTGACATATGCACCAGACTTGAGGACATGGAGATAGCACAGAGGCGCACAACTAGTGTTGGAGATGTCAGTGATTCCGAAAGTGAAGATGAAGCTGGACATGAAGGAGAAGAAGTCACAGCAGAAGATGCAACAAATGAATGCCTGATTAGGACTATTGCAAGAATGGGTGCTAAGGAAAAAATGGATATTCCAGTATACGAAGGAAACCTCGATGTTGAAGAGCTTTTAGACTGGATTAGAGCTCTAGACACATATTTTGACTATGAAGATGTCGAGGAAGACAAAAAGGTCAAACATGCTGTCACAAGACTTAAAGGACATGCAACATTGTGGTGGGATGAGCTACAAGCTGATAGACGCTGCAAAGGCAAGCAGAAGATCAAGAGTTAGGATAGGATGATCGTGAAGATGAAGGAGAAATTTATTCCCAGGGACTACCAAATTACTCTATTTCGAAGAATGCAGAATTTGAGATAGAAGCTGATGTCAGTGAAGGAGTACACTGAAGAATTCTACAGGTTGAACATCAGAGCAGGTCATCGCGAAAGTGATGATGAAAAAGTTGCTAGATATATGAATGGTCTGAGACATGACATTAAGGATGAGATGAGCATGATGACCATCCGAATGGTGGAAGATTCTTATCAGATGGTTGCAAAAGATGAAGAGAAGTTGAGCTGAAAACAAGGTCAAAGAGGTCGAGGTAGAAGTCATCCTAGAGGCAAATCAGTTGCCCGGGATAGAAATCAAAAACCCAAAGAAGAGTGGAAGAAACCTCAAACTCAAACTGAGAGAGGTGGAAGCTCACAGAGAGGGCAGCATACCGAACAGAGAGGTCAATATGCTGATGGAAACATTTTTCCTCGTACCAGAGGTAGAGGAAGAGGAAGAGCTGGAGTGGTGAAATGCTTCACATGTGGAAAGAATGGACACAAGTCTTATGAATGTCCAGAAAAAAAGAAAGAAGGTGGTGAAACTCACATTGTCGAAGCACAAAGACGGAATGTTGAGGCAAAGGACGCTGAAGGTGAAAGATCACCGATCATGCGAAAAGTTCTCTTAACGCCAGAGAAGGAGATGGAGAATCCAGTGCAAAGGAACAGTCTTTTTCAGACTACTTGCAAAACCAAGGATAGGGTATGCAAAGTCATCGTGGACAGTGGTAGCACAGATAATCTCGTTTCTACAGAGATGGTAGAAAAGCTGGAGCTGGAGACTATTGAACATCCAAGCCCATACAGAGTTTCCTGGCTACAAAAAGGACATCAGGTAAATGTCACTAAACAATGTTTAGTTGAATTTAAAATAGGAGGGTATAAAGATGAAATACTCTGTGATGTTATTCCGATGGATGTCTTTCATCTATTGTTGGGTAGACCGTGGCAATACGACAGGAATGTGATTCATGATGGGAGAAAGAACACATACACCCTAGAGAAGAATGGGAGAACTCACATGTTGCTTCCAATCAAAGACAAGGAAGTAAAACCTGAAGTAAGCAACACTATACTTCTCATGAGTGGGAAGGAACTTCTTACAGAGGTTAAGAAGAAGGAGGAACCACAATTCATTATGGTCAGGAAGCCTAAAATTGTTTTAACCAGTACAAGGGTAGATGATTTACCGGAAGAGGTTAAGAAACTGTTGGAAGAGTTTGTTGACATAGTAGTGGACAAACTACCTCGTTCGTTGCCACCGATCAGAAGTGTGAGTCATCATATTGATCTCATACCTGGAGCGAGTTTACCAAACAAAGTAGCGTACAGATTGACGTCGCAGATGAATGAAGAAGTCAAAATACATGTCCAGGATTTAATGGACAAGGGGTTGGTTAGAGAAAGATTGAGTCCATGTGTTGTTCCGACAGTGCTCAGTCCAAAGAAAGATGGAGGCTAGAGGATGTGTACTGACTCGAGGGAAATCAACAAGATAACCATCAGGTACAGATTTCCATTGCCAAGGATGGATGATTTGATGGATTTCTTAAGTGGGGCCAATTTTTTTTCGAAGATTGATTTGAAAAGTGGATATCATCAGATTCGTATGAGAGAAGGTGATGAATGGAAGACAACCTTCAAGACTAATGAAGGATTGTATGAATGGATTGTTATTCCATTTGGCTTAACAAACGCGTTAAGTACTTTCATGAGGTTGATGAACGAAGTCATGAAGGAGTTCATCAGAAAATTTGTCATTGTGTATCTTGATGACTTACTGATTTTCAGTAAAACAGAGGCAGAGCATCTGAAACATTTAGCTGCAGTGATGAAGAGGCTACAACAAGAGAAGCTGCTGATAAATATGAAGAAATCCTCATTCATGAAGACAGAGCTCATTTATTTGGGGTTTTTTATTTCTGTCGACAAGTTGAGGATGGATCCAGATAAGGTGGAGGTGATTAAGAATTAGCCATCACCGAAGAGTATATTTGAGGTTCGAAGTTTTCATGGATTGGCTAGTTTCTACAGGAAGTTCATCAGAAATTTCAGTGGAATTAGTGCACCGATGATGGACACAGTGAAGAAGAGACACAAGTCTTTTCAGTGGACAAAAGAGGTTGAGAAAAGCTTCAATTTGATAAAAAGAAAAATCACGGAACAACCAATTTTGGTGTTGCCGGATTTTAAAAAGACATTTCAAGTAAAATGTGATGCAAGTGGATTCACAATAGGGGCAGTCTTGAGCCAAGAAGACAGGCCGATAGCATACTTCAACAAGAAGTTGAATGAAGCAAAAGTGAAATACTCCATGTATGACAAGGAGTTCTATGATATTATCCAGGCATTGAAGAAATGGAGGCATTACTTAATCCCTAAGGAGTTTGTCTTATACAATGACAATCATGCTTTGTAATTTGTGACTCAGCAGGAGAAGTTGAATCAAAGACATGATAAATGGGTTGAATACATGCAGAACTTTACTTTTGTAACTAAGCATATTTCTGGAACTGCTAACAAAAAGTTGTTGATGCTTTGAGCAGGAAATGTTTGTTGTTGCAGGAGTTCAGAGTCAAAACACTGGGTTTTGATGATCTCAAGGACATGTACAGAAATGATCTAGATTTTAAGGAGGTGTATGAAGCACCTGAGAATCCAATTCTCAGGGACAGAATCCAATGGATAGAATACATAATCCAGGATGGATTGTTATTCAGGGGCAATCAGTTATGTATTCCAAAATGCTCCATGAGGGAGAATTTGCTGAAGGAGAAACATATTGGAGGATTGGCCGGACATTTCGGTCATGAAAAGACATTCTCAAAGTTAAATGAGTCATATTTTTGGCTAGGAATGAGAGCAGACGTCAAAATATTCGTGGACAGATGCAGAATTTGTCAGCATTCAAAAGGGAAGAGGCAGAATGCAGGCTTATATCAACCATTACCCATACCTGACGGGCCATGGGATGCAATAAGCATGGACTTCATATTGGGGTTTCCAAGAACACAAAGAGGGTTTGACTCAATCTTTGTGGTAGTGGATAGATTTTCTAAGATGACACACTTCATACCGTGTCAGAAAACCAGTGACGCAACTCACATTGCGAATCTGTTTTTCAAAGAGGTCATTCGACTTCATGGCTTACCAAGGAACATAGTTTCGGATCGAGACACCAAGTTCGTGGGACACTTCTGGAGAACCTTATGGAAAAATCTAGGAACAAACTTGTCGTTCAGTTTAACTTATCATCCTTAGACGGATGGACAGACAGAAGTTGTGAACAAAAGTTTGGGAGACTTGCTGAGGAGCTTGGTGACAGAACACCACAGTCAGTGGGATAATATTCTGCCACAAGCGGAATTTTCTTATAATGATTCAATCAACAGAAGCACAAGGCATAGTCCATTCCAAATTGTTTATGGGATGCAGCCAAGAGGAGTATCGAAATTGAGAGATTCAGAACATAATGAAACTAGGAGTGCTAGTGCAGAGGATTTCACAGAAGCAATGAAGGAACTTCACAGCCAGGTGAAGGAGCGATTGCAGAACTCGAGCCAAGAGTAAAAGTGAAAAGCAGATCAACATAGGAGACAACTTCAATTTGAGGTTGGTGATTTGATTCTGGCACATCTGAGAAAGGAAAGGTTCTTGAAGGGGACATATAACAAACTGAAGATGAACAAGATCAGACCATGTAAGGTCTTGAAGAAATTTGGGGCAAATGCTTATGAAATTGAATTACCCGATGGGATCAGAATTTCTCCAATATTCAATGTCTCAGATTTGTACCCATACAAAGCTGGAGCACACAGTGAACAACCAGAGGTTCAGTGGACTAAACAAATGCCAGTTGCAGAGAAGCCACAGATGGAAAACATACTGGACAAAAGAGTTAGCAAGAGGACCAGGAGAAAGGAATACTTTGAATACTTGGTCAAGTGGAAGGTACATCCAGTTGAAGATGCTAGCTGGGAGAATGAAGAAGAGATCCAAAAGCATGGACAGACCGTGCGAGAGCTCATGGATAGGAGTCCATGAATATTTTCAAGCGAGGGAGTATGATGCAAGAGCATCACCAACAACAAGCGAGCGTGGGGCAAGCGCCAACGCATTTTGGCACATGATAAATTGTTTGAAATGTTTTGAAGATTGGATGCGCCAAACGTAAATGAAACAATTAAGAAAGGGGCGTACTTCTTGATTGTAATCAGACCTTGAGCATCCCGATCTCATCTGAAGGACTAAGAATTTATGTTAATGAATGTAAGTAGGTAGCTTTGAATTCTTAGATTAGACAGCTTTAAGAGCCGGAGGGAAAACGGATATAGACACCCTCACTTGTATCATTGTAACATTAACATCATAATCAATCAAGAGAGCATAGGAGAGAAGAAGTAGAGAGTTGTGTAGAGTTAATCCCATGTACAGGAGTTCTGGATTAATACAAAGATCTTTAGTTCAAACTCAGGGTGTTAAATTGCTTTCTGTGTTGTACATGCCGATGGATGTATGTTTGTTTACCCTCTGTTATGCATTTTCTTTGCTGCGTGAATGTATGATTTCATGTCGAATGTCTGAAATCTGAAGAGAGGGAGAGTAAAGAATGAGTTTCAATTGTTTCTCTGTCTGAGCAAGAGTTTTCCTGCAAGGAGTGCAGTGAAATTGTCCACAAGGTGTGCATTGACAGAAGTCAGAGTTTGTCTTTGAAAGATCAGGAGAGGTAACCTTTTTCTCATTCTCGCAGAAGTGCAAGTTGAGCATAGGAGCCGTGCAAGGAGTGCGCAGGCTGAGCGAAGTCTCAGAATTACAACCTGAGTGAAACTGTTGAAAGAATGTTGTCGCAGAGAGTGCGCAGAGTCAAAGAAATCAAATACTCGGAAGTATTTGACGAATTGTCGTAAGGAGTGCGTGCATGAGTATTTTTGAAGAATCTAGGTTGTGGTAAAAGCTCAGAAGAGGTAGTGCCTTGAATTGTCGGAAGGAGGCGCAAGCGAAGGTGTTTTGCAGGAGGACAAGTTCCATAAGAGAACACATTGTTCATTTCGCAGGAATCGTCGAGGAAATTGATGGTCGGAATTCTTCGTGGAGAATTCACAAAGTTCTGAAAGCCGTTGGATCGTGTAGAGGAGCAAGGAAGTTATGACAAGTATTATCCAAGTGTAAATCTAGGGAGAATTGGACCATAGGATCTAATCCAACAAGGGCCGTTGGATCACCCATGTAAAATCTCATTTCGGGGTTTCGTGAGTTGAAGGGTCGGAACGTTTTCATCAAGACTCGTGAGATCGTGAAAGGAAAAGTCTCGAAATAGCGAGAAAAAATGAGTTGTCCGATTGGAAGGACACATGTCACGAGATCCTCTCTATCGGGGATTCAGAAATCGGGGTTCAGAAAAGGAAGTCCTTCGACTTCGCGAGTGGCAAAGTCATGAAGTGGATCAGGACCGTCCATCTAAGAGTGGACATGTGGCGTACTTGTCAACACGGAGGTCAAACCTTTGTTGACCATTTCAGGGTTTCGTGAGTCAGAGATATGAGAGCACAACATCCAGATTCACGAAGTCGCGAAGTCCAAAATTCAAAAAAGGTGGGAAGTTCCATCGTGGGACTTGCATAGACGACGTGTCAAAATTTCGTCGTTTCGGCATATCGGAGGGTAAGAGGTCGAGACTCTTGTCCCAAAATTTCTGAAGTCGCAAAACCGACAGAAAATCACAATCGTCTGTTAGGAGGAGGACATGTGGCAGAGATCTAGGGATCTCAAGAACTCGGGGGTTTGCCGGGTGAGAGCCCAAAGATCGGGTGCTCCAAGTCGCGAGAGGAAAAATCGCGAGGAGCGTGGATAGCCATCGGATCCAGGTCACGGGAGGACCGTTAGATCAGGAACCCCATCGCATTTTGTGTGTTCGGGGGTTCAGAGGTTGAAAGGAGTTACTTTCGATTGCAAAGGATGCAAAGTGCCGAGAGACGAGGCACGGAGGGGACACGTGGCAGGACCACACAGTGGGCCCGAGAATTACACCGCTGGACACACGTCACATATTGGGAGGATTGAACACCCCACTGACTCCTCATGTCTCGAGGATTCATGAAATAAGAAGACGTGAGCTCGATCCTTCGACTCGCGAAGTCGCGAGTAGCAAGAATGAGAGGAGAAAAATCAACAACGCCTCTCGGGGGTTCAGGAAAGAAAGGTGCCAAGGTTGGACCTTTGAACTCACAAAGGCGCGAGAGGCTAGAAGTGCTAGCGCTTAGCCTAGCCGGTGGTCACGCAAAGAGGGTGCTGACGAAAGAAAGGGAAATACCCATTTTGCGATCTCGGGTATCACAGATTTGAGAAGGAAGAGTCGGGAGTCACGACTCGCGAATTCGCAAGATTGTGAGCTATGAAAAAGGACCTGTGGATTGATTTGAAAGAGGATTCCAGCAGGGAATCCGAAAGAGCCGATCCAGCTCGAAGGGTTAAAGAACAATCCTGTGAGCAGATCTTGGTCCGAGGGCCGATAGGTCTGTGTCAACATTTCCTTGGGTGGGACAAAGATGTTGGAAATGAGGGACTGTAGGTTGTTAGTTCAAGTTGGAACTTGTGACTGAGTTTCCTGATGTCTGAGATACCTTATCCTGGTTAGGAATCCTATACCCAGGTGGATTTTATCCCGAGCTCGAGGGTGAACTGCTGCTGAGATTTATGCACAATGTGGTCTAAGGCTCGGAGGAACGCGGAATGTTAAGAACCTGAATAGATATACAAATATAATCACCACAAATGTTGAATACACAATATATCCAAAGCACAATATAGAATAAATCACACTTTATTATATCAAAACCCTTAAGGTAGGGAAACACCATACAATTGATCCTATTATGGAAGGCATCCTCTCCTGTTCACTTGCCTCTTTGAAGGGGCTTCCTCCTATTGAGATACCACTCCAAATATAATAATTTTTTTTATGTCCCATTACATTGCTTGAACCCATTTATATAGTGCTACCATCACCTAAGAACATTCTAAAGGAGGAATATTCTACAAGTAGAACCTTCTAAGAAATCCTCTTACATTTATTATATCTAACTACCCATTTATTGTATCTAACTACCATAGTGGGCCTTATTTAATAATATAGTGGACCTATTCTACCTTACATTGAATGGCCTCCACTATTATAACTATGGGCGACCCCCCCCCCAACCTCTCTAGCTACCTAACATTCCATCCTCCTTATTAAAGCATTGTCCTCAACGCTTGATGTACAACCATATACCAGGGTCCCATGGATAAGTGTGGACCATAGTGCTGAAGTAGACTATTGAACCAGGGTGCCATGTAGAAATGAAAACCATCATGTTGAAGTAGCCCACCTTCCATTGTGAACAGGGGTCTCATGTCCAACTTCTCATGTGAACTCCACGCGAAATATATCTGAATTCAAGAACCAACTGAAAATGAAGCTCCAAATATCTACATTGATCATGAGGATCCAAATATGTAGATCCCTCCATATCCACAAAATTATTTGAATAACACACTAGTACCGGAGAATACTGAAAAATAATGTGTATAGAAGGCGTTGGACTTCTCTCCATAATTTTCTCAATATGAGATGAAGGAGATTCATAAAATAGAAAATGGAAGTGGTTTCCATCCCATAAATGACAACTATCCATATACCAATCATCACAATCATCCTCCAAATCATACCAAGCATACACTTTTTTATGATATTCATTCATGATGTCTGCCATAAGATATCTCTCTTGGAGACCCAATGATTGTTGACTATTGTGATGACTTTCTCTGATGCCTTGCAGGGGGTCATGCATATCTACTTTGACTGTTTCAATCATGAGTAGAATTTCCTTGAGTTGAGAGTGCATATCCATTGGAAACACCACATATAATATACCAAAAGAAAACTCTTAAAATGATTGATCCAATGGAACTAATTTGGTAGCAATATGAGAACCCTATGAAAAGTTATGAAATCTGCAGTCTCGTTGCCGTCACGAAAAAACCCAAAAAAATAGAACAATAAATTACTGCAAAAAATCACAGCTTTTTCCGGAAAAACCCTGAAAAAACTGTTGAATTTAAAATGCTCATAACTTTACTTCCCAGACTTTGTTTCGGCTGATTTTTTTTTAAGTTGGATATTTTTCTGAGATGAATTCAAATACCCAATTTGTTTTGCCTAATTCAGCTCATAAATCTTCATATATGAACCTGAAGTGTGACATCCTCTTTTTCTTCCCTAGAAAAATTCTTCAAAAAAAACAAAACGTTATTCCCTTCTTTGGCCAAGGAAAGTGCTCTAAAACCACTTGTGAAGAACCTGAATAGATCTACAAATATAATCACCACAAATTTCGAATACACAATAGATCCAAAGGACAATATAGAATAAATCACACTTTATTATATCAAAACCCTTGAGGTAGGGCAACACCATACAATGGATCCTATTATGGAAGGGATTCTCTCATGTTCACTTGCCTCTTCGAGGGGGATTCCTCTTATTGAGCTACTGCTCCAAATACAATATTTTTCTTCATGTCCCATTACATTTCTTGAACCCCTTTATATAGTGCTACCATCACCTAAGAACATTCTAGAGGAGGAATCTTCTAGAAATAGAACCTTCTAAGAAGTCCTCTTACATTTTTTATATCTAACTACCCATTTATTATATCTAACTACCATAGTGGGCCTTATTTAATAATATAGTGGACATAGTCCACCTTACATTGAATGGCCTCCACTATTATAACTATGGGTCCTGCGTGCCCCCACCACTACCTCTATATCTACCTAACATGGAATGTCTATATGCAGTTGGTGTTCTTCTAATCAAAGATAAGTGTCAATTGTGTGTTAATTCATGTGTTGCGTTAATATTTATGAATTTATTTTCATGGGTTTTTCCTGTGTATGTTGCATGCATATTTCTGTTATTATTTTGTATGAATATGTTCCTTTATAGAGTATTTTTATGATTTAAATTAGTATCAGAGTTCGAAATTTTAAGTGGCATATCTCAATTGGTAACTAGGGATGCTACAATGTGGTATCCGAGCAATTTTGTTGCATTGTTGGTAATGGGGACATTACAATGTGTTATTAGAGCCCAATTTTCAACATTGAGTCTTGATGGGTGTTGGGCTCTAAAGATGTCTAAAAACAACCTTAGTTTAAAATCCAGTTCTCAGAGACATAATCCAGTTTAAAGATGTGAGAATCCAGCTCTCAGAGACATAATCCAATGGACTGAATACTTGATTTAGGATGGATTGTTGTTCAGGGGAAACCAATTGTGTATACCAAAATGCTCTATGAGAGAGAACCTCTTGAAGGAAAAACATAGTGGGGGATTGTCTGAACATTTTGTCCATTATAAGACTTTTGCACAACTGAATAGCTCATAATATTGGCCAGGAATGAGAACGGATGTCAAGAAATTCGTGAACAGATGTAGAATTTGTCAGCATGCAAAGGGGAAAAGACAAAATACAGGGTTGTATCAGCCATTTCTAGTACCACAGAGGCTGTGGGATGCGGTAAGCATGGATTTTGTGTTCGGACTACCGAGGACACATAGGAGTTGTGACTCCATATTTGTGGTAGTCGATAGATTTTCTAAAATGGCACATTTCATACCATGTTAGAAAACTAGTGATGCAGCTCACATTGCAAATCTGTTTTTCAAAGAAGTTGTTAGACTTCACGGCTTACCCAAGAGTATTGCTTCAGATTAAGATTCCAAATTTGTTGGTCATTTTTGGAGGACCCTATAGAAGAAATTGGGGACAAATTTATATTTTAGCTTAGTATTTCATCCTCAGACGGATGGATAGAATCAGGTGGTGAATAGAAGTTTGGGGGACTTATTGAGGAGTTTGGTAGCTGAACACCACAACCAGTGGGATCAGGTTCTACCACAGGCGGAATTTTCATATAACGATTCACCCAATCGGAGTACAGGACAGAGCCCATTCCAGATAGTGTATGGAATGCAGCCAAGAGGAGTCTCTGAGTTGAAAGACTTAAAGAAAAATGAATTCTGGAGTGCTAGTGTTGAAAATTTTGCAGCAGGAATATAGGAGCTTCACAGTAAAATCAGAGTGTGGTTGCAGAACTCTAGCCAGGAGTATAATCACATAGCAGATCATCACAGAAGAGAACTTCAATTTGAAGTGGGAGATTTGGTTTTAGCGCATCTCAAGAAGGAGAGGTTCCCAAGGGGAACCTACAATAAGTTGAAAATGAAGAAAATTGGACCATGTAATATTTTGCGAAAGTTTGAGGCAAATGATTATGAAATTGAATTACCATATGGGGTAGGAATATCGCCCATATTCAATATAGCAGATCTGTATCCTTACAGAGTAGATGGAGCAGAGAAATCAGAGGATCAAAAGGAAGTCCAATGGATTAAGAAGATGCCTATAGCTGAAAGGCCATAGATGGAAAATATTATTGATCAGATAGTTGGTAAAAAGACCAGGAGGAAAACATATTTTGAATACTTCGTGAAGTGGAAAGGACACCTGATTGAAGATTCCAGTTGGGAGAATGAAGAATATATCCAAAGACATGGAAAGACGTTGCAGGAGCTCATTAACAAGAGTTCATGAATTTTTCAGCCAAGGGAGTATGATGCAGGAGCATCGTAAGAGAGCCAACGAAGCAAGCATGAAGGCAGAGGACATCTAGAAATGCACTAGCGCAGGTTTTGGAGAATTTTGAATTTAAAAGAAGGAAGCATTAATGTAACAGATAGGGGGATATATTTTCATTTATGTTTTGGGGGATTGTAATACAGATCATGAACATTGCTCTCATCTGTCGAATAAGGAGGCATTTATTGTAATTTATGTTTAGTAGGTATATTTTAATTCTGATAAGATAACTTAGAGAAGAGAGAGGGCAAAAAGCCCAAGAAGACTCTCTCGTTTGTAATCCTGAGAGGGTATTATAATTTGATGTAAAATATTAGGAGAGAAGAGAAGAATAGGAGATTAGGGATTATATGAAGAATAGTTGTTGTTGTTGAACCTTGTACAGAGGCTTTGGATTAATATAAGAATGATTTGATCCAATTTACATGGCGTGTGATGAATATTGTTTATATATTTTGAATGGTATGTTACAATTTGCTATATTTCCATGTTATGTATTTGTTTCAATGCTATGTGTATGCTTGTGATTTCATGGTGAATATATGAAGTATGTGAGAGTAGAAGTATAAGTTTCAATTGTTTCTCTTCTTGAGAATTCTTGCAAGGAGTGTAGTGAAAGGTCTGCATAGAGTGTGTGACAGAGTTATGAGTTTTATCTCAGAAATATCAGGAGGGATAACGTTGGCTTATACCAGCAGAAGTGTGTGTAAGGCACAGAGCCATGCAAGGAGTGCGCACGCTGAAGGAAAAATTGAAATTCTTCAATCCCACAGAGTGGTTGGATAATCTTTGTTGCGAGGAGCGCACAGAGTTAACATTGTGGATAACTGGAGGTTATCACAGAGTCGTGCTAAGTGTGTGCACAGGGATTCTTTGAATCCATAAGCGATCAAGGAAACCCAAGATCAGGAGGTTTAGAACCTTCGAACAGTTCAAAGGGAGGTGAGGATTTAAGTTGTCATGAAATTCTGAGTTCAGACGAGTCGGTGTCTACAAGAATCACCAAAGGCTCATCAAAGTTCGAGTGAACGGTGGAGCACTTCCCAAGGAGAATGTCGAAGTCATGAGAGTCATTCGATCATGATAAGTTGCGAGGAGGCCAAATGAATGATTCATCTAGAGTGTAACACCCAGAGGAGATCTGAACCATTGGTCCAGTGGGATCAGGACCGTCCGTTGAGTTTCGGGAGTTCGAGATTCATGGTATCAAGAAGCAAGGTCGGACCTTGTCTTTCACAACCCCGATACGTGAAATCAAGGTTAGATCAGAGCCGTTGATCAACGCGCTCTGTGAACCATTGGTCAGGACGCGAACGGTTTGGAATTCGGCCACGAAGGAAAGTCACACACATCATTTTTGAATCCCCGAAAAGCAGATTGTCGACAAGTAACCAGAACTGTTGGTTTGTGGTGGATCTGGATCATTGTATTTGGGTCATTGGTGATTAGGTTTTGGGATTTCTAAGGTTGAGGTGTTGAGTCGCTTCACCTCAACATCCCCGAAATTGCGTAGTGCGAAGCGCCAATAAAATTGGGCCCACGATCACATTCGTGCGGTCATTTTGTGAGAGGAACTGTGCCTAGCACCCATTCGTGCAGGCGGGGTTCTGTTGAAGTCCCATGGGTTATTTGTTGCAAGGGTTCCATTGAGGACCTGAGAGATACTTTGACTCAGGGAGAATAGAAGATCCCTGATCGAGAGGTCAACGGACCCTGCTGAGATGGGGGTCTGTGTCAGAATCACAAAACATAAATCAAACTGAAACAATTATAGATTGAGACAGTAACTCCTTTAGACTAGGCCCTTGGTCCTCAGAAGCACTGCTACTAGAAAATCAGTATGTAGAAATGGTGAAAATGGTCAAAGATTTTATTGATTCCATAGCTGGTACAACATTTACAAAAACTACTTGCACAAAGCGATTCTAAGTTTGAATACTTGGATGCAATTCTTCCCTTATCCTTTCAAGATCTATTACCCTCTATATATTACAATAATATGGGTAAATTAAGCCATCCCGAGGATCGATAGATCCTCAGGGTTGCTTTACTATTATAAAGTTACAAGATAGAAAATCAATCATCTTAAAAAATTCTTTGCGCCAAAAGTCCTCAACCTCCAATAGCTTACTCATCTTCAAGATCTCCTTTGCTATCTTGGGTTTGACAATGTTTGTCCATACCTGTAACAAAATAAAACAATTCCAATTGTATTTTAGAATCTATTTAATATAACTTCAATAATATCACTAGAAGACATATTAATCATTTTCTATCCTATTTATCCCTAATTAACAAAAAAGTCAATCAAGATTGTATCATGAACTGTGGGAATAAGGAGGATATTTGTACCTTTTTCATAACCCAACATACCCCCCATCTTACCTTCTTGCATTTCCTCATGCAAGATGAGATATTACATGTAAAGAAGTGATGTTGTAAGGAAGAAAGGTTGGTTCACCAGGTCTCCTGAACCCGTTATTTCTTTTGAGCTCTCCAAAAGCAATGTCCTCCCTCTTCTTATTAATTTGATAATCTTTTTGGTCACTTTCTCGAGAAAACCAAATGATAGGGGCACTATATCTACACCCAAGGTCCTTCCTCCTGGATAATTTTGGAATACCTTTCCACTCTATAGGTAGCTGCAAAGAAATTCTTGAAGCCAAAGGGTTCCCTACTTTTGACTTCATTGGAGGATGCATCCCATCTCCACTTGGAAGTAGCACGAGCTTCTTATTTGAGTTCTCTAAAATATATGATGCCTAAACGTATAACATGTCGATGGATAGGGGCTAAAGAGTCCATGACCCCCTCCCTTTTCATGAAGGTTCTATGTCGCATAATCACTGGGAAAGATTTTGGAGGCTCCCCTCTGATCCATAGATCTAGCCTAGTTTCTCTCTTTATAAAATTCTTGTGAGATTTACCCCATCTAACTTGGTTCTTAGTGAAGGATAGGAATTCCTGAAACTGTACGTTCCCAATAAAGGGAGCAGGGTTATCTTTTCTGTCATCTTCCAAAATGAAGTTATGGAAGTATAATTCACACTGAAAGTATTGTACCTTCTCTTCCTGCTCTCTAAAACACGAAATGAACTCAGGGACAGTGGTAAATGTAATTTTTTTACCTGCTCTGATGGATTTCACCCTTAATAACAGGTAACGTTCCAACAAGAATAGGGTATAATTGGTAGCAGGATCTCTGCAATTGATTGCATCAGAGTAAACATCACAAATCTCTTTGATTTGCTCCAAATATTTTTCAAATTGGTTTTGTATTTTCTTTGTCGTTTCCTAAGCTCTGGTTAACTTAGCATAAGTCTCATGCTGTATTTCCTCCATATATCTTAATTGTTTAAAAATTCTTTGATGTTCGGTCATAGTAACCATCTCATCCCTGGGTTGAGTCAGTGCTTGTTGGGCATGTACCATCTCCGCTTTTAGCTTATCAATGATGACACTTTGTTTCTGAGACTGGGATGCTTGATATATTTCCATAGCACCCATCTCATCTATGGATTGAGTTAATGCTTGTTGGGCTTGAATCAACTCTGCTTCCAGTCTATAAACGATGGAACTATGTTCCCGAGAATGAGATGTTTTATGCTCTGTCGTAGTCATTATTTCATTTCTAATTTGGATTAGTCTTTGTTGGAACTGCATCAATTCTTCCTCCAATATCCTAATGGTAGCATCCTACTCAAGGGACTGAGTTGTTTCCTCTGGGGATGGGGTATTTGTTTGCACTTCAACATCAATTATTTCTAAAGGAATTACTTCCTGATTCTAAGCTACTACATCATATGTTATTATTCCTTCAGGGTCTGTCTGTGTCCCCACAGAGTTTGTAATGACTGCTCTTTTAGGAAGAGGGTTTATTCCCTACACTCTGGGCCTTTTGTTTTTCTTTATTTTATGGGCCTTTTCGGGTTGTTCTGGATGCTTTCTTAATTCTTTAATAATTTCCCTGAGTGTGCCAAATTTATGCTTTAATACTTCAACTTTTTTAGCTCTTCTCTTCAACAACTTGTTTTCCTTTTTTAGCTTTCTAATTCTCCCATGTCTTTTGCCTAATTTCTGTTTATGAGGGGTCTCAAGGTCTTCTTCATTCTGGTCAGCAAGTGGTTGTTCCTCTGTTCCTTCCAAGTTATCTATATATTCAAGAGGGCTTCTTACCTCAGGATGAGGTTCTTCCAGTGTTGCGTCCTCTGTGAATGACATTTCAATATCAGGAAAGTATTCAATAAGTTTTGAAGAAGAGGCTCGTTCTTGGTATTGTTCTGGTTTATTTGTGTCTCTGTCAATTGAGGTCCCTAAGCTCCCTAAAACCTGGGCTATTTCTACCTCATAGCTTTTCAAAAATTGTTTTTTCAGGTGCCCTAATGTTGGCTAGGTGTCTTCCTGACTGTTCCCTTATGAGGCTTGTTCTGCCTGCTCAACTTCCTGAACAGTTTCCTCTAAGGACTGCTCTGTAATGTCCTAAATTTATTCAGGTTGTTTCATTGTGTCCTTAATTTCTTCATTCATTTCTTGAATTTGTTCGGTCATTTCTTGAATTTCTTTAGGCTGTCTTGTCCATCTGCTTCTCCTTTTCCTCTAAATGGGGGCTTTAAGAGCAGTTGTTGCTCTTTTTCTCTTTTTCGTTAATGCCTCTACTTGTGAGGTATGAGTCTCTGTAATTTGGACGGGGTATGCTTTGACTTCGGGTTGAGGAGGTGTAACTTCTATCTGGGAAGTGGCCTCCTCTTCCTATCTCTGTTCAATTTCCTGTGATGGGTCTTCATGATATAATTCAGGTTGTTCCAGTTGTAGAGGTCTATTGGCCTCGATAAGATCACCCCAGGTTAATTGAGTTTGACTCAAGGCCTTATTTACTATCAATTTAACTAATCCATGGTGGTTGATGATATTAACAATATCCTTGGCCTTCTGTGTTCTTATGGAAACCTCATGTAACATGGAATTTAGAAAAAATGGTATATTGATTACTAACCATTGTTTGAGTGCCACTAGAAGTTTGAGGTGGCGTGGTCGGATTACATCGTATCGTGCATCACAGGTGATGTACCTCTGAATTACCCCTGCCAGTTATTTCCATGGTTCGGTGAGAGTGTTGGGGTTAAGTCCCTTTCCCTTTTTATCCAATTCTTCTCTAGGTTCTACGAAGGATTCTACATCATTTTGAGCACTGTATATCTTCCTATCCATTGAATCCCTGTGTTAGGGAGACCTGTAACCTCTGCTACGATTTTCAGAGTAAATGGATTTTGTATTTCTCGAACCATGGAGATTTCTCTCTGCAGTTCTGAAAGAATTCAAGCGTGATGTTCGTATCATATCCTTGCAACCAGTTGAAGTACTCCATCCACCCCATATGGTGTAGGATTTCTCTTGCCTACTCAGTTACCTATAGTAATGTTGTCTCCCTATGTACACTTCGTCCACCCATCTTTTTGTGAGAAAATGAGAATGACTATCATTCCTGGTTACAGACTTGGTTAGACCAGATTGGAGGAAATATTACCAAAAATAGAAAATATCAGAGAATAGCAAGTGTATAAAAATGTGGGTTTTCCATTTATTACAATCATTATGATCTTATCGAAAAACGTGCTGAGCATCCACTCCCCTCATTAATGTAGAGGTCGACTCCCCTCATTAATGTAGAGGTCGACCTCGAACGTCAATGTAGGTGAATGTAATGAGTGTAGGTATTTCCGGTGAGAGGTAATAATTACATTGTCGATGCCGGTAGGGACCAATCATGTATAATTTTCAAAAAGCATATTTAACGGTAATCATAAACGATAGTCCTCTTTCGTGGGAAATTCGAATTTTTTGTACCTATGCTCAAAATGTTTTAAGGAAAAATAAGACGAATAAATTAAGTCTGTTCATTTAAAAATATTCCACATATCATAATGTTGTTACTTTTCCCGAGTTATTGAATATAACTGAAATGATAGCCTTGTTATTGAGTAAAGGAAATCTAGAGATGCACATAAACTTGGTGTTTTTAAGGTAAACTTCCATACCACAGGCAAAGCCACTATTGCCAGCAGGTGTCCATAGCCTCGATAGGGTTTCCTTTTAACCCATATATGATCCTGTATCCTTAATAAATATTTGAATCTTCTTTTCCCAAAAATACCACTATCCTGGTTTGGTAGCCAGATGATGATAATGCCACTCACTAGATTGTAACTTAAGTGAACAAGCCAGTTCGTGATGAGACCTCTTGTCCTTTGACGAAAAAATGTCAAAGGCCATTTCCCTGGTGTGGTAGCCATAGTGGGAATGTCACTTACGTTATTATCCTATGATCGTGATAGGTTGGCTCATGATGAGACCCCCTATTCTTTGTGGGAGAAGTTTATGACTTTTATTTATTTGTTTTTATATTTTTTCTTTTCTCATCATTCTTTTTTTGGGGGGGCTCTATTAAGGGAGGCTAATCTACTCCTTAAGAGTAAGGGATGGTGTAAAGAAGTGTAAGGATGCCAAGTAAAAGTGTGCTTAAGACTCCTTATTATAATATGAAGGAAAATTATCATTCAAGTATATTTGTATGTGTATAGGAAAAAGAAACAAATTATGGTGGTTACAGATTATGAACAAGATTTAAGATATTTCGAAGAAATTAATCCAAAAACAGTTTGATAAGGTATGAGAGATAGTCCACAAAATAATGACAGATCGTTGTGATGCTAATTAGAAATAATGTTGGTGAAAATTACTTAGTGAAATTTGTACCCCAAAGGAATGACTAACGTTTTAATCAGCATGAAGGAAAGGAATGACAACAAGGAGAAACGCAGAAGGAACAACAATTGTTCTTTTTTGGAATGCACAGTGGGAGCCGAGATGAAGGAACGACAATTGCGATGAAGGGAACGACAGTTGCTCCGTTCAAATTAACAACAACAATACTCAAAGGAACAACAATTGCATGAAGGGAATGACAGTTGTTCCATTCAAATGAACAACAACGATACTCAAAGGAACAACAATCACAACAGAGGAACGACATCTGTTTAATTTTTAGCCATATGATTAGGTAATTTTGGAAACCTCCCATGGAAATATATTTTTGTTGAATCTAAGGATGATTAGTCATCAACTAAATTCATTCAATTGTGATGGGTTAGTTTATTTCAGAATCAAGTATTGGATGGTCTGTTAATGTCATAAGTTCATTATAGTTGCCCGATCACTACTGCAGAACATGACATATTCATTTTTCTATGAAAGACAGGGTCCGTGTGACAAGATAAAGCAAGAGTACGGAATAGAAAAGAGTGCTAATTGTGTTCATTACAATCATCTTCCCTAGGTCTTATTTTCCCAAGTGACTTTCATAAAACTAAAAAAAAGAAAAACTAACAACTCAATTAGATCTACAAAAAAAACTATATACAGTATGTACAATGTCAACACAATTCATCATTTATGGAGTTGGAGTGGCTGGGTTACCTTCCCAGGCAGCCAAAATCTGAACGGTAGGGTCCTTACTTACTTCCTGGTAGAAAGATTCTTTTGAAGGCAGTTGATGGTATAGTCATAGACGGTGTCCATTGACCAGAAATGGAGATCCAGATCCATCGATGGTACTTAAAGTGACTGTGCCATTATCATGGACTTCATTAATTTCATATGGTCCTAGCCACTGTGTCTGCAATTTTCCAGGAAAATCCTGAAATCTGGAATCATAGAGAAGCGCCCAATCACCTTTCTTGAATGATTTCTTCTTGATATGTTTGTCATGCCAGGTCTCTCTCTGTTGCTAAATAATAGTTGTGCGCTCCAAAGAAAATAGGCGTGCTTCATCCAACTCGTTGAGTCACTGAAGGCACTGTTTGTGTGATTCTGTAAGATCCAGTCCAATTTCCTGGGCCATCCTTAGGGTCTTGATATCAAATTCGATTAGGAAGATGGGTTCTTTGATATATACTAGGTGATAAGTAGAGTAGCCAATGGTGTTATGCCATGTTGTGTGATAAACCCATAAGGCATTTGGGAGCTCAATAGCCTAATTCTGTCAGTTTGTTGAGAAAGTCTTTGTCAAGATTGCCTCCAGGACATTATTGGTGCTTTCTACTTGCCCGTTTTCCTGTGGGTGGTATGGAGAAGTAAATCTATGCTTAATATGATAATTGTTCAGGGTGGTGGTGATTCTATGTGCTGTGAATTGTGACCCCCCATCAGTGATTACTTCCCTAGGTAGTCCATAGTGTACAAATAATTTGAAAAGAAATTTGATGACTAGTTCTTCTGTTGCATTTGGTAAGGCTTCTGCCTCTACCCATTTGGTCATGTAGTCTGTTGCAACTAGAATATAGGCCTTTTGATTTGACTTCGGATTGAAGGGGCCAACGAAGTCTAGTGCCCATATCTCAAATGGTTCTATGACTACTTGTTCTTTCAAGGGCATTTCATCATCCTGACTTGGTTTTCCCATCCACTGACAACTATCGTAGGTCTGGACGTATTTCCTAGAATTTATGAATATTGAGGGCCAATAGTAGCCCATCTATAAAATTTTGTGTCCAGTCCCACAGTCTGCAAAATGCCCACCATAGGGCTCGTCATGTCCTTCCTTCAGTATGTCTTAGATTTCGTCATCTCATACACATCTGCGGATCTGGAGATCAACTCCTGTGTGGAAGAGATATCCACCGATCCAAGTGAATCGTGCGCTACACTGGACAATCAGTTATCTTTCCCTTGATGATAGATGTGTCGATAATTTCCCCACTGCGAGATAATTTGCCACATCAATGTACCAAGGTGGATTTTTGGTAACAACAAACAAATGCTCATTTGGAAATTGATCTTCAACTATCAAGGAGTCATCTGTTTTGGGTATGCGGGACAGAAAGTCAGCAACAAGATTTTCTCTACCAGGTCGATCTTTGATGGTGATGTCAAATTCCTGCAATAGTGATAACGACTGAGTGACCCGTCCATTAGTAATTGGTTTATTAGCTAGATATTTAATAGCAGAATGATTAGTATACAGAATAAATAGATAGCCTGTTATATAATGACAAAATTTATTGATGGCATGTATAACAGCTAAAATTTCTTTTTCTATTACCATATAATTAAATTCAGCTAGAGAAAGATTCTTGCTAATAAAATAAATAGCATAGGGTTTCTTGTGTTCTTCCTATCCAAGGACAATGCCTATGGCAATATCTGATGCATCGGTGGAGATGTGAAATTGTATTTTCCAATTTGGTCCCCTCAACACCGGTGCTATCAAGATCAGCTTCTTGAGTCCTGCAAATGCCACATCACACTTGTCAGACCACTGAAACTCCACATTAACATTCAAAGCATGTAAAAGTGCAACAATTCTTGCAAAAGTTTCCATAAATCTTTGATAGTATCTTGAAGCACCAAGGAAACTAAGTACCTCAGTTTGTGTGCATGGTGTAGGTAGATTAAGGATTACCTCTATTTTTGTTGAATATACTCTAATTCCATTTGCATAAATATAATTCCCTAGTACCACACCTTCCATCATCATCATGTGACATTTTTTGTGGCTTAAACATAACCTGGTAGCAATGCATCATTCTAGTACCTTTTCCAGATTATTTAGCGCTTAATCGAAGTCGTCGCCATAAGGAGTGAAATCATCCATGTAAATTTCAAGCCCTTCACTGATAAGATCGGTGAATATGCTCAGGATGGCCCTTTGGAATGTGGCTGGAGAATTACATAGTCCAAAGGGAAATACTCTGTATGCAAGGTACCCCAGGGGCATGTGAATGTAGTTTTATCTTGATCTTCTGGGGAAATCTGGATCTGATTGTAGCCACTAAAATCATCTAGGAAAGAAAAGCATTTCTTCCCTGCTAAAGTATCCAAGACCTGATCGATGAAAGCTAAGGGGAAGTGGTCCTTTTGAGTGGCTTTGTTAAGTTCCCTGTAGTCGACACAGATTCTCCATTTCCCATTTTTCTTGGGGACGATCACTAATGGGGAAACCCACCAACTATCTAAGATAGGATATATAAAATCTACGTCCAAAATCTTTTGTAATTCTTCTTTAACAATATCCCTGAGGTGGGGATTCAATCTTCTCTGCGGCTATCGGAAAGGTCGGACATCTTTCTCAATATAAATGTGGTGTGTGCAGAGTTGCAGATCAATACCTTTCATGCTAGAATACTCCCAGGCAAAAGATTGTTGGTATTTAGAAAGGACTTGAAACAACTTTTGTTGTTGTTGCTCATCTAAATTGGCATTAATGTTCAGAGACTTCCCTGGTGCAATCTCAACAGATTTTCTATTATGAATGGCAGTAGTCAGGATTTGTTGTTCCATTAAATATTCCAGCAAGTCTCCCTATGATTCACAGTCTAGAACAACTTGGAGCATTTGGCACGTTGGGTTACCCACGATGGTTGGGTTGTTAATAAACCGACTGATTACATTATCCTCTAATTGGTTCTTGATTCTGAGAGATTCTTCCAACGTGAGAGGGGATCGTAGATTCTTTTTTGGATATCGTGGTGATGGAAATTGTGGATATATGAAATTCGGGCTTGGTTTGGCTGGAGGATATAAGATGATATTTTTTGTGACACCTCCTCTAGCAATTGTCATATTGCCCATTCGACATCCTATGTACACATCTGCTATTTTGAGCCATGGTCTGCCCAATATCAATGGATTCCCTTCGAGTCCACTTCTTGGGTTGATGATGAGGAAATCCGCTGGATATTCCCAAGATTCGATTGAGATTGCTATATCATGTAGTGTGTCGACTGGTCTAACCAATGATCGATCAGAAAATTGTAACATAATTGGAGTGGGTTCGAAGGAGTCAAAACCCAGAGTGTTGTAGGTTTCCATAGTCAGGATATTGATGGTCGCCCCCAAATCAACTAGTGTATTTGGAAAAGAACAACCCTGGATCTGAGCTGTTACTATGGGGTTCCATGGATCTGCATATTGGACTAGTTCTTGTCTACCTAGAATTAGATCAGACAGAGCTCCTACTACGTGAACTGTTGATGATGAATTTTTAATTTTTCTAATAGGCTTCCTCCCACATAGTTCCTTGATTATCTTTGCATAAATTGGAATGTCTTGCAGAGCCTACAGGAGTGGGATATTGACATATAAATTCTTAAGTTCCCCTACAATGTCGAAGTTAGGATACACAACAGGTTTTGCTATCATCAATATTTCAGGGAACAAAGGGGAAGGAGTTGCATCCTTATCAGGATCCTGTGACTTGACTATGTTCCCCCGCTGCTCTATTTCTTCCGTTATTACCATAGTCGAGGGTGTTATTGCTGGTTGTTTGTTATTTTCATTCTCCTACTCTTGGAAAACATTACTTTCTTCAGGAGAGATTATACGCCCCGATCTCAACCGAAATTCGTTGCACCCTACCGAGTTGGTTTCCCCTTCCCCATTCTCCATAATCTAGACAAGTTGGGTCGTTCTATTATTAGGATTTGGTTGGGCTTGGGATGGTAATTGAGGGCGTAATTGCGATTGAGGGCTTTGGGGCAGTTGGAGTGGAGCTTGTAATGTGGGTTGGGTTTGAGGGGCCATCCCCATGGGATGATTGTTTATCCCCATGGGGCACTACCAATTCTGGTTCCAATTTGGGTTTTGGGTAGTCGTGTTGGGCGATTGCGAAGGGTAGGGGTTTTTATTAGAATTTTGCCAGGATGAGGTGGGGTATTGTGAGTTAGGCTAGGTGGAACTTGAAGTTGTTTGATTCTGCCAGATGGGATTTACAGGGGGTTGGTTTGGCCAAGTGGGATTTGTAGGTGGGTATTGATGGGGCTGCCCATTCTAATTAGTAAATGACTGGCCCTGCCATGCGTTACCATAATTTTTTTGTTGATTATACTACCCAGAAAAGAAAGAGGAGGGGTCCTTGAGTGTATTTGGAGGGTGAGCCTTCCATTGACGACGCTGAGCCATCAGATATAATGGTTTCGTTTCCTCTTCCGCTTCTCTAAAGACAAATTTCAGTCCAAGGAATGATGGGCATTTCTTCGTTGCATGATCCTTGGCGCAAATAGTGCAAACCCGAACCACATCTAAAGGACATTCCCTTGGACCATGTTTTTTTTTGCATATGTGGAAAAATATGGCCAAAGTCTACTCTGGTTTTGCTTGTTTCAGTTTGGCCGGCAGCACATCCAATTGTGTAGTCAGAGTGCTCAGAATATCTATTTTGAAATTTTCTAAGAGATTACCAACTTCAGCTCATGTAACACCCCCGCTGGTAATATTACTATTTCTGGTGAGGGAAGTCCGCATTCATAATATGGTTTGTGTACTTCCTCGTGAGCACCTGATGCACAATAGAATGATATTATCATAAGTTTCTTGATAAATGTCACCCTTCCCCATTAAATTCAATGTTTCTACCCATTCATATTTCATTCCTTTTATCAAAGTGGCTTTGAGCACCTCACCTGGTAATGTTCCATAAGGAGACCTTTGTAAATTATATTGGAATCTTTCAACATATTCTTCTAACGTCTCATTTTCTTTTGCAGTCATTTGAAATATTTCATCTTTTAGGTCCCTGGTCCTATAATAATCCTGGTATTTTGTCAAGAAGGCCTATTTCATCTCATCCCATGAGTTTATAGTTCCACCTCCCAATCCCATAAACCAACGTAGAGCTGCTCCTTTCAAAGTGGAGGGGAACAATTTTAATTTTTGGGGTTCAGAGGTGTAATCATACCCTCTACATAGGACATCAAATTCGAATAAGAATGCATCCGGGTCTTCTGAGATCAATCCATGGAAGGTTGGCAGGTTATGTACGGGGATTGCTTTCATGGGGGCATTGGCGATTAGATCAACTATCAGATATTCCAACATTGAGGTCTGGGGTCGTTGTTGATTTGGTTGCGCCATTTGGTCGAAGATCTTCCAATAATATTCAGGAATTTCTTGGCCTGGGTATTCTTTCGATTGATTACTTTATCCCCTAGGGGATTTGATTGCATTCCCTCTATCTGGGATTTCGGGTATGCCTTCTTCTTTTACAAGAGATTCAGGATCAGGGGGTGGTGATGGGTCTACCTTGGCAACCCCGCTGGTTTCTCCTTCTCGTTCCTCTAGATTATGAGAATTTCCCTCTTCTAAAGGGTTGAGGGGGGGAAGATATGTGCTTTGAAAGCTTTTCTCGATCCCTTCAGTTTTTCTATGAATATCAGCGTGGGCTACAGTTGGTGAAACTACTACCTGAGGGATTCAGGTAGATCCTTTCCCAGGTCCAACCGAAGCTTGAGATTTAGCGTTTCAGATGATCTCGTCTATGAAAGTGCTTCTCCCAGGGAGAATCGAGCCCTGGGCTTTGGTAGTTTTTGTTGGGGGTTTTGTTTTTTCAAGATCTTTCTTCTTAGTAATACACACTTCACGCAAAAATAAATTCAAAAGAAACACCTATATAACCTCTTAAGTGTCAATTGGAGGTAAGCGTTGGCATAATCATCTTACTTATTTCCTGCGTAGGTTCTTACCTTCCGTCTTCAATACCTCGTCCTCCAGAGACACAACCTATGCTAAATTTGACATTCTCACCGACAACGACACCAAAATGTTGGGCTCTAAAGATGTCTAAAAACTGCCTTAGTTTAACATTAATTCATCAACCCGAGGATTCATCTTTTATCTCAAGAATATCAGCAAAGTCTATGCAGATAGCTCATAGAGGCTAAAATCGCGTAGTTAAAGAAAACCTGAGTTTATCAACAATCAAGTTCCTCAAATGTTCATTAAAGATTCGGAGACTAATATCTTACTTAACAAAATTGATATCTTATTACTAACATGTTGCGAATGAAAATGAACTAACTAATCTGTTGAATTCATTTAACTAAAAAGCAGTAATTGAATCTAAATAGATACTTGCAGAATTAACTATAAACTATGGATCAAATTGCTGGAAAGGAAATAGTGAATTACTCTATATGTGGAAAGAAACAACAATTGTAATCTAATCAAAAGGGACAACAAATGTAACTTAACTGAAAGGAACAACAATTGTAACTTTAATTGAAAGGAACGACAAATGTAACTTAATTGAAAGGAACAACAAATGTGAATCTAAGTAAAAGGAACAACGCGTATGAAAATGTGTGGAACTGTCAAGCAGCAAACTACAATAATGGAAGTTGGAACAACAATCATTAACACTCAAGGGAAATGTCTATCTTCTGTACACAAACATCATAAAACTATTAACACACTTATCCATTCATCCTAACTGTTGTGAAAGAGATTTGAATCACAAAACATAAATCAAATTGATGCAATTACAGATTGAGACAGTAACTCCTTTAGACTGGGCCCTTGGTCCTCAGAAGCACTGCTACTAGAAACTCAGTACGTAGAAATGGTGAAAACGTTCAAATCTTTTATTGATTCCATAGCTGGTACAACATTTATAAAAATTTCTCGCGCAGAGTGATTCCGAGTTTGAATACTTGGATGAAATTCTTCCCTTATCCTTTCAGGATCTATTAACCTCTATAAATTATAATAATATGGGTAAATTAATCCATAATGAGGATCGAGAGATCCTGAGGATTACTTTACTATTATAAAGTTACAAGATAGAAAATCAATCATCTTCAAAACTGCTTTGCACCAAAAGTCCTCAACCTCCAATAGCATACACATCTTCAAGATCTCTTTTTCTATCTTGGGTTTGAAATTTTTTATCCATTCTTGTAACAAAATCAAACAATTCCAATCGTATTTTATAATCTATTTAATATAACTTCAATAATATCACTAGAAGACATATTAATGATTTTCTATCCTATTTATCCCTAATTAACATAAAATTCAATCAAGATTATATCATGAAATGTGGGAATAAGGAGGATATTTGTACCTTTTTCAAAACCTAACAATGGTTCGAGTTAGAAGAATGTTGAAGCAAAACTTTGCAGAGAATTAATTTCTGGAGTATGTTTTCAATTACAGTAAAATTTAGAGAAATATCATGGGTAATGTGTAGAATCAAGCCCAAAAATTAAAAATAAGCAATTTCAATTTCTAAGGGGGAAATTTGGGCATGTAGATGGTCTAATTTTTTAGTTTATAGAGCAACCATGGTGCCCAAGACAAAATTGGGAGAAATTGGGCAAAAGCCCCAATTTCTGCAACAAAATTATGGAGGAATTCGATGGGAAAATGTCAAAATTCCTATCAAAGATCAAATTGGGTTTACATGATAAAAGAAAATGGCCCTGTGAAGTTTAACTACATAGATTCTTGTTCAACACCGGACTTGTATTGGCCAGAGATGAATACAAAGTTCACGAGTTAGAATTATGTAAAAATTAGCTAAGCGCGAAAAAATAATGGTGTGTGGATGTGCACTAAAATTTGGTGTTGCGCGGTGCAAAGCCGGTGACGCGTTGAAAAATAATGGTGTGTGGGTGTGTGCTCTAAAATTTCTTGCTCCATGGAAAAATAATGGTGCGCAAATGTGCACACTAAAATATGGCATTGCACAGTGCATAGCTGGTGATGCACGAAAAATATTGGTGCACAAGGTATCCACATTAAATTTTTGCACTGCACGATGCATAATTGGAAGCGCAGTTATGATATTGGTGCGCGGGTGAGTGCACTATAATATTTGGCATCACATAATGAAAATCTTGTGGTGCATGAATAATATTGGTGCACAAGGCATGCACATTGAGTGTTTGTAGAGCATAGTGAAAATTTGTTGGTGCACATACAAAGTTTGTGTGTGGTGCGTGCACGTTAAATATTCATGCCACATGAAAGTAGAATTGGTGGTGTATGGGGAGTATTGGTGCGCAGTGTGAGAGCACTGAAACTTGGTGTGGTGTGGTGTGGAGCTTGCAATGCACACAAAATATTGGTTTGTGACACAAAATTTATGCACACTAGATATTGGTGTGCAACACAAAAGTTGTGTGCACTAGATATGGGCACGTAACACAAAAGTTGTGCATAGTGAATATGGGTACGTGGTGCATGCGCTACATTTTGGCGTTGCACGTGTAGAAATTGCACATGCTAATTATGGGTGTATAATTTAGAATTGGTGTGCATGAAGTCGATTTGGTGGACTACAACAATAGAAAACCAATGATTTTTTGTGAAATGTTTTGTATTTTTGAAAGTTATGTTTTTGCAGGGCATTTTTGAGGCCCTAAATAGTGTTTTTAGCTACTAAAAAATATTGCTCCCAATGCATAACATTTGTAGATAAAATTAAAGATCTTGGTGATATCATTCTAAACGTGTATCCCATTCCTCAAACAAAGTTAGGATGAGTTATTTATAGCCCGAACAATGGAGAGTAAACTTTAAGCCCCGATTAACTTCTTAAGGACATAACTTCCTAATCCAGAATTAGATTGAGGCACAAGAGAAGTATAGGGAAATCTCTTGAACCATATAACACATTCATAGAGATAAATTAAAATTCTAGGCATGTTGAAAATGTTTAAGAGGGCATAGAAGGCACCTGAAGCATTCAGGGCCAAAAAAATACTAGTTGGCCTAAAACTTCAGAAGGTTGTACATCTAGAAGACCAAAACCCAGAAAGAGGTGAAACTTGGAAAGATTGTCCAAATTATGATGATGAAGGAGACCAGTTGGGATCCTATCAAAACTCCAAAAGAAAAGGTACAAAGAAGAATAAATACAGTTTAGATTTGCACCTGGTTAAGGTGTGAACAAAAGGAATTCTTGGGTAATATTCAAGTGGCCATAACTTTCTGCTTAAGACTCAGAATTTAGAAAGGGAGAAATCATTAGAAAGTTCTTGGATAGAGGAATCCATATATCCACCCAGAAAATTAATCTAGGTAGTTAATTTCATAAGGAACTAGAAGAAGGAATTCTGATGCATTATTGGAACACAATTGTACATAATTTTCATGAATTTGTTAAATTATTTAGTCTAACAAATATTGTTTCCTACATGTTTTTCAAAGTAACAACAGTTAGATATATTGGAAGATTGGTTGTTGTCATTGATGTCAACCCTAGTGATGGGTTTTGGACCACAAGATTGATGAAGGTATTTGGACATGAAGGAAAATGCACATGCATATACAACACCCATGGATGGATAGTATACATCATCTTGTTTCTATTGGTATGTGGCACGTCATGTGGATCCTCATGTTTGAGGATAAATGAATTTTTGAAGATGACAAAGTGAATTGAAGAAGGAAGTACATGTAGGCCCTGAAAATAATTAAAGAAAAGACTTACAAAATAAGAAAGTGTCAGGTCGGCCTTAATGTTAAAAGGAAGTGACATAAATGGTATAAATAAAAATAATTATACATTCATTTGATACAAGTCGAATTTCAGAGGTAATAAGAAGAAAAGAAGGACGGATTTCAAGGGAGGATGAAGTCTTTTGGTGATGTGTTCTAAGGTATATTATTTTCAGGTCATCTTACCATTTTTGCTATAATTTTTTTTCTAGAATGATTCAGATGGTGAAATCACTATGGTATTGAGAAGACATATGAAGGTACCTCTAGTAAAAATTTCAGCTCTTAATTCGCTATAATTATGGAGATGCACTCTGTGGAAGATAGGGTTTGTGACCAGTCCTGAATCTAGTCAATAAACAGGTGTTCCAGGTAAAACAATCATAAATTCTTCATCAAGAATCCAAATGAAGTGGGACAAATTTCATTGGAAAGAGTACGGACTTTAGTTTCTTGTATGCTAGTGTCAAAATCGAATGTTAATTATTGAGAGTGGGGAATTCTGTGCAAGTTCACTCTCCTGAATAGACCATAATTGAATAAAGTCTACCATTCTTTCTATAACCTCTTTTTGGGGAGGATTCATGGAGTGAAAATTGAAGGAGTTTCAGAGAATACATTGGGTAATATTATCTACAGGATCAGAGTACTCCAAGAATTGAAGAATTTTAGAAATTGAAGAAGTCTCAGGAAGCATTATCAGGTTCAATGTAATGATTGGTTGATGGTGATGATTTAATGTAAAGTTCTATTATCTCTCATATATTGTTGGGTGGAAGGAAGGGGCAAGGATGGAGAGTTAAAATCTCTCTTTATATTGGAGGATTGTATCTTCCTCTTGGAGGTTTATCCCTCCCTTTACATTTGGAAGTTGTAGCTACCTTTGGAAGTCATTACTTCCCTTGAACAATAACTATTGATTATTTCTCATATATTGTGCATGGTGTATTGGTGTAAATCTTATACTATTGTTCATTTCTCATTGGATATAGTTGAATGGTTTAAGTATAAGGTGAGAAAGGTTTTAAATTTTACTTGATACTGATTCACCCCCCTCTCAGTATCAACAATTGGTATCAGAGCGAGTTACCTTCAGTACAGTTTAACCACTGGAAGGAAGATCCTAAGAAGAAATGGAAGACAAAATTCCAAATGGGATTCCACCATTTGATGGA
>ML794979.1:41609-64992 GCA_009831015.1 Picea engelmannii | reverse complement strand
AAACAAAATTGAAGTACCAGATAAGCATACATGACTAATTACTAATTTAATTAAATAAAATTCACACCAAAAAAAGGAATGAATGCAAATTCTAATCATGTAACTTAAATGGGAAAAACAATTTAAGTTTAAATGTTAATTCTCATTCATTCGATAAAAATAAACAAACTAAACTAATAAAAGAAAAACTAACCTGTTACTTATCAACAAACACAATCGAACTATAATTATGTCTTCCTTTGTGAGATATGCTCCAACAACCTGTTTGCCAAAGAGAAATCTATGGCAAGCAAATTGCAAAGTAGCATGATTTGTGATCTTACCCAAAGAATTTCAGGTTATTGACATATTCATATGTTATTTGCAGGTGAAAGAAAGACAATATGTGATATGATCCCATATGACATTTATGCCTGAATATACAGAGAGCGAAAAAACTCCAATCATTGTAATTGGTTATCAAAAATTCAAAACATATGAATTAAATCGAAACACTAAGATATTTGTCTTATAAATGATATGTCATACAGATCATAATAAACTTGAATAAGAGACGATTATATGAACAAAAGGGAAAGACATCAAGGTATGTAATGACAAACAAATCAAAGATAATTAGATCAACACATATTTTGAGCTTTAGAAGAATATGAAAAGAAATATGGCTAACTCATACTACAAACCTTTACTATTAGGATGAAAGCCATTTAGCAAAATCTCCATTCACATCCTTCTTTAAAATTAGTTGTAGTCCATTCTCCAGAATTCCAATCCCCTGATATCAAATCTTAACAGAGTATTTAAATAGTAAACTGATCCACTTCTCATACCCACATGATGAAGATAGATCTTCCAAATAGAGTCTCTTAAAACCAAATCCTAACTTGAGTTTATAACAACTTAGCAAAAGTTTGTTATAACGATTTTCAAAAATTCTTTCTTCATTGTTTGAAATAGAAACTATTTTCAAATCAGAAATATTTCATGATCCTCCAATGATCTAGAAGTGTATAGGATATCTTTCACATTCTTTCTTGAGACCTGGAAATAAAATAAAAATCTCATTAAAAATCTCATAAACTAATTTAAGACAAGCTACAGAATCTTGGATTCTGTAGCTAGTCTAAAAACAATGTAACAAATCATGCTTTAACAAAACAATAAAAAATAAAAATAAACCAAAGATTTATTTACCAAATTAAACATTTGAAAAAAAAGAATTGTGCATCTCTGAACTCATAACAACATTGATATTAGTTGAATTCTTAATGATGATATCCCCAGATTTTCTGAATCTTTTGTTTTCCCGAGGAAGAGTTTGTTGCAATTCGGATCTCAAATCCCAACTTTCTCTCGCAAGATCTCTATTTTTCATCAACGTCTGGTTAAGACACATTTGCAAGTATGGGATGTCTTTTTAGTATCTTTGAATCCATGCTAAACATTCATCACAACATACAAGTTCCAGATTTGGGAGAGGTTTCTTGTAGTCTGAGTCTGGGATCTTTTCCTGTGCCATCATAGCCTTTAAATCGCTCTGGATTCCTACGAATCCCTCACAATTATGAAGGAATGGAGGTAAGTTTGAAACAAAATCATATCGTGGATGACTATCCCTTGTTGATCTCGGGCTTAAACTCTTGACGGAGTTTAAATATTTTATTATAAGCATTGGAACATGATTACCCCTTTATTTATGTTTGTTCCTTGTCATTCTTGATAGGATTCGACAACTTCTTTTGTTTTTAAAATCAACATCACAGACCTCCCACCTAATTTTTTTTCTCTGCCCTTTAAATTTTCCATTGACCACTGGTATCGGAGGTTGTGAATGTCCAACAACATTTAAAAACTCATTTCTCAAATGACTAAGGACCTCTTCTACAGGTTTCTTTAGCATAAATTCATGTTTTTTGGATGCCATCCTGGTCATAGACAAAACCTCGGTTTGATCACCGGGCGAAATGACAGAGTTGTTTTGGATTTTAACTTTGATTTGAAAATCATGGAATGAATGAGACGAAGATTTTGTAGAAACATGTTCCTCAACACCCCGTGTTAAGTTGGTGGCGAGATCAATTTGCAAGGGTAGGAATCCATTCCTTACTAGAAAATCTTGCTAGATGTCCCATGTTCTAACCAAATGGAAATCTACCAACATGTGAATTAAACCATGGTGAAATAAGCTAGACTCAAGGTTGGGGTTCGGCCTTTAATAAAATGTTGACATCTTTCGCAAGCTTTTAAGCAAGAAAAAGGGTAAGTTCAAACTAAATCCTTGAAACACTAGTAACAAATGTATGTGGAACAAGAACACTAATCTATAGCATCCTTCACAGGTGATAAATTGCTTTATGATAAAAAATAAACCATGCCAATAGGTTTTAAACAGTTCTATCGACATACCTTTTACATGGTAGTGTGGTTTCCTAGACACCAACAGAGAATGCCATCAAATGTCTATTACTTTCGTGTTTTTAAATCACCGGTCACCCTCCTGAGACAAATCGGTCACCTTATCTATGAATTCTTTGGTAACCTGTAACTGAATATCTCCTATTTTGGCTATGGTTCCATCGAACATCTTGGAAAACGTCCTTGCAACTTCTATGTTAAAACCATTAAATGATTGGATAAACTTCACCCAACCAAACTGAACCAGGCTATCCACCGCGTCGTCATGAGACAACAAAGTTTATGAGCCATTAGATCTATCCTAACTACGAGAGCCATGAAATAATAGGCGGTGAATGAGAAGACCCCAAAAAAGTGTTCATCAAGAGGAGAACCCCGTGCTTGCAACAAACCGAAACCATAAACAGATGAAGAGACTGATCTCGCATACCTGATGATAAATCGACGTTTAAGGAATTGAGGAGGTTCTACCATTATTTCCCACTTCGAGTTTTGATTATCTCCAAAAAACCAGAGGACAAAATATTCAAAGCCACTAAACTCATGGAACCCTCACTACGTGCCCTGAATAACTAACCCGAAATCGAGGACATCAATACACTTGTAGGGTAATAACTCATAGGACAGTTGATCGGTCAATCCATCAAGTGAGCATTACTTAATGCCATATTTTGATATGACAGTGGTAAGTGTTGGGAGTTGCATTTAGTCCATTTGGAGAGGGGAGGTTTTAATAGAACCAAGATTTACCAAGAGTTTTAACTAGGTTATAGTTTTAGGCTTGATTTAATTAAATCAATCTCACATGTTTCATATCGGGTTCAGTTTTTCCTTTAGGTCATGAGTCATGTTTATTGTTTTAACATAATTCATATGGCTTCCAATAAAACATTGTTCAAGAACCTTTTGACTTATACCTTCAATCAAAGAAAACAAACAATCACCTCTAACTCATGCAAAGGGAGATTACCACAAGAGTTAAGTCAACGATCTGTAAGAAAAAGCAACTTCAATTTCATGCTTTACAGTAATGAAATTGAAGAGAGATAACACGATAAGTAAACAACACCTACATAATCAAACAAACAGTATAAATCCAAACAAAATTGATTAACACTAATACGCATACCTTTGTACACAAGAAACAAATTCAATCTAACGTGTATAGACATACTAGGCAGTGAGCATAAGGAACGATTTTTTATTTCAAAAGTCAATGAGACACAAAAAGAGATGGTAGTTGGATTTCCAACAAGATGTAATGCATACTTCTTGTATTTGTTGGTAACAGACTTGCTAATGTTGGACCTGAAGATGTAGAACTACTTGGACTGCTTGCTGATGTTTGTTGTGCTCTAGGTGTAGACTGCGCACCTGCTAATCTTACTGGAGTATTCTGCACAATGATTTGTGTCACAATTGTAGAATGGATTGTGCACTAACTTGTACATGGTGTTTGAATCACCTCTTCTTCTTTTTCATCATGTTCCATAGCATCAATAATTATGATTGTATTTGCTATGCTTCTATCCAATGCTTCATTCTCCACAAACTAAACATCGCGACTGACTATGAATTTTCTTGCAATAGGATCATACAACTTGTATGCTTTTGTATCTTCATAATACCCAACAAATATACATTTCTATCATTTTTTGTCCAACTTCTTTCTTAGATCATCTAGAACATGTGCGTATGTGACACAACCAAAAACTTTCAAGTGTGCCACATTATGCTTCAACCTTGTCCAGGATTCTTGAGGAACTTTGTTCTTCACACTCTTTGTCAGAAATTTGTTCATGATGTATACTGTAGTTGTTATTGTCTCATCCCAATACTTATTTGACAAAATTTTGGCTTCCAACATAGTTCACACCATCTCCATGATGGTTTTGTTCTTTCTCTTTATGACACCATTCTGTTGTGGTGTATATCACGTAGTAAATTTCTTGTAGATGCCATGAACTTTACAAAAGTTATGAAACTCTCTTGAAATGTATTCTTCTCCTCTGTCGGTTCTTAGACACTTGATGTAATATCCACTTTGTTTCTCCACAAGATATTTAAACTATTGAAAACAACCCTATGCGTCATATTTATGTTTTAGGAAATAAATCCATGTCTTTCTTGAAAAATTATCAATAAATGTCAAAAAATATGTACTTCCTCCTATAGTTGGTGTTTGCATTAGTCCACAAATGTTTTAATGTATAATTTCCAGTGGAGCTTTTTCTCTGTAAGACTTACCAACTAGAAATGATTCTCTATGTTGCTTTCTAAATATGTAGCCTTCACATATCCTTTCTGGTTTTTCTATTAATGCTAAACCTTTTACTATGTCCTTTGTGTGTAGAAGCTTCAAGCCTCCAAATTTCAAATTTCCAAATCTAAAATGCCATATCCAGGAATCAACCTGTACTTAAGATTGAAATGTTGTCTATTTCTCTGCACCATTTTCTCCTTTATTAATACTACATGCACTATTTTCTTCATTGGAACTGCGTGCACTTTTTGATGTAAATGCAGTGTCTAAATGCATCTCTTTTTCTTTACCAACAACTAGCGTTGTATTTTTCTTCTTGGTTGGATTCAATGTCAATGGGAACATTTTGTTACTTTTCATATGGATTTTTGCAATAATCCGATTGCTTGGATATCTGTCCATAATGACACAATGATTATCGTCCATGTAGATTTTGTATCCTTTCTATAACAACTATCTTGTGCTCATCAGATTATTCTTTAGACTAGAAACATAATATACATCAAGGATAACTTTTTGTTCTCCTTGTTTGGTTAAATGTTTATATTGTCTTTGCCTAAGATGGTGACTTGGATATTTGTTCCAAGTGTCACTGTTTCATGGAAACTTACACAAGAGATCTAGCTAAAACAAGTGCAAACAAATCTTATCAAGAAAGGGAGAGAGATTCAATATGGAAGAATGAGAAAATATATTCACACTACTCCAATGAGCTAATGATTGATACATAGACCATGATCAATATAATACAATGAATGAGTGGAATACACTCATATACAGGGCAAAACATTCCATAATTAAGAAAAGCAATCAAGCAGTTAGATTTCCTTAGGAATGCATGCATGCATAATAGTGATGGTAAAAATAGAAAGTCTAAAATAGAACTAGTCAGTTAACTCCCACTAAACTAGTGTGTCGAAAATAGAAATTTCTCCAACACTCCCCCCTGAACATTACTATGGAGTAAGAAATGAGTCCCGACTATTAGGCCATTTTAGGTACTCATGTACAATGAAACTAATGAACACTAAATAAAAGTGAGGAAAGAGGGAAAACCACGTGGGAACAACCCCCCCCCCTCAAAAGATAATGTATAAAAGAAGAAAATGACAACTGCTAGGCAATTGTGTTCTTCACTGCAAGACAATCCCACAAAGTCTGAAACTTATGCTCACTGAAAGTCTTCGTGAAGATGTAGAAATATTTATTGATCTGATGAAGTCCTTTGGCAACCTGTCAGGCCTTGTACCTCTTGATCCTGTGGACCCATCTGCACCTGAAAATATTCCTTTCTGGTAGACGTGGTACCAGATTCCAAGTCTGGTTCTGTAGGAGTGAGTCATACTCCTTCTGCATGGCTTCTTTCCATAATGGATTTCCCACAACCCTATTGTAGTTATGTGGATCAGTAGATTGAACCATATAGAAATGCATGGGCATTGCAGGTTCTGAAGCTGAATGTACATGAGAAGGCCCCTCATGCTGAGATCGAATCATCCTCGAATCCAATGGATTCCCTGCAAGTTTGCCTATTGCCTGAAGTGTGGTCTATGGCTTCTTGGGCATATGATGAAGCTTCGATGATGGCTTCTTATCTGGTTGTACTACCTGCTTATTTTCATGTACAAAATCTGAGTGTATGGAATCATCTATGATGTCTGAAACTGATGGAAGAACAAGAGTATATGCATGTTGCACTGGAGGTGCATGCAAAGTACTCTCCTTATGTGTAAGTAGAATAGAGGAGTCATCATTAGAAAACTTAGTGAATTTATACAACCTTGACTTGTGATCCACCTCACCAATTGCAATGATGGAATTGTCATGCATGTCAATTACTGAAACTGAATTTGATGTAAATTTAGCCTTTTTACCTTTCTGAGTGATCTGATAAACTGAGAGTATATTCATAGAAAGATTTGGAACATGTAAAACATTCTCAAAACTTCCATTGTGGAGTTCCACTCTCCCTTCTCCTGCTATTGCTACTGGAGTATCATCCTCCATGAGACTAGGGGGTCTTGAGCATGGACTCAAAGAAGATAAAACTTCCTCTTTTGCTACCATATGATGGGATGCACCAGAATCTATAATCCATGAATCAGATGAGGAATTAATTGCAACTAGAGCATGATGATTACCTTTCTTAGGCGCATGGTATTCTTCCTTCTTCTACTTGACTCCCTCTGGAATGAAGTTTCCAAGGTTGTTCTGCTGAAGTGTCTGTGCCATAAGATCGATCTGTTTCTTCATGCATGTGGATTATTCATGATTCGGTTTATTGCAGTAAGTGCACTGCTTTCCCTTCTTCTTCTTCTTGGAATCTGAAGAGTCTTTGGAACCTCAAGAATCATTAAAAGGTTTGTAATATCCCTCCTTCCTGTTGTGTTTGAATGACCCTTTTCCATCATGCATGGTGACTGCATGTGCTTTGGGATCTTTCATGAGGCCCATCTGTATGAGTTTTGTCTGCTCTTGTGTAAGAGACTCAATGAACTGAGCCAACGTAGGCATTTTCCAATTTGTTCCAAAAATACATCTGCCAAAATGGAAATTGGAGACATATATAGTGTATTTTGGTCCTAGCTTGGCCAAGATTGTTAGAATAAGTTGTTTCTCTTGTGTAGACTTATCAATACCACATTCACCCAATATTAATAGAAAATATTTAAATTTAGTAAACAAATCTTGTATATTATCGAAACTTTTAGGGTCTAAGGTATTCAACTCTACCTCAAGCATATGCCCTCGCATCTCATTCTGCGTTCCAAAGAGTCCTTCCAAGGTGGTCCAGATCTCGTTGGAGTCTTGCATGCAACAACATGAAACCACAAATCAGTGGAGATTAACTCAAGAAGTAGTCATGTGGCCTCATCCTTACGATTCTCCCATCTCATCTTCTCAATCGCTAATGTAGGTTATGTTTCTGTCGCCATCGTCAAATTATATAGTCATTTTCTTTTGAGTTGGAATGTCGCCTTGGGATTCCAATCAAAATAATTGTATGGTGTGAGGATTACCACCAATTTTGACTATATAATAGTTGTCATATCCATCTCTCCCACTTTTTCTAAGAACCCCTAAAAATTTACTTTGAATTTGCAAGTGAAAAATTAAGAAATCACGACAGAAATGACACTTTAAGTGAAAATTCGTATCAGTTTCAAGAGATGATCTTACGACTTACTTTCTGAGCAAGCGGTGAGGAATCTCGCCAAACGGTTGAAAACCCAATTCCAAAATGGGTCGATTTACTTGTTGCATGGATCGTTTCCTCAAAAACTTAATATTTTTGGGAGAAATCACTGTAGAAAGGTACACCAACAGATTTGTATTAGTTTCAGGAGGCTATCTTGTGGCTTACGTTTTGAGAAAACAATGAAGAATCTTGCCAAACGATCGAAAACCCACTTCCAAAATTGGTCATTTTACTTTCATTGTGAGTCGTTTCCTCAAAAACGTAATATTTTGGGAGGAATAACTGCTGAAAGGTACAACCATGGATTTAGCTTGCCGAAACCCCGATTTTCCTTATTCTTTGGCTTCTCTGGCTTGTTCCAAGCAACATAGCTCTGATACCATGTCATTGTTTCATGGAAACCTGCATAGGAAATCTAGCTAAAGCAAGTACAAACAAAGCTTATCAAGAAAGGAAGAGAGATTCAATATGGAAGAATGAGAAAATATATTCACACTACTCCAATGAGCTCATGATTGATACATAGATCATGATCGATATAATACAATGAATGAGTGGAATACACTCATATATAGGGAAAAACATTCCATAATTAAGAAAAACAATCAAGCGGTTAGATTTCCTTAGGAATGCATGCATGCATAATAGTGATGGTAAAAATAGAAAGTCTAAAATAGAACTAGTCAGTTAACTCCCACTGAACTAGTGTGTCGAAAATAGAAATTTCTCCAACACCAAGTGTAACCTTGGTTTGGATTGACTCATCCAAACTAGAAAAAAGTTCTATGTTTGTTGTCATGTTATTATTGCAGTTTGAATCTAAATACCATATGTCATAGTGACTTGCTTGAGAAACATTCCATTCAAATGGTGAGACTATAGACATTACTTCAATGCAGGCCATAAACATAGGGCTGGAGGGATTTTTTGTGTTGTGTGACTGATATGGACTTTGCTTATTCTGATTATACTATCTCTTTCTACATTCATATGCATAATGCCCATACTTTTTATAGTAATGGTGTTGAATATTTTATTTGTCAATTCTTTGACTACTTAGCTAACTAGTATTTGGGTTTTGACCTCTTCCACCAATGCTTACAGGACTGCTACTACGTCCACCTCTAACATAACTTCTTAATATTCCTCTGGAGTTATGTCTCCCCCTTCCTCTTCCACGACTTATATATGACTGCATGGAAAATTCATTCTCTAATGACATGTTTTACCTATTCAATATGTGTTCATGATTAATGAGTGAAGCTTGCAATTCATCTAGACTAAACTAACTCGGATCTTTGATCTCTCCTAGAGTTACAACAAGGGTATCGAATTTAGGATGAAGGATCCTAAGTACTTTCTCAACAAATTTTATATCTTCTATGGTTTCACCATGAGACTTAATCTTATTTATCATGCCAATAACATGGGTGTACAATGGATCTACCGAATCTGTATCTTTCATTGATAGAGTTTCAAAATATCTTCTAAGAATTTGTAGTTTTGAAGTCTTTACTTTGTCCATACCTTGATAAGAGGTTTGTAATATATCCCATGCCTCCTTGGCTTGCTTGGCTGATGTAACTCTTGGGAGAATGCTCTCATGCATGGCTTGATGTATCTAAAACATCATTTTCCCATCCTTTTTCTTTTGATCTTTCAAGACATCCTTCTCAACTTATGTGAGTGCATTATATGTTGTCTGATCTGTTGGTTCCACGTAGCCATTCTTGACTATCTCCCATACATCTTGACCTCGGAAAAACACCGTCATGGTCAAGGACCATAACTCATAGTTCTTCCCTGTAAAAGTGGGAGGTTGCAGATTTGAAGTAGAAGCCATATCTTCACCTTTCAATATAATTGTTATTCTTGAACTTGTTCTGATAGAACCTTCTCTTACAAATACTACATGCCACAAAACTCTATCACTCAACACTCAGGACTTATCACGCAATGGGAAAAATATTGGATTTACTGAACGCTTTGATAAAACACTTAACGAACAATTTATAGATGAAGAATAACATAGGGTCATGCTTAGCACATAAACTCACAAATACACTTGAAATTTGTCAACACACAAAATAATTGATATTAATAACTTCATAATGGCTTCTTTGATTTCTGCAACTTACAATCATACACACAGAGCTTGTGCTCTTAGACTTCTTTGACTACCTTCAACTGTTTTTTCTCCTCTCGATTGTTCTCTATGTTCTTCTCTGCATCTATTGTTCGACTAACTAAATACTCTGATTTATATAGACTACGACTGAGACTTCGTGTAGAAGTAAAACCGACTCAACATTAAAGACAACAATTAATTCGACTAAGTCTTCAACTACTTAACTGAACTCGAGAAGATAAGATTGGCTTCATTAATTAACTCATGTATCGACTTTCTTAGACTGAGTTTGCGTAAACATAAAGGATAAACTAAATAAACTATAGTTGCAAACTGACAGAACCCATTGATTACTCACTGACAAATAGATGGAGACAGAGCTCACCCACTTATTATTACTATTTCCAATAGGTGGAACATATCGACAAACCTCATATACATTGCAGATCTTCGTTTGATATGGGGCCTGTTAATTATTTCATATCTTGTTGAGAAAATATACAATATTGAAGTTGACACAATTAGTAGTTTTCAAGGACTCAATATTGACAAAGAAAAACAATTCCTTTTCTATATGGAACGTTGTGAAAGTGACATGTAAAAATTATATTAATGTATACCAAAAAAATTGTTTTCTGAGAGGGGCATGCAGTGGCATTTGGTTAATAATTCATTATGCCAAGCTTGATATCATGCCGGTGGTCGAATGTGGTGGCACTGAATTGCAGTTCAATAAATAGAAATAAAGACACAATGATTTTTCCTTTAGTGTAGGCAGTGGTTTTGTCCAATGATTTTTCCTTCAGTGCAGGTAGTGGTTTTATATTCAGCTCAGGTGAAGGATGCTGAAAAAAAACCCTAATTCTGATATGGATTGGAGGTAGCTGAGGGCAGGTGAAGAATGATGAAAAAACCCTAATTCTCCTAATTCTGATATGGATAGGAGGCAGCTGAGGGAAGCGATTTATGGATAAGGCTAAGGTGGCAATAGTTTGTTTATAAATAGTAGAGGCACTACATTTGATGAGGATGGCCAAGACTAACAAACAAAACCTTCTGTACATGCTAGTGGATACAGATTGTAGGCTTTTTGGATTATAACCTGCAAAATTCATACCAGTTTCCAGAACATGCATTTCATCTGTATGCAAACATGACGAGGAAGGTCAGTGGGTCATAAAATTATTCCAGACGGGTATCTTGACACTTTTAGATGTTCCTCATTTTGGATATACCCCTCTGCCTCAGTAAGATTTTGATAGGAAGACTTCATGGTGGATTTTTATGGCTCAAAATAAATCAGGATACCATGCACTAGGTTCCAGGTTTCTCCAAGATTTGAGAAGATGTTGTAGAGGTAATTTTAACAAAAGGATATTAGCGTGCATGAGATATACAACAGGTATCGAACTCAGAGAGGAATGAGCCGAGCGATTATTTCACCTATCAACAATAAGGTTGTCTGGTTTTCTACTGAGCTAATTGCATGCAAGTGTTTTAATTACACTCTTTCTTGTGTTTTCTCAAATTCCATAAAGAACCAGGGTCTTCTTTTACCGAGAACAATTCCAAGGAGGATTAATAATAATAGTATTCGTTAAGCAATTCTTAATTTCTTCCACTAGCCTGGATTCTGCTGCATACGTTGATGGGCCGGTGGTGGTCTCCACAGCTAAATACGAAAGACCATTTGGACGGGCGTGTTATCTTCAGAACCAAATTAATCTCCTGGAATTCTTGGAAATTGCAAACCTCTATGGGAAATGAATGTGATCATCTCCAACCTCAAAAGGATTTTATTAAACCTAAAGGTGTAGAAAAGATATTGACATGCTTTACATTTTTACAGTGTCCTTTAATTCCGACTGGCAACAATAGTGTTTATTGATTTTATGATCTTGTCTATTGTAGCTTACATATTTCTTATCAAAACGGAGATTGAGCTACTGCCAAAACTATCTGTAGATCTAAACCATTGTAAATTCAATGAGGTATGGAAAAATATATTTCCACAAGCAAGTAAAAACCACATAAGGAAAACCAACAACTCACAAAAGTTATATTTACCTATGAACCGTTGTAAAATCAAGGAGGAGTGAAAATTATATTTTTCCACAAGAAAGGAAAAACCACATAGGGAGAACAAACAATCTGTTAGAATAATGAAGAAACTTCTAGAAAATATTAAAATTAGAATGTTGTTTTGATTTTGTTCCACAAACACATAGATTGCGTTTGTGAGTGGTTTGAGATCTACATTAATAAAGAGTGTGATCTGATCTATAAATGTAATTTCTTTCTCTTCTTAATGCAAGTTTCATGAGCATCGTCTCGTTTGTGGGTGATTTGAGATCTACATTAATAAGAGTGTGATTAATAAGAGTGTGATCGAATCTATAAATGTAATTTCTTTCTCTTCTTAATGCAAGTTTCATGAGCATCATCTCACTTGTGTGTTTCTCTTATTCAAATATTTAATTTGGTATCAGAGCGAGTGTGAGGGCGCATACAGTGAGAGCAGGTGTGCCCGGTGACCAATTTGTCGCATGTCCCTTGTGTGCCCGGTGTCCTGTCGCTGCATCGACTGAAAATTATCGCGTGAAGGATCGCTTTGTGAATTCCTATCGTTGCGTGGAGATTGCAATATCATTCTTATTTTGGACTGATGTGAAGGAGCCCCCTCGCGAGCGTGACATTGGAGTCATCGACTAGAAGGAGTCGTCGTTGCCAAACAATTCATTGGAGCTGCGATCATCATTCTTTCATTGAGGGTGTGCTAGCACTGTGTGTGTGCGAGCTGAATGTTGCATGTTTAATTATCAAGTGGAGTGTTTTGCATCTATGGTGTTATCTCTTCGATCCCTGTTCACTGCATTGTGTGAATGCATGTTGATTTAGCTACGTTGGTGTGTGTTTGTTGCCGCGTTGCAACATCATTTGTAGCAGGTTTCTCTCCCACCCCATTTGCAGCTTCATTATTTGGGCGTGCTAAGTTTCGAGGGATTTGCATAGCCAAATCATATAGAGAAGTGACCACAATTTGCAGTCTTTGGGTGTTGCGAGTTTTATTCTCACCCGAGTTCGCACTTGTTGTTGTGTGCATTGTTCACCCCTGTTGTTGCATGTTGTGTTAGCATTTGAGTGTTGTTGTTATGTGTTGTCTACATTTGTCTCATGTGTGCTGTCTACTTTTAATTTGGTATCCACACAAGCAAAACTACATAATCGTTGAAGTGTTGTCTAGTTCGATTTATATATCCTTTGTCCCTCTAATCATTGTGTGTGAGGATGCTATAGGCGTTGTCTGTGAGAAGCGTGATCTGATCTATCGATATTCCCAGGAGTTTGTTGAGGTGTAATTGTAGAGGCAGAAGATCAGAATCTCTTGCAACTTACCAAAAAGAAGAGACTGTTGAGAAGGAGCTTGTCTACAGTAGAGAAGGAGACCGCAAGGTATCAATCAGTTCTTTATTGTTTCTTTAAATTGGTGAATAATCATTGAATCATTTGTGGTAGAAGATGACAAACCCTCTTGCTAATTCATATTTAAATGAGTCCACTAAAATTGATGGTGAGAATTATGTAAACTGAAAGTTTAATCTGAGGATCATTCTAGATGCATATAGCCTATGGACGATTGTCAAAGGTGATGAGCCCAAACCCACTATTGTTGCCTCGATTCCAGATTGGAATATGTGAGAGCTGAAAGAAAAAGTGTTGTTGCGTATGTTTCTAAAGGACAACATCATTCCTCATATAAGAGACTGTGAAACTTTCAAAGAGACGTGGGATGTTCTCAAAGGTTTGTAGGAAACCTGTAATACAAACTGAATTTTCTTTTTAAAAACTAAACTATTATCTATCAAAATGGAAGCCAATGAAAGAATAAGTAATTTTGTATCTAGAATTAAAGATTTAAGTGATAAGCTGGGTAACATTGGTGAAAAGGTTTCTAGTAATGATTTAGTAACGATTTATTTGAAGGGTTTAGTGCAATATTATAAAGTTTTCATTTCAACACTCTCAACTAGACCAACACCCCCTACTTTTGATGAATTGGTTGGTATTCTTCTTCAAGAAGAATAAAGAATGAAGAATTATGATCACGACTCAAGTGGCTCAGATTTGGCTTTGATTGCAAGAGGTAAAAAATCATACCGAGGTAAACCGTGGGACAAGAACAAAGTCTGGTTTCAAGCAAAGAAAAAATGTATGACACATCCCGATTCTCATGTTAAGAGAAATATTGAATGTGAATATTGTGGAAAACCTAGACATCTTTCTAAAGATTGTTATAGAAGAAAGAATCATGAATCAAATCAGAGATATAAAAGGCATAATGGAAGTTTTGTTCATAAAGATACTTTAGTCAATGATGGATTTAAAAATCTTAAGTTGTTTATTTATGAAGCTAAGTTGTATGCTGAAACTAATGTTGAGAATGCATGGTTCATAGATTATGGTGCATCAACTCATATGACTTGTAATAAAGATTGGTATGATGAATATTACGAGAAACTTGATGGCACACACATTTACTTAGGAGATAACATATCACATAAAGTCTAAAGCTATGGAGTAATAAGTGTAAACTTACCTAATGAACAATTGAGACAGATTCATAATGTAATGTATGTTCCTGGTATTAAAAAGAATTTGATATATGTTTCAACTATCACTGATAATAATCTAACAATAGAATTTGGTAAGTTGAGGTGTGTTGTAAAAGATATCCAGAATCACTACAGGGTTGTTTCCACATGTACCAGGGTTGGTGGATTGTATAATTTGGATGTGACAATGAATCAGCATATTGCATTGACATCCACAACAATGTCAACATAAGAGTTATGGCACCACAGGTATGGGAACCTAAATTACAATGATTTGATGTTGTTGCAAAGAAAAACGATGGTAGAAGATCTTTCTACTATGAAGAATGATCATTTTCCATGTGAAGCATGTGCACTTGGTAAACAACATAGAGGGGAGTTTCCCATACATACAGAGAAAATACAAACATATATACTTGAATTAATTCATACAAATGTATGTGCACCTATGAAAACTAGGTCATTTGGTGGTGCTTCCTACTTTCTTATTTTTGTTGATGATAGATATAGATATACATGGGTCTATTTCATAAGGATAAAAAGTTATGTATTTTAGTACTTTAAAAAATTTAGAACCATGACTGAAAAACAGATAGACAAATGTATTAAAGTTCTCATATTTGATGAGGGTGGTGAATATACATGTGCATTTAAAAGTTATTGTAAATGTCATGGGATCCAACAAAAATTAACAGTACCTCATACACCTCAGCAAAATGGTGTTGCTCAGAGAAGGAACAAACCACTTGTGGAGCATGTTCGCAGTATGCTTCAAGGTAAGAAGATTTCTAATGGTTTTTGAGCAGAAGTCGTTAATACTGTAGTTTATTTAAATAATCAAAGTCCAACTAAGAAGTTGTGTTTCCAAACTCCCTTTGAGATTATTTATGGTTATACACCTGATGTTAGTCATTTAAGAGTATTTGGATCCACTTCCTTTTCACATATTCCAAAGGATGAGAGAAGAAAACTTGATGCAAAGTCAATCAAGTGTGTTTTTATTGAGTATTGTACTGTTAAAAAAATGTACAAATTGTTTGATCCCAATTCACATAAATTGTTTGCAAGTAGAGATGTAATGTTTCATGAGAATGCAAATAGAGTTGATACAATGAATGATGCAGAAGCTTGGCATAATGATAGTGATGAACATGTCAAAATAGGTGCAATGGTTAAATAGGAATAGGAACAAGTACAGGTTCGAGAATGGAATGGAGGCAGTATGGACACTTCAAGAAGTCAGGATACATTAAGTGGAGAAGAGTCTCCACAAGAAAGAGACAAGATAAGGAGGTCATGACAACAAACTCAACCACCTATAAGGTATAAAGATTATGCATTGATGTCTCATGTAATGAATGTTGTAGAACCTGTAAACTATGATCAAGATAAAGAACATGAAGAGTGGAGAAATGATATGAATGATGAATATGACTCCCTTATGAAAAATCAAATATGGAAATTAGTTGAACTGTTTGAAAAAAAAAAGTACCTATTGGAAGCAAATGGTTGTATAAATCTAAATTTAAAGCAGATGGTAGCATTGATAAATATAAGGAAAGATTAGTTGCAAAAGGATATTCACAAAAGGAGGGAATTGATTATGAAGATACTTTTACATCAGTAACTAAATTGAATACAATTAGAGTACTGATTGCCTTAGCTACAAAACATAATTGGAAAATACATCAGTTAGATGTCAAATCTGTTGTTCTGAATGGTGATTTAAAAGAAGAGGTTTATTTGGTTCAACTTGAAGAGTTTGTCAAGCAGGGACAAGAACGCCTAGTCTACAGGTTAAGGAAATCATTATATGGTTTGAAACATGCACCGAGATCATGGTATGTAAAGATAGATACCATCTTTTATTAGAATGGGTTTGTGAAAATAAAAAATGATCATCACCTATATCTTAAGAAATATGAAGAAGGAAATGTTGTTGTAATATATTTATATGTGGATGATCTCATTATACAAGCAGTGCATGCAAGTTAGTTCAAAAAATTAAAATTCAATTGTTTCAAGAATTTGAAATGAAAGATCTTGGCAAATTGCATTACTGTTTAGGAATTGAGGGTTGGAGAGAGCCTCGTAAAACATTGATCACTCAAAGTAAATATACAAAATAAATTCTTAGAAAGTTCAATATGAGTGAATGTAAATCTATGTCAACTCCCTTAGAATAGAGTGAAAAGTTATACAGTGAAGATGGAACTAAAGAGGGAGATGCTACAATATATCGTGAGTTGGTGGGAACTCTGAACTACCTCACCACTATGAGACCAGACAATGCATACTCAATTAGCATCCTTAGTCAGTTCATGGATAAACCTTTTGAGAGTCATTGTAACGTTGCAAAGAAAGTACTTCATTACTTGAAAGGAACAATAAATTTTGGTATTATGTATACGGATGAATTTGATGTTGATCTAACATGTTTTTCTGATTCAGATTGGGACGAAAATCTTGATGATAGAATATCTACCTCAGGCTATGCATTTCATATAGGATCACGGGTTGTATCGTTGAGTAGTAAGAAACAACCTATTGTTTCTTTGTCGTCAAAGAATCTGAGTATAAATCCTTGACCAGTGCCACATATGAATCTGTTTGGTTGTGGAGAATTCTTGTAGATGTCGAAGAGGAGCAAAATGGTCCAACATGCATCAACTATGACAATCAAAGTGCTATCAAATTGTCACACAATCCAATATATTATGCAAAATCAAAACACATCGAGCTACAACATCACTTTGTGAGAGAGAAGATTGAATCAAACGAAATTGGTTTGATATTTTGTAATACCAATGATAATGTGGCTGATATATTTACCAAGCCTCTTGATAAAATCAAGTTTGAAATTTTTAGAAGCAAGTTGGGTGTCGTAGAAAATCTGTTTCTCCATTAATTCTCCATTAAATGGGATGTTAGAATAATGAATAAACTTCTAGAAAATATTAAAATTAGAATGTTGTTTTGAGTTTGTTCCATAAGCACTTAGATTGCATTTGTGGGTGGTTTGAGATCCACATTAATAGAAGTGTGATCTGATCTATAAATGTAATTTCTTTATCTTCTTAATGCAAGTTTATTGAGCATCGTCTCACTTGTGTGTTCCTCTTATTCAAAGATTTAATTCAACCCGCAAAAAATATTTGTTGATCTGAACCATTGTAGATTAGACGAGGATTGAAAAATTTAATTTTCCACAAACAAGAAAATAGCGAAGGAAGAACATGCCACCCACGGAAGCTATCTTAGATCTTCACTGAAGTAAATTTGAGGACTGAAAAATCAATATTTCCACGAGCAAGAAAAAACCAATTTTTCCACGAGCAAGAAAAAACCGCAGAAGGAGAAGCAACAACCTCAAAATCTTAATTCAGGGATCTTAATTCAGAAGGAGAAGTAGCAACCTCAAAATCTTAATTCAGGGATCTTTTCAAGTATTAGAAGCAAGTAATGATATTAAATGAAAATAAAATAATAGAAATATTTTAGCTCGGGCATAAAAACACAACACTCCCAACTTTGAAACCGCAATGCATATAGTAAGACCGTCCAGGCCCCAAGTGACCAGCATGCAGGGTGCCCGATGGCAAACATTTAAAGTGCATAAATTTTCTATGACAACCATTAGCTAATAGTTAGCCATCCTGGATTTATAATTTTTTTTAATATGTATAAAGAATTTTTAAGAACAATGCACAACTTGAAGCTTACATGCACTTTAATAATTTTATGTATGGATTTGAATTACATTAAATTTTCGGAATTTAAGTGCTTATTTTAAAATTCTTATTTCTTTTATCAATTAAATAAAATAAAAAACATAATATTAATCCTAAACTGAAAGTAATTACTTCACAACCATTACCTTCTTGAAATAACAATGATCATTGAACTCCACTTATTGTTTAAAAATATTGGATGACCCAAATTATTGAAATAACAATCATCGATACAGTGATGAGATAGACCAAATGCAACCGTTGGATCACAAAGCTACTCCTTCAAATATTATCTATAACCGCTTACAAAACATAACCAATGCATGCCACTACTGCACAACCTAATTTCTCGAAATAACAATGTATGAGCTTTAAACATGGTTGACAATATCGGTCATTAATTATTGTGAACAATATTGGACAACTCAATTTATTGAAATAACAATGGTTGATGTTTTATGTAAGGTTGAAATCACAATGGTTGAGCCTCAAGTATTGTTGATGTCAAGTTCGGCAAAGTCTGCAAGGTGTCGTTTCCCTTTCAGTTGTCTTGACAGGTGATAGTGAATGTAATCTTTGGGAATGAACTTCTTGTACAAGCATGGGTGGTGTTCATCCACTAGCTTTGCTGATGGAGCCACCTTTGCATCCACACTTGCATAGCAATAGAAAGTCTAGCTTTTTCTTGGTTTGTTACTGCCTGATGCTCTACACTTTTGTATTTTCCATTTGTCATCACCTGAGTAGAAAATTCGTTTGTCACTGCCCTATGCTCTACACTTTTGTATTCCCCATTTTCCATCCCCGGAGTAGAAATGAATCAACAATGAGTGAATAATATGTGTGGTTGAGATATTCTCTCAACCTCCCCAGTTATCTTTAGAATAAGTTAGATTTGATAACAACCTGTACACTCTATATAATAGAGTCCATTGTATTGATATTGTAAGAAATTGAGTATGTGTTTTATTTTGTTTAATTTGGTATCATAGCTTGGACAGGCCTAGCTCTCTCACAAGAGGGCCTGGATCATGAGAGAGAGAATGATCTGTGTTAATATTTTGCGTAGGAGAGTAGAGTAGATCATTTCATGAATGGAAAGCGTCTACGTTAGCGTTTACAGTAAAATCACTGACATCTAACGACGGTCACATGGGATGACGCCCGGGCCATGGAGGTCATCGAATCAACCAATCCATATTGAGCGTCAAGGCTGGGTGTGACTCCCTCACGGGAGTACCCAAGCACATGAGAAGAGTAGAGGCATGCGTTTGAATTATAAGAGCTGCCATCTAGAGTGTGGAGTGTTGCGTGCTCATCTCGTCGACTATTATTTGGACTGTTGCGTGTTGTGTTCATCTGTTGACTGTTGTGTGGGGTTGCTGCTTGATGGAGCCATGTCCACTAACGAAGGGACGTGAATTAGAGGTGGCTGAGTAGAGATCCGGTGGAAGTGTTACTGGCATAGAGGCATCTAGACTAATCTAAGCCTATCGAGGAAGAAAAAATTCCTATTGTTCGAAAGACAAATCTGAGGCAGTAGAGCCTGAACCCAAAGCTCAAGTCAAGTCACAGGACAAAAAGGAATCTAAAAGGAATTCCAATGATACGGTTTTTAAACTAGCTAAATTGGTACGCATGGCTAACATATGTGTTATTGCTGGCCATTCTGTTAATGGAGTTGTTGAAATCCACAGTGAAATCGTGAAGAAAGAGGTCTTCAGTGATTTTTATGAGATGTGTCCTGAAAAGTTTCAAAATAAGACCAATGGTGTAACTCCCAGGAGATGGATTCAATTTTGCAACCCTGAATTGAGTAAGGTTATCACTAAGTGGCTTGGAACAAAAGATTGGGTTCTTAAGGCTGAACTTTTAGTAGAGCTTTGAAAGTTTGCTGATAATGTAGACTTACAAGAAGAATGGTGGGCAGCAAAAAGAGTCGACCATCCCCCTGTGTGGATATTTCCTCTGGTTCATTGCTATACCTAGAGGTTTCGCTGGATGGTATCGCGTCCGAGTGGAGAGGATCGAAGACTGTGAAGGTATGAATTTGACCAATCCGCGCATGAGGAGATGTCAGCCCTGTATGAAGAAACTGGGGCAGATGTTATAGAAGTTGCTTATGTTGTTGGTAAGGATTCGAGAATTGGTCCAAAGTTCTTGAATGCTAGTGTTGGTTTTGGCGGGTCTTGTTTTCAGGAGGATATTTTGAACCTGATTTATATTTGTGAGTGCAATGGACTTGTGGAAGTGGCAAACTACTGGAAGGGCATCATTAAGATAAATCACTATTAGAAGTCAAGGTTTGTAAACCGTGTAGTTTCCTCAATGTTTAACACAGTATTAGGAAAGAAAATTGCAGTTCTTGGATTTACATTCAAGAAGGATACTAGCGATACTCGAGAAACTCCTGCCATTGATGTATGCAAGGGGCTTCTTGGAGACAAAACAAATATCAAGAATTATGATCCACAAGTAACAAAGGATCAAATTCAGAGGGACCTCTCCATGAAAAAATTTGATTGGGACCATCCTCCTCATCTGCAACCTATGAGCCCTTCAACTATCAAGCAAGTCAGTGTGGTTTGGGATGCTTATGAAGCAACCAAAGATGCTCATGGAGTGTGCAATTTAACTGAGTGGGATGAGTTCAAGACTCTGGACTACAAGAAAATTCATGACAATATGAAGAAATTGAAGGGCGAGATTGAAGGGTGTGTGGCAAATCGTTGTCCATGATATTATAAAGGACTCATTTTTTTGAGTTTTGGAGAGGAGTTGCAATTGCTCAATAAAGGAGCCGTAAATAGAGAGGTTGTTATTGTTGGAGTTTGTTGTTGTTCGCGCCATTACATGGAGGTGTTATAACAAAATGAAGTGAGGTGTACGTGCTCATTCCGTTGGACTCACACATCCTCCAAATTAAGTCACAAAAGTGATATTGAGTTGTGCTTATATTTCTTGTTTGAATGTGTGATGATAGTTATTCAAGTTGTGTGAAGTGGTCGTGTGTCTTGGTCAAGAATGATGATGAGATGTAAATGGACATATGTAATGGGCTTGTAATATTGGGCATATGATTGGTAAGAGTATTTTTGATATTTTATGTACCTGATTGAATTGTTGTAGGGGGTGCATGATCTGTTGTACCTGACACCCCAGGTTATGGTCCAAATTGTAATGCTTAGCCATAGGCAAGCTAAATTCGCCAAGTTTGTTGTAAGCCCTGTTAGTAAGGCATAAACAAGAAAATGTGTTGTAGCGCAGAAGCGCATGTGATCACAGGATCTGATACTCTCTCATAGGCAGAGAGGTTGTTGTATCAAGTTGTGGAATTAACCACTAGGGTAGGTACGAGGGTGGAAAGTGTACTTGTATACTAGCTTGATGTTGAATCAGAGACTTTGGATCTTCGATTCAAGGTGGGGATGTGAGATGGAAGAATCTCAAAGTGTGAGACCAAGTTGTGAGTCTCAGAGTGTGAGGGACCAAGTTATGTTTAAAGGAGAGTTTAGCATTGATGAGCTATGTAGCTGAAAACAATTCCTAGAGAACTAGCAGTTACAGCGGTAGATGACCCATGTATTCCGGTAGATGGATTGTGTTTTATATGGACATCAATAATTATATGCAGGTACAAGAGGAAGCAAAAACAAAGTTCATGGATGAAGCCCGTAGTAAAGAAAGCTCAAGAGAAAAATGGAAGCCATGATAGTGATGAATATATGACCACAAAGATATTTAGATAAGTAGTCATTAAGGGAGAGTGTTGGAATATATAATTCCTACTTATCTAATATACTTTCTAATGTATTGAGAGGTAGAGTTAATCTCTACGTGAGTTGTGTGATCCTATTATTAAGAGGTTGTTAGAGAGTTGGATTTGCTAGATGATCCTATTATTAAATTTGGTGTGTGGTTGAGATATTCTCTCAACCTCCCTAGTTATCTTTAGAATAAGTTAGATCTGATCTACACTCTATATAATAGAGTCCATTGTATTAATATTATAAGCAATTGAGTATGTGTTTTATTTGTTTCATTTAGCAGTCATTAAATAATAATATAGATGTTCCAAATATCCCCATAAAATTGTAACACCCCAACCAAGACGAATTATTCATTGAAATGGAAGAAGAATGTGTTAACCGTACTGCATGTTTCAAATGGAATCCAATATCAAATCTAAAAAATGTGATTCATTAATTACGCCGAAAGGCGTATACCTATTGACAATGGGCACAATTAATGATCTTTTAATCTTATTTAAGCTTAAACCCTAATCTGATGGTTATGCATTGAAGATGCTGGCATATTCTTAGTCGTCCTCCAAAATCAATGAGCCAGATTTATTGCTCATAACTTCCTTGCATTTATGAAGGCATCCGTTAACATGTTTACTTTTTTACATTTACCTAAAAACACTTAAAAAATTACTGTGAGAATATATAATTGACACGTTGAAATGACTAAGAATATAATTGACACGTTCAAATGATTAAGAATAATTAATATATATCCATGCCACGTTAATATCACTCCACAGTTTTTATTCGTTTCTGATCCAATTACAGGCGCCGCGTTTAAATTTATGAAAGATGGGCGCAGGCCCCTTCATATTCCTAAAGTGTTGGGTGAAAAACGCCACACTCAACAGTTTTTATTCGTTTCTGATCCCAGGCGGCAGATTACAGGCGCCGTGTTTAAATTTATGGAAAATGGGCGCAGGCCGCTTCATATTCCTGAAGCGTTGGGTGAAAAACGCCGGCTTCTATTGGAGAAGAAATCTGAAATCATATAGGCTTCTTTTGAGATCAGAGCACTGCTATTGAATATTAAATTATAATTGCAGACATGGGGATGAGTTCGGTTACTATCGATCAATCCACCAGTCGCAAAAGCAAAGGCGACGATTCATTCGATATTGAGGGCATGGTTTTCCCGCTTTTGAAACTGATTGTTACAACCCGCCCTTCTTCGAGGACTAAGATATTATGTAGCCATAAACAAGAGAAAGATGATCTTCTGCAGGAT
>ML794979.1:12005-29625 GCA_009831015.1 Picea engelmannii | reverse complement strand
ATATATATATATATATATATATATATATATATATATATATATATATATATATATATATATATAATTTTATCAAGTAATAATGCGATTTGTAGCTACCCCATTCTTGGGGGCATAATCACTCTAGACTCATCTAATGATAGAGAGAAACTTGGTTATACACCCCCATTTTGACAATAGTGGATGACGAATGTCTTCTATGCCCCCATTTGACAACAATGGAAGATGGACATTTAGTGATAGAGGGACACCGAGTTCTACACCCCCATTTGAAAACATTAGAATATGGTTAGGATTGTACCCAAAGTATAGTGTGGTGTAATATTAGATGGTATTTACATTTATGCACATGTAAGTGTGCATACATGCATATTGAAATGAAATTTAATCAATCACACATGATCTTTAAGTTAATATTTTTCCCTTTTTCAGATGCATCTCCCAATGAAACATCACATCAAAATGTGCATCCATCCCTAGGCAGGATTGGGTATATATCATTGAATAGGGATAAGAGTGGAAGATGGATATCTAATGAATCAGAGACACTTGGATCTATACCCCCATTTGATAACAATAGAAGTGTTGATGTTTTGCTAGCTACAAGAGGTATTAACCTCCACGTGTAACCTATGGCTTAGAATAGTATATTCCATAAGTAAGTGAACCATTAAACAGATGTGGGGAAACCCTAGAAGACAAGTCGACCTAGAAGAATAAATAATATTAGAATATTATCTTAAAAAAATACAAGTTGGCTCCATAGGAAAAAGATAAACATAAAATATAATTACCAGAAAGTCAGGTCAGCCCAACCAGAAAAGTCACTAGACATAGTAATATAAATAGAGGACATTTTAACTCATTTGGATACCCATTCAGAGCACAAGTCTTGTGGAGAGCTCCAGTTGCAGCTGCAAGGAGGAATAAGGGCATATGGTCATTTCTTGGTCTTTGTCTCTCTCTAGCATTATCAAGTGATTCTCTTGGTGATATTCTTGCTAAGTATGGTGCAAGGTTTAGAGAGTAGTGTAGATGTAGTTGTTGTAGTTGTGTATGGAACTTATTTTGTGGATATGGAGACTCACTCTCTTGTGTGCTACCATTGGAGAAGGAACACTCTACTTGTCTTGAGTTGTTGTTGCAGTTAGCAATAAGGGTTTATATGTTGATTTTGAAGTAGGATTTCCAAAATTATTCTAAGTAAAGGTTAGTGTGCTTGGGGGTGACATATGTGAATGCCTATGGTTGGTTGACAATGATGTGGTCCATTTTCTATGGTTAAACCAACATACCAAAATTTCAACATGAAATCATAGCTGGTTTCCTTCATAACAGTCTAACCACACGAAGGAAGATTCTCAGTTTCCCCCATTGTCAAGCCAATTGAGCACGTACTAAACTCACTAAGAAGTTCTCCTAAGTAGGGTGCATCTCTTCCACGGATCATATTTGCAAATACTGAAGTTGAGAAATTAGGGTTTCCTCATAAAACCCTAGGTCTGCAATGCCAATTGCAGTTATAGTGCGAGTTCCTTCATGCCAATTGCTTTGTGCTAGTTGCAACACCAGTTGTAGTGCCAGTTGCAGCGCCAGTTACATTGCAAATAAGATTACCTAACATTATTGTTAATGAATACTAACATTAAAGTTACTCGATGCTTACCATTGTATGTAGACCATTAATCTCCCCAAACCTCTGAAACAACTACTCTCTTCAATTATGCGAATTTCCATATTCATCATTTCCACTCCTCATAAAGAAATGATGTCAACTTAAACTTGCATAAAGCCCACCACATGGATTCACCTACTTTATGCCATGAATGCTGTGATGGCGGCACAATGAGAGGGGCTCACGATCATCTCCCCACCCGTTAAGAGTCTACTTGGGTGATGATTAAATTAAGTAATTATAACAAATATAAATAATTAAAATTAGAAGTAATTAATAAATTACCCGTACAGTCTATTTGGGTGATGATTAAATTAAGTTATTATAAAAAATATAAATAATTAAAAGTAGAAGTAATTTATAAATTAAAAATTATAGATTGACTTTCTGACTTGAAGTTTTAGATTGAGATCATTACATAATAATTATTAGTAATTATTAATAAGAGGTAATATTTTATAAGATTTGGTTATATAATATCATAAGGAGATTAGGGAAAATGAAATTAAAATAGAAAGGTTTTGTTTAATTATAATTTTTCAAACATTTTAAATTATAAAAAATAATCACTCAAATCTATCGATCTAACAATTTCTTATTAAATTTTAAACAAATATTTAAAAAAAATCATTTCATAAAAGTTTATACTAAGTGTAAAAACCGTTTTTAACAAATTACGAGAACACCACCCGTATTAATAACGTAACTACGTATGGCTCTGTACATGTACCATATTCCACAGAATGGGCTACAAGATCACTTTCTTCGAGTTTTTGGCGATTGATGTTTGCTCTTGTTTTTCAAATAAAAAGTGGTTTGAATAGAGATTATTTAGACACTAAAACGGAAGACGCAACCACACTTCACAAAATCAAGGTTGACGGAGGAACCACGTGAAAAACACGTTTAAGTAAATCAAAATTGACCAGCACCTACCGCCTATCCATAGGTAATGTTGAATCAGGTACGTTGTTGGCGGTAGCAAAGTAAAGTATAAATTCCGTCTGGATTAGATACTAGAGCTATAGCTTGTTTCTTTAAGATAAGGAGGCTTCTGCACCCCTTGGTTCTTCCTCTGTTGTCATGGCCGCTGCAGATGCAAACCCTTTCGTCATTCCAAACGGGGGCAAAGTGATTCCCGTGGAGAGTGTGCAGGAGCTTGTGAAAAACCACGTCGACCAAGGTGCTGATGAAGCTGTTCTCCAGCGTTACGTCAGACCCCAGGAAGAGAGGCCGACGTTCTCATTACCCGCTTCTTCTGAATTCGCAATCCCTGTTATCGACCTGAAGAAGCTGATCATCTTGCACGGACAAGATGATCAAAGGCAACAAGAAATGGAGAGGCTTTCCAATGCCTGTCAAGAATGGGGTTTCTTTCAGGTGAGTAACTTTCCGTAGCAGATTAGGGTTTTATAGTCTAGGTAAGATATATCTTATATTTGGGTTTTATAGTCTAGGTAAGATATATCTTATATTTGCGTTTTATAGTCTAGGTAAGAGATATGGAGATATTATTATTTGTTGATATAGAGGAAATTAAAAAATATCTTTCAGTATTTATGAGTGATATTCTGATTAAATCCATCTAGATAACCAACATTTATCATATATATATAATAAGTTTTTGTTTATATATATATATATTCCTCTTAACCAAATAAGAAGTTGTTATTTGTGTTAAAATGTATCTCTGATGATTATTAGTTATCATGTAATTTGTGAATGTTAAAGCTTTAGGTTTCTAAAATCAGAAGATTGATGATATTGCCTTACTTTTCACAGATTGTGAACCATCCTCATTCTTTAATAGATGAGATAAAGGCTGTAGCTAAAGATTTCTTCAACCTTCCATTAGAAGAAAAGCAGAAATCTGCTCAGCAAGCAGGATACCCTCGGTGCTATGGTCAGATGTTTGTGATAGTTGAGGATCAAACTTTGGACTCGGGTGACTTTCTTGCTTTGTCACTGAGGCCCAACCAAATTAAAAATCTCTCCCTCTAGCCTATGATCCCCACAAATTTCAGGTAACCAAAATTAGGACTGTATTGTATTGTAATTTAATTGATGAAAGTGGGTATTGTTTATAACATTAATTGATTAATTGCAAGGATACGGTTGAGAGGTATGCAATTGAAGTAGAAAGAGTCGCTCAAGAGCTGTTGAGTCTGTTCTGAAAACCTGCATCTGGGGGCTGCTGATTATTTCAAGAATGTGTTTGGGTCAGAGCCCATGAATTTGATGCGCATGAACTTGTACCCGCCTTGCCCTAGACCAGACCTTGTTCTCGGATTGAGTCCTCACTCAGATGGAGGGGGAATAACATTGCTTCTGCAGGATGACGAAACACAAGGCTTGCATGTTAGAAAGAATAATGAATGGATTCCTGTAGAGACCATTCCTTATGCCCTTGTTATAAACATTGGGGACTTGGTAGAGGTAATCATGTCTAGTCACTGCTGTGTGGTTCAAACGTTTCATTTAATAGGAATCTGCTTCCTTGAGAATAGTTTCATGGGTTTTCACGGGCGAGGGCTGTTTTTCAATTGACATGTCATTGTTTCACTGATAGTATGATTAGTATTTGTGATATGGTTAGTTGTTTTTCACTGTTGATCTCATTGATGCTTGTTTTCATTGAGAGAGGTTCGGTTAATCTTATTGATGGAGGGAGATTCTACATTGTAGTATTTGGGAGATGTTGTTGCGGACATAAAACTACATCAAAAAATAATAAATCAGTCTAAATCCATCTTGATTTTGGATTTATGAATAAGCTTAGAGGTGCAAATCTCTTTTAGAATATAAAACTTGGAAAGATTTATATGTGATCTTCTCGACACTTGTGATAAAATGAGAAACACAGAATGTAAAGAGTGAGAGCAGAGAAGAAATAGAATTCAGTATATTATGAATGCAAGTGAAATAGTACGATAGAAAAGGGAAACTAGCTAAGCTAAATAGGCTCAAGCGAGTCAAGAAATGATAGTACAGCTCGCTAGGACAACTAGCAGTGTATAGTCAGACTGTTGAGGTTACATTATATTTAACACTCCCTCTTAAACTCAACAGTTACAAACATCAACACTGATGATGACGGATTTTCCAAGTGGCTTTGTGAAGATTTTTTGAAGATATCTGCCAGTTGATCTCGAGAGCCACAGAATTGAAGTGCAATATCACCATTATTGACTAGCTCGCGGATGAAGTGAAAGCGAGTGTCAATGTGTTTGTTTTTCTTGTGAAACACATGATTTTTGGATAGAGCAATTGTTGAGGTGTTGTCACAGAAGATAGGAGTTGGATCATTTTCTGTATGTGACCTATCTTTCAATATTCTTCTCAACCACATAGCTTAACAGGAAGCTGAGGTAGCAGCGACATACTCTGCCTCTGCAGAAGATATTGATACAATTGGTTGTTTCTTTGATGCCCATGAAATCAGGTTTGTGCCTAGGTGAAAAGCATGTCCTGAGGTGCTTTTCCTATCATCTAGGCTGCTGCAAAATCACTGTCTATGTAACCAGAGAGTTGATTATTATTAGATTTAGTGTACCATAAACCAAAATTGATAGTTCCTGCAACATATCTCAGAATCTGTTTCGCCATCTTCCAGTGAGAATCTTCGGGGGATTCCATGTATCTAGAAACAAGGTTGGTTGCATACATAATATCAGGCCTAGTTGTTGTAAGATACAACAAACTGCCTACTAAACTTTTGTACAGGGTAGGGTCCACTGTAGGGCCTTCATCTTTCTTACTCAATTTTGTGCCTAGGGGTATAGGGGTTTCTAATGGATTGAATTCTTCCATGTAGAATCTTTTGATGATGTCTACTGCATACTTTTTCTGACAGACAAAAATTCCTTTGGTTGATTGATCAACCTCAATCCCCAAAAAATATTTCATTATGCCAAGATCTGTCATCTCAAACTCAGATTGCATGGCATATTTAAAACTGGTTAACTCAAGATTTCCAGTATATATCATGTCATCAACATATAAACATACAATCAAAATTTTATCGGGATGATCTATTTTGGTGTAAAGAGTTGGCTCATTTTGGCTTCTGCTGAAACCACTTTTGATCAGGTAAGTGTCAATTATGTTGTACCAAGCTCTTGGAGCTTGCTTTAAGCCATACAAGGCTTTCTTCAACCGATATACTTTGGCTGGCTGCTTTTGGACTTCAAATCTAGGTGGTTGATCGACATAAACTTCTTCTTTTAAGAAACCATTCAGGAAAGCTGACTTGACATCCATCTGGTATACTTGCCATTTGTGTTGGGCTGCTATGGCCAATAGATTCCTTACAGTGTCTAATCTTGCTACTGGAGCAAAAGTTTCACCATAATCAGTACCTGGTTGTTGTGAGAATCCTTTGGCAACAAGTCTTGCCTTGTGTTTTTCAATCTGCCCTTTTTCATTGAGTTTAGTTTTGTAAACCCACTTGACACCAATACTCTTCTTGTGTCTGGGCAAATCAACAAGATCCCATGTCTTGTTCTTCTCAAAGGAGTCAATCTCTTGGTTCATGGCTTGAACCCAATGTGGCTCCTTAGCTTCTTTTTTAAAAGACATAGGTTGACATGACATTAAGGCAAAAAAGTTGCGATGTTCAATGTCATCCAACTGCTAATGGGGTTCTCTCAAACTTCGAGTTCTTTGATTTTGAAGTTCAGAGGATGAGTCTCTGCTGGAAGTTCAGTTATTCTGAGAGTTTTCAGCTTGTCCTTGTACCTGCAATCTTGGAAGAGCAGGTTGAGGTATTGGTTGTCCTGAATTTTCTGCGTTTTCAGGACTGGACAACAATGGATTTTGACTATCCATTTGTCGATTTTCAGATTCGTTCCAGAGTTGATTTTTCAGAAATTTTACATCTCTGCTGAAAATTAGTTTCTTTGAGATTGGATTGTAAAGTCTGTAATCTTTAGATGTTTCACTGTATCCAATAAAGATACATTTCTCACTTCTATCATCCAGTTTCTTCCTTATTTCGGAAGGTATGTGAGCGTATGTTGTGCATCTGAATGTCCTTAGATGCGCAACATTTAGCTTTGTCCCACTCCATGCTTCTTGAGGGAATTTCATCTTTAGAATTGTGGTTGGAGATCTATTCAAGAGATAAGTTGAGCATGCTATTGCTTCAACCCAAAAAATATTTGACAAACATTTCTCTTTGAGTAGGCTTCTTGCCATGTTCATTATTGTCTGGTTTTTTCTTTCAACCACTCCATTCTGTTGTGGAGTATACTTGGTTGTAGTTTGCATGATAATGCCTTATGATTTGCAGAAATTTGCAATTTTGTTGGAGTTGTATTCTCCTCCTCCATCGGACCTAAGCGCTTTTATATATTTGTCACTCTGTTTTTCAGCTTCTGCTTTGAATTTTGCAAAAGTGTCAGACTTGTGTTTGAGAAAATAGATCCATATTTTCCTGCTAAAGTCATCAATAAACGTTAGAAAATAAAAGCTACCACCTATTGACTATGTTTGCATTGGTCCACATAAGTCAGTGTGAACAAGTTCGAGATGTTGTTTGGCTTGAGTGGAGGACTGTGGAAAACTAGTTCTCTTATGTTTTCTAAGTATGCAAGACTCACATGGGGAGTTTTTCTCTTTGAAGATAGGGATACCTTTGACCATGGAGTGCTTCTGTAGAAGACTAAGACTCTGAAAGGGTAGATGTCCAAATCTTGTATGCCAAACCATAGTTTCATTGGGAGTGGTTGCACTTTATGCATATGGTTGGATCATATTTTCATTTCTGAGGGTGAGGGGAAACATCCTATTCTGAGTCATGTGGATTTCAGAAATCAATTTTCTACTGGAGGTTTTATCATATCCTGCAAGATGCTACCTCAAAAAGTACCTTATAGCCATGTTCAATGAGTTGTCCTACACTTAGCAGATTATGTTTCAGATCTGGAACATGATAAACATTGTTTATGTCTTTCTTTACATTTTGTTTAGTAAGAATAGGTATAGTTCATTTTCGTTGAACTTTGACTAAGGAATCATTTCCAAGTGTAATATCAGATGAGATTGAAGAATCAATGCATGAAAGTAAATCTTTGTTACATGTCATGTGATTGTTGCATCCACTGTCCAACAACCAGAGATCTTTAGGTTGTTCTTCAGTCTTGTGGCATGAAAGAAACATACCTCTTGAGGTTTCTCCCATATGATTTGACACATGTGATCTGCCTGAGAGTTGATCTTCTTGCTTCTTCCTGCATTCAGATTCATAGTGCCCATACTTTTTGCAGTAATAGCATTGTATGCTTGATTTGTCATTTGATCTTCTCCCTCTGCCTCTTTGAGGATGAAAATTCTGATTATGGTGTTGTTGTCTATGACCTTGGAAATTTTGATTCTGGTTCTGTTGTCTATTACCTCCACTTGAGTGTTGGTTACTTGTAGTACTCCCTCGTTCTTGGTGACCTCTGCCTCTTCCTCTACCTCTCCCTCTACTGAAGGAGAATTGAGTTTTGAAGGCATTGTCGATTGACTCATCTGTGAGATGTGGTCTGGTCTCATGTGTCAAAAGGGAACCAATTAGTTCATCTATTGAAAAATGTGACAGATCCTTGGATTCAAGGATTGTTGTAACAACCATTTCGAATTTCTTTGGTAAACTTCTGAGGACTTTCTCAATAATGCGTTGATCAGTGATGGCTTCACCAGTCAATCTGATCTAGTTCACGATTCCCATGAGTCTGGTCATACACTGATCCACATTTTCAGACTCTGTCATTCTTAAAGTCTCGAATTGCATCCTCAAGGTCTGCAGTTTGACTGTTTTGACCCTGTCATTTCCTTGGTAGGTTGATTTAAGGATGTCCCAGGCCTGTTTTGAAGTACTAGCGCCTGTGATTTTTGAGAAAATCGAGTCATCCATTGAATTTTGAATCCAGAATTTGGCTTTATTCTCTCTGTTCCTCTGTGTTGCCTGAGTAGTTCTCTGTTGATTTGTCATGGTGGAAAGGTCTGCTGGATTTGGTTCCACATATCCAAGATCCACTGGATCCGAGCACTCTTATGCTTGCAAGAAGGATCTCATTCGAAGAGACCAAAACTCATAATTCTTTCCAAGAAGAATCGAACCTTGAGTTGGTCCTAAATTGCTAGATGTGGCCATCTTTAAAGAATTTGACAAAACAGAAAAAAAAATTGTTGGAAAATTTCATGTTTACCTATTTCCTGCGCATAAAAACCAGGTCTTCTAATTTCTTACAGTGACTTCGGAACTTCATGATTCAGGATTTCGCGAGTTTCGACTTCGTGAGTCTGGCTTCGGCCTTTAACACTTTGGGATTTCGAGACTCCTGTATACGAGTCTTCGATTTCTTGTCTCTCCAACCCCTAGTTGTCGAAACGCCAAAAAAAAAAGCTTAACGGTCTTGTATTGGCCCTTAGCCTCCGTCTATGTGACCACGACCGGTGACCACGTGCCTAATCATTCTAGTGCTACCGGCTTTTTGTGATTCGGGCACTTCGTCGGTTCTCTGTCTCTCAATATGCCAAAAACCGAAATATCCCGGCACCTATTCCTCTCGAACGCCTTTTCAAGATTTTGCGATTCGGGACTTCGTAATGCAGGCACTCCGCCGGTTCTCTATCCCTCAATATGTCCAAACCCAAAATATCCTGGTGCCTATCCTTCTCGAATGCATTTTTGGGATTTCACGTTTTGGAACTTCGCGAATCCTGCTGCTCCAATTCCTGACCCTTCGAACTTCCGGTATCTGAAATACCGAAGTACTGAATTCTGAAATGTCGAAACTCCACTCCTGCGGAAGATCAACGGTTGTGAGCCTCCCCTGATCTGACGGATCAGATCCTTTCGGGATTTCGTGGGTCAAGAGTCCCGAACTCTTACCCTTTGCATTCCCGGTAGCCGAAATGTCAAAATGCTCCTTTCGGGGATTTCCCCAAAACCTCGAATGTTGCCACGTGTCCTCCTTGTGGACGGTCACGATGTTTTTGAGAATTCATGAGCCAAGACTTCTGTCTCCCAACTCTTCTTGCTTGATCTCCCGGTACCTGAAGTCCAGGTAGATTTAGATCTCCTTTCGCGATTTTGGGCATTCGGACTTCTTGTCTCACGACTCCTGCCTCCTTGATCTCCCAGTACCCAAATTCCCGGTAGATATAGATCTTCGACACCTGTCCTCCAAAATGGATGGCTCACGATCCTTAGTGCTAGATCTGACAGTTCAGATCTTTCTTCCTTTTCTTTGATCCAGTGGCTCTCAGGCCACCGTGCTCCAAATCCAATGGTCTGGATTCCTTCGGGATTTCGGGAATCGAGACTTCTTATCTCACGACTCCTGCCTCCTTGATCTCTGGTACCTGAATTCCCGGTAGATATAGATCTTCGACACCTATCCTCCAAAATGGACGACTCACGATCCTTAGTGCTAGATCTAACGGTTCAAATCTTTCTTCCTTTTCTTTGATACCATGATAAAATGAGAAACAGAGAATACAGAGAGTGAGAGCAGAGTAGAATCAGACTGTTGAGGTTACATTATATTTAACAACTTGATAGATTATGATGAATTTAAACTAATGATACTACGCTGTTTTAATTTGAACTACTATTCATGAATCACATTTTTTATATTTGATATTGGATGCCATTTGAAACATGCATGCAGTAAATAATTCGTCTTGGTTGGGGTGTTACAATTTTATGAGGCTAATTGGCACATCTGTATTATTATTTAATGATTGTTATTCACTAATTGTTGATTTTTTTTACTCAGATTTCAATGAATAATTCGTCTTGGTTGGGCTGTTACAATTTTATGAGGTTGTTTGGCACATCTATATTATTATTTAATGACTGTTATTCACTCATTGTCGATTCTTTTCTACTTCGGGGATGGCAAATGGGGAATACAAAAGTGTAGAGCATAGGGCAGTAACAAACCAATTTTCTACTCAGGTGATGACAAATGGGAAATACAAAAGTGTAGAGCATCGGGCAGTAACAAACCAAGAGAAAGCTAGACTTTCTATTGCTATGCAAGTGTGGATGCAGAGGTGGCTCCATCGGCAAAGCTAGTGGATGAACACCACCCATGCTCGTACAAGAAGTTCATTCCCAAAGATTACATTCGCTATCACCTGTCAAGACAACTGAAAGGGAAACGACACCTTGTAGACTTTGCCAAACTTGACATCAGCAATACTTGAGGCTCAACCATTGTGATTTCAACTTTACCTAAAACATCAACCATTGTTATTTCAATAAATTGAGCTGTCCAATATTGTTCACAATAATTAATGACCGATATTGTCAACCATGTTTAAAGCTCACACATTGTTATTTCGAGAAATTAGGTTGTGCAGTAGTGACATGCATTGGTTATGTTTTGTAAGCGGTTATAGATAATATTTGAAGGAGTAGGTTTGTGATCCAACGGTTGCATTTGGTCTATCTCATCAGTGTATCGATGATTGTTATTTCAATAATTTGGGTCGTCCAATATTTTTAAATGATCATTGTTATTTCAAGAAGGTAATGGTTGTAAAGTAATTACTTTCAGTTTAGGATTAATACTATGTTTTTTATTTTATTTAAGTGATAAAAGAAATAAGAATTTTAAAATAAGCACTTAAATTCCGAAAATTTATTGTAAAAACAATCAAAATTATTCAAATCCATACATAAAATTATTAAAGTACATGTAAGCTTCAAGGTGTGCATTGTTCTTAAAAATTCTTTATACATATTAAAAAAAATTATAAATCCAGGATGGCTAACTATTAGTTAATGGTTGTCATAGAAAATTTATGCACTTTAAATGTTTGCCACCGGGCACCCTGCATGCTGGTCACTTGGGGCCTTGACGGTCTTACTATATGCATTGCGGTTTCAAAGTTGGGAGTGTTGTGTTTTTATGCCCGAGCTAAAAATCTTCTATTAATTTATTTTCATTTAATATCGTTACTTGCTTCTAGTACTTAAAAAGATTCCCGAATTAAGATTTTGAGGTTGCTGCTTCTGAATTAAGATCCCTGAATTAAGATTTTGAGGTTGCTGCTTCTCCTTCTGCGGTTTTTTCTTGCTTGTGGAAAAATTGGTTTTTTCTTGCTCGTGGAAATATTGATTTTTTCAGTCCTCAAATCTACGTCGGTTAAGATCTGAGATAGCTTCCTTGGGTGGCATGTTCTGCCTTCGCTATTTTCTTGTTTGTGGAAAAGTAGATTTTTCAATCCTCATCTAATCTACAACGGTTCAGATCTGCAAATAGTTTTTGTGGGTTGAATTAAATCTTTGAATAAGAGGAACACACAAGTGAGACGATGCTCACGAAACTTGCATTAAGAAGATAAAGAAATTACATTTATAGATCAGATCACACTTCTATTAATGTGGATCTCAAACCACCCACAAACGCAATCTAAGTGTTTATGGAACAAATTCAAAACAACATTCTAATTTTAATATTTTCTAGAAGTTTATTCATTATTCTAACATCCTGTTTAATGGAGAATTAATGGAGAAACGGATTTTTTTCTACGACACCCAACTTGCTTCTAAAAATTTCAAACTTGAGTTTATCAAGAGGTTTGGTAAATATATAAGCCACATTATCATTGGTATTACAAAATATCAAACCAATTTCATTTGATTCAATCTTCTCTCTCACAAACTGATGTTGTAGCTCGATGTGTTTTGATTTTGCATGATATATTGGATTGTGTGACAATTTGATAGCACTTTGATTGTCACAGTTGATGCATGTTGGACCATTTTGCTCGTCTTCGACATCTACAAGAATTCTCCACAACCAAACAAATTCATAGGTGGCACTGGTCAAGGATTTATACTCAGATTCTGTTGACGACAAAGAAAGAGTAGGTTGTTTCTTACTACTCAACGAAGATTATGTTGACGACAAAGAAACAGTAGGTTGTTTCTTACTACTCAGCGATACAACCCCTAATCCTATATGAAATGCATAGCTTGAGGTAGATATTCTATCATCAGGATTTTCGGCCCAATCTAAATCAGAAAAACATGTTAGATCAACATCAAATTCATCTGTATACATAATACCAAAATTTATTGTTCCTTTCAAGTAATGAAGTACTTTCTTTGCAGCTTTCCAGTGACTCTCAAAAGGTTTATCCATGAACTGACTAAGGATGCTAATTGAGTATGCATTGTCTGGTCTCATAGTGGTGAGGTAGTTCAGAGTTCCCACCAACTCACGATATATTGTACCATCTCCCTCTTTAGTTCCATCTTCACTGTATAACTTTTCACTCTATTCTAAGGGAGTTGACATAGATTTACATTCACTCATATTGAACTTTCTAAGAATTTCTTTTGTATATTTACTTTGAGTGATCAATGTTTTACGAGGCTCTCTCCAAACCTCAATTCCTAAACAGTAATGCAATTTGCCAAGATCTTTCATTTCAAATTCTTGAAACAATTGAATTTTAATTTTTTGAACTAACTTGCATGCATTGCTTGTAATAATGAGATCATCCACATATAAATATATTACAACAACATTTCCTTCTTCATATTTCTTAAGATATAGGTGAGGATCATTTTTTATTTTCACAAACCCATTCTAATAAAAGAAGGTATCTATCTTTACATACCATGATCTCGGTGCATGTTTCAAACCATATAATGCTTTCCTTAACCTGTAGACTAGATGTTCTTGTCCCTGCTTGACAAACTCTTCAAGTTGAACCAAATAAACCTCTTCTTTTAAATCACCATTAAGAAGAGCAGATTTGACATCTAACTGATGTATTTTCCAATTATGTTTTGTAGCTAAGGCAATCAGTACTCTAATTGTATTCAATTTAGTTACTGGTGTAAAAGTATCTTCATAATCAATTCCCTCCTTTTGTGAATATCCTTTTGCAACTAATCTTTCCTTATATTTATCAATGCTACCATCTTCTTTAAATGTATATTTATACAACCATTTGCTTCCAATAGGTACTTTTTTTTTTCAAACAGTTCAACTAATTTCCATATTTGATTTTTCATAAGGGAGTCATATTCATCATTCATATCATTTCTCCACTCTTCATGTTCTTTATCTTGATCATAGTTTACAGGTTCTACAACATTCATTACATGAGACATCAATGCATAATCTTTATACCTTATAGGTGGTTGAGTTTGTTGTCATGACCTCCTTATCTTGTCTCTTTCTTGTGGAGACTCTTCTCCACTTAATGTATCCTGACTTCTTGAAGTGTCCATACTGCCTCCATTCCATTCTCGAACCTGTACTTGTTCCTATTCCTATTTAACCATTGCACCTATTTTGACATGTTCATCACTATCATTATGCCAAGCTTCTGCATCATTCATTGTATCAACTCTATTTGCATTCTCATGAAACATTACATCTCTACTTGCAAACAATTTATGTGAATTGGGATCAAACAATTTGTACATTTTTTTAACAGTACAATACTCAATAAAAACACACTTGATTGACTTTGCATCAAGTTTTCTTCTCTCATCCTTTGGAATATGTGAAAAGGAAGTGGATCCAAATACTCTTAAATGACTAACATCAGGTGTATAACCATAAATAATCTCAAAGGGAGTTTGGAAACACAACTTCTTAGTTGGACTTTGATTATTTAAATAAACTACAGTATTAACGACTTCTGCTCAAAAACCATTAGAAATCTTCTTACCTTGAAGCATACTGCGAACATGCTCCACAAGTGGTTTGTTCCTTCTCTGAGCAACACCATTTTGCTGAGGTGTATGAGGTACTGTTAATTTTTGTTGGATCCCATGACATTTACAATAACTTTTAAATGCACATGTATATTCACCACCCTCATCAAATATGAGAACTTTAATACATTTGTCTATCTGTTTTTCAGTCATGGTTCTAAATTTTTTAAAGTACTAAAATACATAACTTTTTATCCTTATGAAATAGACCCATGTATATCTATATCTATCATCAACAAAAATAAGAAAGTAGGAAGCACCACCAAATGACCTAGTTTTCATAGGTGCACATACATTTGTATGAATTAATTCAAGTATATATGTTTGTATTTTCTCTGTATGTATGGGAAACTCCCCTCTATGTTGTTTACCAAGTGCACATGCTTCACATGGAAAATGATCATTCTTCATAGTAGAAAGATCTTCTACCATCGTTTTTCTTTGCAACAACATCAAATCATTGTAATTTAGGTTCCCATACCTGTGGTGCCATAACTCTTATGTTGACATTGTTGTGGATGTCAATGCAATATGCTGATTCATTGTCACATCCAAATTATACAATCCACCAACCCTGGTACATGTGGAAACAACCCTGTAGTGATTCTGGATATCTTTTACAACACACCTCAACTTACCAAATTCTATTGTTAGATTATTATCAGTGATAGTTGAAACATATATCAAATTCTTTTTAATACCAGGAACATACATTACATTATGAATCTGTCTCAATTGTTCATTAGGTAAGTTTACACTTATTACTCCATAGCTTTAGACTTTATGTGATATGTTATCTCCTAAGTAAATGTGTGTGCCATCAAGTTTCTCGTAATATTCATCATACCAATCTTTATTACAAGTCATATGAGTTGATGCACCATAATCTATGAACCATGCATTCTCAACATTAGTTTCAGCAAACAACATAGCTTCATAAATAAACAACTTAAGATTTTTAAATCCATCATTGACTGAAGTATCTTTATGAACAAAACTTCCATTATGCCTTTTATATCTCTGATTTGATTCATGATTATTTCTTCTATAACAATATTTAGAAAGATATCTAGGTTTTCCACAATATTCACATTCAATATTTCTCTTAACATGAGAATCAGGGTGTGTCATACATTTTTTCTTTGCTTGAAACCAGACTCTGTTCTTGTCCCACGGTTTACCTCGGTATGATTTTTTACCTCTTGCAATCAAAGCCAAATCCGAGCCACTTGAATCGTGATCATAATTCTTCATTCTTTCTTCTTCTTGAAGAAGAATACCAGCCAATTCATCAAAAGTAGGGGGCGTTGGTCTAGTTGAGAGTGTTGAAATGAAAACTTTATAATATTGCACTAAACCCTTCAAATAAATCGTTACTAAATCATTACTGGAAACCTTTTCACCAATGTTACCCAGCTTATCACTTAAATCTTTAATTCTGGATACAAAATTACTTATTCTTTCATTGGCTTCAATTTTCATAGATAATAGCTTAGTTTTTAAAAAGAAAATCCAGTTTGTATTAAAGGTTTTGTACAAACCTTTGAGAACATCCCACGTCTCTTCGAAAGTTTTACAGTCTCTTATATGAGGAATGGTGTTGTCCTTTACAAACATACGCAACAACACTTTTTCTTTCATCTCTCACATATCCCAATCTGGAATTGAGGCAACAATAGTGGGTTTGGGATCATCACCTTTGACAATCCTCCATAGGTTATATGCATCTAGAATGATCGTCAGATTAAACTTCCAGTTTACATAATTCTCACCATCAAGTTTAGTGGACTCATTTAAATATAAATCAGGAAGAGGGTTTGTCATCTTCTACCACAAATGATTCAATGATTATTCACCAATTTAAAGAAATAATAAAGAACTGATTGATACCTTGCGGTGTCCTTCTCTGATGCAGACAAGCTCCTTCTCAACAGTCTCTTATTTTTGGTAAGTTGCAAGAGATTCTGATCTTTTGCCTCTACAATTACACCTCAACAAACTCCTGGGAATATCGATAGATCAGATCACGCTTCTCATAGACAACGCCTGTAGCATCCTCACACACAATGATTAGAGGGACAAAGGATATATAAATCGAACTAGACAACACTTCAGCGATTATGTAGTTTTGCTTGTGTGGATACCAAATTAAAAGTAGACAGCACACATGAGACAAATGTAGACAACACATAACAACAACACTCAAATGCGAACACAACATGCAACAATAGATGTGAACAAAGCACACAACAACAGGTATGAATAAAACTCGCAACACCCAAAGACTGCAAATTGTGGTCACTTCTCTATATGATTTGGCTATGCAAATCCCTCGAAACTTAGCACGCCCAAATAATGAAGCTGCAAACGGGGTGGGAGAGAAACCTGCTACAAATTGATAAATTGTGAAGCAAAGAGAGATGCAGAGAGAAAGAATAGAACAATATATTGAAATGTATAAAGAAGTACAGAACTCAGAAGATAGTTACAATGTAAGATGGTTGAGATATATATGCTCAAGCAAGACGAAAATAGAAAGTACAACTGTCCAGTACAGCTGGCAGTGTACGGTCATACTGTTGAGGGTACAATATATTTAACACTCCCTCTTAGACTCAACAGTTACAATCAGCAGCACTGACTATGCCTAAGTGCTGTCTCTGGAAGTCAAAAACTGACTTTCCTAGGGGCTTTGTGAAGATGTCAGCAAGCTGATCTCGAGAACCACAAAATTGTAGTGCAATATCACCATTATTGACTAACTCGCATATGAAATGAAACCGAGTGTCAATGAGTTTACTTTTCTTGTGAAACACATGGTTCTTGGATAATGCAATTGCTGATGTGTTGTCACAGAAAATATGAGTTGGATCCTTTTCTGTTTGTGACATGTCTTTCAATAATCTTCTGAGCCATACAACTTGACAAGAAGTTGAGGTAGCAGCTACATACTCTGCCTCTGCAAAAGATATTGATACAATCGGCTGCTTCTTCGATGCCCATGAAATCAGGTTCATGCCCAGTTGAAAAACATAGCCTGATGTGCTTTTCCTATCATCCAGGCTTCCTGCAAAGTCACTATCTGTGTAACCAGAGAGTTGATTACATTCAGATGTAGTGTACCATAAACCAAAATTTATTGTCCCTGCTACATATCTCAAAATTCGTTTTGCCATTTTCCAGTGTGAATCTTTGGGTGATTCCATGAA
>ML794978.1:186941-202113 GCA_009831015.1 Picea engelmannii | reverse complement strand
ATCTATATCTATAAAAATAAATAGAAAATGGGGAAATGAAAATTGTAAAGTTTGATAGTCCTGAAATTTTCATTGGGTTTTATATTGAGCATGATAAAAACTATTGTGTCTTGGATTTGAATTATTAACAGAGAGAAGTTTTTGGAAAATGATGGCAATGCCAATTTTTCAATAAATGTTATTTCATGTAATAGAACAATAATCGTCTCATTCGCGTTCATTATCCCACTTTCCTTTCATTATATGCCCACTACCTTCCCAAATACATTTAAAACATCCCCTGCTATGTTATTATGAATTTCATTTAAAAAAAGAGAGGATTAAAACGAAAATAAAGGGGCTAGATGATGACTGGTGTTGAGAGTTTGGATATGGAGACATTGTTTGCCTCTGCATTTGATTGAACAATATTCGTTGGTTGCTTCCCATTCATGCTTCCATTTTTCACTCATTACAAAGCCCCCCATCTTCCCAATAACCTTATCACTCCTTGTTCAAATGGAAATCAATTATTGAGTTTAAAAGTATGATGGATGGATTGCATGTGCTTCTGTTGTGAATGATAGAGCCAATTTTTTGATTTTATTTAGGTAGGGTGTTGATGCATGGATTGTTAAGAGTTTTTCATAACATGATTGGAATATTTCTTCAGGATGAGTTTCTTTAGTAGAGGAAACAATGGTAGAGGTGCAAATAGGGGCAGAGGAAATAATTGGCATAGAGGCCATAGAAGGACACGATTTTCGATACATTTTGACGCTGATCCACAAGAATTAAATCAACTTTTCCAAGATGGATTTTTAAATCTAGTTTGATAAGGAATTTTTCAACCTATACCTGAGAGGCCTCCTTTCCAGCCACATTAAAATTTCTTTGGTATTCATGTTCCCCCTCATGTGTCTATGCATCTAGAAACACTTGCCAATGATGTTTAGAGAGGAATTTTACTTCAACCTATAGCTCATCACCATGGTTGGCCTACTGTGTCGTTGCCATTACCCCCTCCTCCACCTCGAATCAATCCAAATCCCAAGATGATCGTGTTTCCTTGCCAGTACAATGCTATCAAGGAAGCAAAAGATTAAAATCTGCCATCCCTGAGCCAAAATTAGATAAAGGAAAAGAGGTGGCTAATCCCTCCAAGTCTTCTAAAGACTCCCCCATATCAGTATCCTCTCATATCCACCTCAAATATGATTGTTCCCATGTCATCAGTGCAATCCACCCACAGGGTTCTCATCAGTTGAAGGTTGTTGCATATGATAAGTCATAAAAGGGATCAAGAGAGAGTAGCGGTGGAAATAGGCAAAATGCCTCTCACAACAAATATGGTTTTAATCCTATTAATGCTGTTTTCTTTTGAGGACAATATTTTTATTTGATATGATAGTATTTTGGACAACAAATACATATTTAGACAGAGTTTTGGACAACATGGAAATAATGCTATTTTTGGATATAGTCATGTTCTATTTTGTTTATATTAAAATATTTGATTATTAATATGAGGATGGGAGTTACAAGGGAGATATTTGAATTAAATATTTGGGGTATTATACTTCATGTTTTGATGATTATTAAAGAAATGGAAATTGGAGTGACAAGGGGTCCCACCTATTTAGTTATTATTTAAATAGACCTTTAATTATATTTTATTAATTATTTGTCTCAACAAATTATTTAAGCTAATTAAGCTTAACAAAATTAAGGTAGTTGAACTACCATAACTTATTGAGAAAGAATAAAAGATCAATGAAATGAAGAGACAAATGGGTAAGACAGAATAGAAGGAGAACTTCTGCTACAAGGTTTCCTCTGTACTTGTGAGATACTTCCATCATTCATTCATTCTGAGTTTACTAGAAGTCTTAACCATCTTGATGAAAACAAGGTCTTCTTGAAGGCAACATGATTCAAAATTGAATCATATTTTCCAACAACTTATCTTTAAAGGTGTATGATTTATCTTTGGCAGTCTGTGTGTTCTTGTTTGTTTATGGATTAAATTTCATGACCGATAAAGAATATTTTGTAGAGTCAAATGACAACATTTTGTGGCAAGCCGATCCAAATATTTAGCTTCAGTTTTCTTTTGTTGCCAGAGTCTCTTTGTATGGTGCCCATCGAAGGCTTCTAAATCTGGCTTTGGTCCCTACCCTCGTAGGGGTTTGTAAAGAGAATTAAACTTTGTATCTCATAATGAAATCAATAAAAAAATCAGATTTATGATTTCAGTCTCACATGTGTATCTTGATGATGTTGTTCATATTTTTCTTTTGTCCTTATCTCTTATCCATGTATACACTTATGTAATTTCTTGCTTCTTTTTATTTCTTTTGCACAGTTACATATAATATATAAAACCATCCTTGGTCCCTCGTACTTAATACCTATGTAATACATGATTTTTATTTTTATTTTAAGGCTATAAACCCCGGGTAACATTCCCAAATATCTTGCCTTAGTCCAACAAGATCTGAAAATGCTAGAGTAAGGTTCCTCATACCTTTTCCTCAACACACACTTGTATTGGAATCAAATCTTCAACTACCTTCATAATTCTCTTACCAGGCTCTTCATTTGCTTGTACTTTCCTTCTAATCACATAAACAAGGATCTCTTGATATTAATCTAGCTGAAATATTGAAGGATTAGTCCTCTCATACCATGTGCGATTGAAAGGCTTATTCATCTCATACCTTGGATGATTCAAAGACTTAGTCATTTCATACCTTGGTTGATTCAAGGGATTATTCCTTTCATACCTTATATTACTCAACGAGTAGAGTTTTAGTAAGATTTGAGAGAGAACCAAGAGTTAAGATTCCAATCAAAGAAGGAGAAAAAAAAAGTTGAAAATAAGGCTATTTATAGAACAAAAAAAAATACCAAGGCATACAATCCATGTTGAATATATGTTGAAGAAAAGTTGGAGACTCTAACTACTCATTTGCTAGTTTGAATAGTATATTTATGCATGACATGACAATTCATTAAGCTTTTGTTGAAAACTTCTTGTTTGATTTGATAATCCACAAGAAACTGACACAAATGGACAACACAATCCATGGATGGCACATTAAAAGTAGAATTTGAAAGGGGGAAATCATCTTTTATCATATCAATCCTCATGTCCACCCATAATGGATAGGAGGACATTGGGAACCTTGAAAATAACATCTCTAACTAACAGAGATGGACAAAAATAAACAAAAATGTTGAGGTTTATCTAAGGTATCGAAGATAATTTCTGACAAAGGAAATCACCAAAGAATAAACAAGACTAAAGCATGAATATGGAAATTAGCAAAGGGTACCTTTCCTAGACATTAGACATCAAATGAGAAAACACATTCATACATGCAGGTCTAGGAAATGAACCAACCAAGGAAATTATTTTTTTATAGGTAACATATCTCGAGGGAAATCACCTAGTAACTTCCGCTCATTACGAGGATGGAACCGAAGGAAAACCTTATATTTTTCAGGGCACAAATCCAGGTCAACAACTTATGGATAGATCATATATAGCTCATCAATGATCAACTTACTAAGATAAAACATCTCACAAAATGGGATTTGAACTTACGTGGGGAGGGTGATAACTTCCTCACAACTACTCAAGCTACACCCAATTGAAAACCAAGGTAAGAATGGTAGAAAAAGTAATCTATTTTGAGATGATAGTGTGAAATCCATGAACTAAAATGTCAAATGGTGACTGCTTGATGATAATAAGGGTTGATCAAAGAAGATTGTGGCATTTGAGGTATGGCATATAAATTTTTAGATTTTACATTTTATACGCACACTTAATATGGTTCATGAGTTACCAAAAATACAAAATTATTCCAAGTTCTATGAAGCTTGCATCATTAACAAGGAAACATGTCAACAATTTCCTAAGGGGAAGGCATGGCACACAAAGTTAGAGTTGGCACTCCATGACTTGTGTGGAACGATGTAGTGTTCCTTAACCATTAAAAATGAAACACACACCAAGTAATATAGAGATAATAAGTGTAGAAAATAATATACAAGAGACAATGTGATAAAATATGCAAATTAAACCCTTTTATTATGATATTTAAAATAACGAAAGCAATGTTCACTTGTCTCTTAAGTTGGTACAACCTTTCACTATATAAAATCTCCAAATACAACAATATTTGACAAAACATTCCATAGCCTCCTAGATCTTTAAATATATTCTCAAATAGAAAAACCACAACCACTCCTGGTTCCATCATTTATGAGTGTGAACCACCTAGTGGACCTTATTCAAAAAAGAGGACCGTTTTACATTAAATAAATGTCCACTACTATCTAATCGGCCTTATTCAAAGAATATGGCCACATACATTAATTAAATAACTCCTAGGTAGCTTAAAGCATTGAAGTTAGGGTAGGACCCTAACATGCCACCCCCCCTCAAAAGATGCATTATCGTTAAGGCTGGAGGTGAGCAATTTTCTGCAAAATTGTTGTTGGTTCCCATATGGCATATTTTGGATGCATATATTTCCATTAGATAAAAAATTCTTGGATAGTATGATGGACCAATTGACACTCTCACATATCCAATACTGCTTTCGGATGGATCCATATGGGGCCTTCTTCATCAAGTTCTAATAAGTTGGTTTGCACCTTGTAGTTTGATCCCACTACCTTCTTCAAACAAGACACATGAAAAACTGGATGAATCTTGGAGTGAGATAGAAGAGCTTGTTTGTAAGTTGCTTGTCCAATGCACTAGGTGATTGTATAGAATTCATAGAACTTTGGTGTTAGATTATCATGGATTTTATCTTTGAATGGTGTTTTCTTATAGGGTTGAATGCAATGAAACACTTGAACCCCTTCTTCAAAAGAGTTCTCTGAGTGATACTTTCTAGCTGGTTGTTTCATTCTATTTTGATCCATAACAAAATTGTCATTAAGTGTGCGAAGAATGGCTTCTCTAGTGTGAAGTGCATTATGCTCTTCATGAACCTTTGGGGTGCCTAGTGAATAGGAGGCCAATGACAAGAGTTTTTTCCCACAAACAAGTTCATATGTTGTCATTTTGGTAGCTCCATGATAAGTGGTATTTTACCACCATTTTGCGAGGGTAAGCCATTGTGTCGATTGGTGCAACTTTTCTGAAGTGAAGCATTGCAAATATGTTTCTAAGCACTTGTTGACCACTTTTGTTTGGATATTTGGTTGGGGATGATATGTTGTGCTCATGTTTAGCTGGGTAACCTAAATTTAAATTGTTATTTCCAAATTTTTTTGTTGAAGAGGGGTTGTGATCTGATGTAACACCCCCGTTTATAATCCATGTTTTAGCGATGTGTAATTAAAAATGATGTATAGCCACGTGCCCGAATATGTAATTGTAAACATTGTATACGATCATAATAATAAAATATATGTGACGTTGGCTATAGGTGGACACAAAAATAATAATTTGGGGCTAAATTTGCACAAAAGAGGGGAATGCCTAGGAATGTCTAAGAAATGGGTCCAAGTGGGGGGGATTATTCATGGGTATTAATTCCAACCCATTTTACTAAAATTATTACTTTGAGTGAACCTTTCTAATTTCATTTTGAGTGTATGAGAGCCCAATAATTAAACACATGTAAGAAGGGTTGGTGGGAAAAGTCACATCCCATATTTATGAGAGCATGGGGGCTAAGTACAATCAACCTTGGGGAATGTGCGTAAACTCTCATGGGTAAAACTGAAATTCGAGTGGCCATTGTGGGGAGTTTTTACATGCATTTTTTGGAGAAGCAAGGGAGTGGAGAGCATTGGAGCTTGAGGGAATCCATAGTAGAGGTTGTGGGAAACTTGTTGGAGCTATTGTTGCATGAGAAAGTGGGCTATTGGACCTGTATAGTGGGAGATTTCCATGTGAGTGAATTTACCTTGAACAATGGGCTATTTTGTTAGTTTTCTTGGGGAAACTAGCATCCTCAGAGTCCCTAGCACTAGACATTCCTATCCAACATTGTGTTGGAGACCTGGAGGGAAGAGGGAAGGCTTGAGAGACTGTGTGCAGTGAAGGGGGATTCCAATTACTTGGGTTGCATATATTAAGGGGAAGAGAGCTGGAGGATTGGGATAACTGTTGGAAAACTAGTTGGATGTGGGAGTGAATTGTTGATTAAGGTTGGTTGTCATTGATGTCAACCCTTGAAGAAAGTACGGTAGCGAATTCCGGTAGCACAAAGGTTTGGGTAATGGGCCCAAGGTTGTTTCATGTATAATGGTATGAGTTTTAGTATATTTGAAGGTAATAATATTCTATATGGATAGTACATGTCATGACATTTCTGGTGGTATGTGGAACGTCACATAACTCCTCACGGTTTGAGAGTTATGGCCTTATGAAGTTGGAGGACCCTCATATGTTTGCTTGAAGCCCTAAAAGGTCAAATAAGTCAAAGAGCTTGCAAAGAAGAAATTATTATTTAAATGAAAAATTTAAGTGACAAAGTCAAGCAAGATTATTTAAATAATAAAGTGAAGTGACAAAATCAAAGAATATTATTTAAATGATAAAGTCAGGTGACAAAGTCAAGGAGGAATATTTAAATGATAAAGTAATGGAGAACTTTCTAATTATGGAAAATGGTTAACCCTAAAAATGAGGAAAATAGGTTAAGTGACCTAGAAATGGGTTAAGTGACCTAGAAGATGGATAGTATAAATAAGAGGAAAGGATCTCTCATTTTAAATCACACTTGAGCATATTGAATATATATAGGTGAATGATGTAACCAAAGGATATCTAAGCTGAATTTCAGTGGGAAGGTGAAGAAAAGAAGGCCGGAATTCAAAGGAGGATAAATTCTTTTGATGATGCTTTATAAGGCATGTTATTTACAGGTCATATCACCATTTTCGCAATAATTTTTTTTCTAGAATGATTCAGACCGTGAAATTGGTAGTCCATTGAGGAAACATATCCAAGTATCTATGGTAAAAAAATCAGCTTGTGGGTCGTTGTATTTTTGGAGTTACACTCCATGGAAAATAGGGTTTTTGGCTAGTCCTGAAACTAGTCTAAAACAAGTGTTTCGGGTAAAAACATCATAACTTCTTCATAACAGATCCAAATTCAATAATACCAAATGTGTTGGTTATATTACAATATGTAGTATGATTTGTAACGTTTTTAGATCGATTTAACAAATATTCCTTTCGAGGAACACTCTACAAGGTCGCTCTCTAGAATAAACTAGGATTAAGCAAGGTATGCCATTTTTTCTATAACTCATTTTATGAGAGATTCCAAGTATTGAAACCTGGAGGAATTGCAAAAAAAACACTGAATAAAATTGTATATCAGTTTCATATATTTATTCATTACATGTACATAGTTATGATTATTTCAAGTTAGGGTTGTTGACTAATCCAAAACTAGTCATGTGAGACTAAAGACAAGTTGGATGAAAATTCTAGTCTCTTGTTGTTAAAGTTAAGGAAGGTTTGTAGGTATGTGATCATATACACTAGGTCTATTACAGAGTTACAAATCATATTTGGATGATGAAATTGATGAGATATTTTGGTTAAGGTACATGTTGGGTACATGGTTGAGACAAGTAGTTGATTAGTTGACACATACATGAGGTGTATAGTTGATGATGTTGGTACATATTGATGAGTCATAGTTGATGAGTAGTTGACACATGATTGGTACATGGTTGGATGCACTTGTTTATGGTACAGGTTGATTACAGGTTGATTACATGTTGTTTGGTATAGGTTGGTGCATGGTTGATGCACTTGTTTATAGTACAGGTTGATTACATGTTGAGGTACAGGTTGATGCATGGTTGATGCATGGTTGATGCATAGTTAAGGTTTATTGGTACATGTTTACAGTGGTATATCTCACAGTGATAGTGTGACATTGGTTCCATCATTCTACTTCTACTTCAGGGCAGTTGGACGGGGCAAGGACAGGTGGTTGTAGCCACCTTCTGGTTGTAGCCGGGAACATAGGGGGTTGTAGCCTCCTTCTGGTTGTAGCCAAAGAATAGGGGAGTTGGATCTTCCTTCAGGTTGTAGCTTGAGAAACAAGGGGGTTGGAGCCTCCTTCCAGTTGCAGCTGGAAAACAAAGGAAGTTGGTGATTCCAATGAATGTAATTCTTCAAGACATATAAGAAAAAAAATTTCATGGTTTTCTCCCGCTTTGGGTTCCCACGTAAAACACTAGTGTACTGTGTATGTGTATGATTGTTCATTGCTTATTTACTTTGTAGTTATTGGATGATAATGCTACATTGATATAACACTTGGATTATATGGTTAAAAATGATTAAATTTCTCTATTACTGATTCACCCCCCCCTCNAAAGGTTCCTTCAGAAATCAGTTTAACCACTGAAAGGTAGATCATGGAGAGAAACAACTTGTATAAAAATGGAATACCACAGTTCAATGGACATAAGTATGCATTTTGGATCATAATGATGAAAACATATATACAGGCACAGGGATTTGAAATTTGACAATCAATTGTAGATGGATACATAGCACCAACAATTCCGCCAACAAATGACAAAGCAGTGAAACTGGAAATGAAGTGTTGGTGCATTAAGTGAAATTGGAAATGAAAAGTGTTGTCTAGGAAAGGAAGATGAAAGTTGGCTATGGCACAAAAGAATGGGTCACATACATTTTGATAACCTTGTCAAATTTAGCAGAAGAGAAGCAGTCAGAGAAATGCCCCGGATCATGAAACCAACCAAGACTTTATGAAAACATTGTCAACAAGGAAAACAAACAAAGACTAGGTTCAAATCAAATGAATATTCAACTACAAGACCACTAAAAATTGTGCATACAGATCTAGTTGGACCAACTACAACAAAGTAAAAGGTGAGAAATACTTTATGTTATTAGTTGATGATTGTAAAAGAATGACCGCAGTTTGCTTTCTCAAGAATAAGTCAAAAGCTTTTGAAAACTTCAATATCTACAAGGAAATGGTTGAAAATGAAATGGATTCAAAAATCAAATGCTTGAAATCTGCTAATGGAGGAGAGTTCACTTCAAAGGAATTTATGGACCACTGCAACAGTCATGGAATAAAAAGACAATTCTCTATTGCTAGGACACCTCAACAGAATGGAGTTGTTGAAAGAAAGAACATGACAGTACATGAAATGACTTGAACAATGCTAATGGATTCCAAATTGACAGATATATTTTGGATAGAGGTAGTGCATACAATAGTTCACATTCAAAACATAGTAGTGCTCATAAACAACACTGACAAAACTCCCTATGAGCTATGGAAAGGAAGACCAACAAATGTGAAACACTTCAGAGTTTTTGGAAGAAAATGCCACATCAAAAGAGAAGATGGAAAAATGGGAAAGTTTGATTCTCGTGTGGACAAAGGATTACCTGTTGGTTAATCAAGTACAAGGAAAGCATACAAGTGTTACAATCTGAGATTGAACAAAGTTGTAGAAAGCATCAACGTAACAATTGATGAAATAGGTAGACCAAAATCAAAGGAAGAAGAAAATGAATCAATGGAACAACTTTTCAAAAAAGAAGCAGAAGATGAAAAGGAAGTAGAAGAGGAAGATGAAGTGAATCCTATAGAAGCAGAAGATCAAGTTCAACAAGTGCCTCCAAATACACCTAGCAAACAAGTACAGAAGAATCATCCTTCAGATCAGATTATCGGAAACAAAGACGCAGGAGTTGAGACTAGAAGAAGAATCCGTTCACCAGAAAAAAAAAAAACACACCTAGCACTCACATCTACGATTGAACCAACCTATTTTGAAGAGGCCATCAAGGGTGAATTTTGGAACAAGGCCATGGATAAAGAATTGGATCAAGTAGAGAAAAATGACACTTGGGAATTGGTTCCAAGACCAAAGGATAATAATGTAATCGACACAAAGTGGGTATACATGAATAAATTGAACGAAGATGGACAGGTTACAAGGAACAAAGCTAGATTGGTATGTAAAGGATATGCACGGGTTGAAGGAATCGAATTTGAAGAGACATTTTCCCCAGTTACCAGAATGGAAGAAATCCGATTGCTTTTAGCTTATGCATGCTCCAAAAATATTAAAGTGTATCAAATGGATGTAAAATTAGCTTTTATGAATGGGGAACTTGAAGAAGAAGTCTACATTGAACAACCAAAAGGATTTCAGTTGTCAGATAATGCAGACTATGTGTGCAAATTAAAGAAGGCTTGTATGGTCTAAAATAGGCTCTTAGAGCATGGTACTTTAGACTGGATAAATATCTATAGCAGACAGGGTTCAGAAAAGGAAGTGTAGACAACAACCTCTACATCAAGGTAAGTCAAGGTAATATTTTATTAATTGAAGTTTATGTTGATGATATTATTGTTGGTAGTGATGATGACAGGTTAAGCCAGAAATTTTCAAAGGATATGCAAAATGAATTTTAAATGTCATTACTTAGAGAACTATCCTTCTTTCTGGGACTTCAAATACATCAAAGAAACCAAGGAATTTTTATTTCTCAAACCAAGTATATCAGAGAAATGCTAAAGAGGTTCAAAATGGAAGATTGCAAACCAATTATCACTCCCATGCAAACCAATTGCAATTCAATCAAATATGATGATTCAAAGTCTACATATCAAAGACAATACATGTCAATGACTGGCATCCTACTATATTTGACAAATTCCAGACCAGATGTAATGCATGCAGTTCGACAAGTGACACAATTTCAAGCAACACCAAAGGAATCACATGTACTAACAGTGAAGAGAATTTTCAGATATCTCAAAGGAACATAAGAGTTTGGATTATGGTATCCAAAAGGAAATGATCTATCTCTTATTGTCTACACAGATGCAGATTGGGTAGGTTGTTTTGATGATCAATGAAGCACCAGTGGATAAATGTTCTACTTGGGTGAGTGTTTAGTATCATGGCTAAGCAGGAAACAATCATTAATATCTCTATCTACAACCGAGGCAGAGTATATTGCAGCAACAACATGTTGAATACAGGTTCTTTGGATGAAACAAATTTTGACAGATATACAAGTTGAGTATGATAATCCCATTCCAATCTATTGTGATAATATAAACACCATAAGTATCTCAAAGAACTCGATGATGCACTCCAAGACGAAGCACATTCCAATCAAGTATCAATTTCTATGGGAACATGTTGCAGAAAAGAACATCAGAGTTGAGTATTTGGGCACACAATACCAAGTGGCAGACATCTTTACAAAACCACTTCCACAGAAATCCTTTGAGTATCTTTGCCAGAGACTCAGAGTTATTTCTACTCCAAAATGAATGCTTTTGAATGATTATCTTATATTTCTTATATGTACATGAGGAAACACTATAAAAAGGACAGTTCAGTCAGGGGGAGAAACCCCATATGGAAAGATACCTTTGCCATTGATGACAAAGGGGGAGAGATTCATCAGATGCAGAGGACAAAGGCATGGTTCTGGGGGAAGAAATGGTCACAAAGATGCAGAGGAAAGAGACATGTTTCCAGGGGGAGAATGAGTGATATGACTTTCAATATTGCATAAGAGTGTTTCCATCAATGCCAAAGGGGGATATTGTTGATTAAGGTTGGTTGTCATTGATGTCAACCCTTGAAGAAAGTCCGGTAGTGAATTCCGTTAGCATAAAGGTTTAGGTAATGGACCCAAGGTTGTTTCATGTATAATGGTATGATTTTTAGTATATTTGAAGGTAATAATATTCTATAGGGATAGTACATGTCATGCCATTTCTGGTGGTATGTGGAACGTCACATAACTCCTCATGGTTTGAGAGTTATGGCTTTACGAAGTTGGAGGATCCTCATATGTTGGATTGAAGCCCCAAAAGGTCAAAGAAGTCAAAGAGCTTGCAAAGAAGAAATTATTATTTAAATGATAAAGTAAAGTGACAAAGTCAAGAATGATTATTTAAATAATAAAGTGTAGTGACAAAATCAAAGAAGATTATTTAAATGATAAAGTGAGGTGAGAATGTCAAGGAGGAAGATTTAAATGATAAAGTAATGGAGAAATTTCTAATTATGTAAAGTGGTTAACCCTAAAAATTAGGAAAATAGGTTAAGTGACCTAGAAATTGGTTAAGTGACCTAGAAATGGGTTAAGTGACCTAGAAGATGGAGAGTATAAATAAGAGGAAAGGATATCTTATTTTAAATCACACTTTAGAATATTCAATATCTATAGGTGAATGAGGTAACCAAATGGTATATAAGTCGAATTTTAGAGGGAAGGTGAAGAAAAGAAGGCTGGAATTCAAGGGAGGATAAATTCTTTTGATGATGCTTTCTAAGGTATGTTATTTACAGGTCATCTCACCATTTTCGCAATAAATTTTTTTCTAGAATGATTCAGACTGTGAAATTGATAGGTCATTGAGGAAACATATCCAAGTATCTATGGTAAAAACTTCAGCTTGTGGGTCGTTGTATTTTTGGAGTTACACTCTGTGGAAAATAGGGTTTGTGGCTAGTCCTGAAACTAGTATAAAACATGTGTTTTGGGTAAAAACATCATAACTTCTTCATAACAGATACAAATTTAGTAATACAAAATGAGTTGTTTTATATTACAGTCTGTAGTATTCTTTGTAACATTTTCAGATTGATTCAACAAATATTCCGCGCGGGGCACGCTCTACAAGGTTGCTCTCTAAAATAAGCTAGAATCTAACAAGGTATGCCATTTTTTCTATAACTCCTTTTCTGAGAGGTTCCGAGTAGTGACACCTGGAGGAATTGCATAAAACACACTAACGAATATTGTGTATTAGTTTTAGATCTTTATTCGTTATAGGTACATAGTTATGATTATTTCAAGTTAGGGTTGTTGACTAATCCAAAACTAGTCATGTGAGACTAAAGAAAAGTTTGATGAAAATGATGGTCTCTTGTTTTTAAAGTTAAGGAAGGTTTGCAGGTATGTGATCATATACACCGGGTCTATTACAGAGTTACAAATCATATTTGGATGATGATTCATGAAATTGATGAGGGCTTTTGGTTAAGGTACATGTTGGGTACATGGTTGAGACAAGTAATTGATGAGTTGGCACATACATGAGGAGTATAGTTGATGATGTTGGTACATATTGATGAGTCACTGTTGATGAGTAGTTGACACATGATTGGTACATACTTGGTACATGGTTGGATGCACTTGTTTATGGTACAAGTTGATTACAAGTTGTTTGGTACTGGTTGGTGCATGGTTGATGCACTTGTTTATGATACAGGTTGATTATAGGTTGAGGTACAGGTTGATGCATGGTTGATGCATGGTTTAGGTTTATTGGTACAAGTTTACAATGGTATATCTCATAGTGATAGTGTGACAGTGGTTCCATCATTCTACTTCTAATTTAGGGCAGTTGGATGGGGCAATGACAGATGGTTGTATCCATCTTTCGGTTGTAGCCGGAGAACATAGGGGGTTGTAACCTCCTTTTGGTTGTAGCTAGAGAATAGGGGACTTGGAGCTTCCTTCAGATTGTATCCTGAGAAGCAAGGGGGTTGTAACCTCCTTCCAGTTGCAGCTGGAAAACAAAGGAAGTTGGTGCTTCCAATGAATGTAATTCTTCAATACATATAAGAAAAAGCATTATGTGGTTTTCTCCCTCTTTGGGTTTCCACGTAAAACATTGGTGTACTATGTATGTGTATGATTATTCATTTCTTATTTACTCTGGAGTTATTGGATGATAATTCTACATTGATATAACAATTGTATTATATGGTTAAAAATGATTAAATTTCTCTATTACTGATTCACCCCCCCTCTCAGTAATCCAACATGAATTGGGTTGTGAGAAATACACCCTCTTTTGTGAATTGTAGCCCCAACTCGAGGGTGATTTGCTACTAATATTTGGAGAAAAAAATATATAGTTGGGAGGAATGTCTGCCCCCTACAGTCAATTGCTCAATCATTATTAAAATACAAGTGTTTTTATCTTTGTTTATCAAATATTTTATGGGTTTTTATTGTTGTGCATGAAATATGAATTTATATAAATTTATATGTTGATTTGTGAATGATAAATGAGTTCCATTCATATTTAAAGAGTGTTGTTAGATGCATTTAGTTGATTGGTATCCTATTTTTTTTTATGGGTTACGTAGTGGGGACACTACATCTGAGACAATCAAAGCACAGATACCATGTAACTTAAAAATATGATCCATGAAGACTTGGGAAAATAAGGAAGGTGTAAATGAAGGTGGATAAGGAACACAAATAACATATTTGGACAAACAATATACTACCACCATGATCATTGATTTGTTACCCGCTTTTGGAAGTCCCACAATAGAATCCATAGAGATGTCAATCCATATATGTGTTACAATTGGTAGTGGTTGCAATGCCCCCAACGTATGGATTGTCTCACCCTTGTTTTGTTGGCACATGTTACATGCTACTACACATTCTTTGATGCTTTTTTTCACGCCCTCTCAGAAGAACGAATGCTTATCTTTTTTATAGGATTTATGAAATCTATAGTGACCCATTATAGGAGAGGAATGCAACTCCTTTAATAATTTTTTTTTAAGGTAGAAGTCTTTACTAAATTAATGCAACCTTTATACCTAAATGTATCGTTCTTCCATGTATACCCTTTAAGAGGGTTGGGATCTTCCTAGAGCCTTTGGATGAGTTGAACTATAGATTCATTTTCCAACCATTCTATATAGGATTCTTTGGGCCAACTTAGAATGGGTAAGGATAAGGCAAAGAGGGGTCCATCCTCAAATTTCTTGGTTAAGGCATCAACCACCACATTTTATTTATCCTTATTATATATAATCTCATAATCATACCCCAACATTTTTGTAACCCACTTATGCTTCTCTGGTGAGTATAACCTTTGTTATAGGAAATACTTAAAACTATTATGGTTAGTTTTTATCTAGCAACACGTTATGGTGAGATGTGAAGGATGTCCATCATATTTTCTCATAGGTTGATTTCCCCAAATTTTGATGGCACAACTACTTACTGGTGAAGGCCAAGGGGAGCCCTTCTTGCATTAATACATGTGTTGCATCAATACCTGTCCAAGAATTTTTCTTAAGGCATCACATTCTAAGACAAAAGTATTAGTAAAATTTGACATTGCTAATACTACAATATT
>ML794978.1:164155-176198 GCA_009831015.1 Picea engelmannii | reverse complement strand
TACTTGTAAATAAGAATCTAGCCTTGCATACCATGCTCTGGGTGCTTGTTTTAGCCCATAAAGTGCTTTATTTAGTTTACAAACATAGTCTCCTTTGTTATTTAATTGAAATCCTTCTGGTTTCTCAATATAGACTTCCTATTCTAAGTTTCCATTGAGAAATGCTGACTTGACATCCATCTGGTATACTTTAAATTTTTTGTAGCTGGCAAAGGCTAAGAACATCCTAATTGCCTCTAATTTAGCCACAGGTGCAAAGGTTTCTTCAAAGTCTACCTCTTCAACCTGAGCATACCCTTTACATACCAATCTGGATTTGTTCCTGATTACTTTCCCTTTCTCATTCACTTTGTTTTTATACACCCATTTAGTTCCAATGACATTCTTATTTTTTGGTCTTGGAATCAATTCCCAAGTTTGATTTTTTTCAATCTCGTCCAATTCTTCATTCATGTCATTGACCCAATTTTCATCTTTGCATGCCTCTTTGATTGAGCTAGGTTCAACATGTGAAAAAAGTGTTGTTTATGTCTGATACAACAATTGTCTTCTTGTCTGCACTCCATTGCTTTTATTTCCAATAATCAATTCTTCAGGATGATTTTTTTGAGTTATTCTTGAGGGTGTATTTGTGTCTCTTCTTGGGGATTATTCTCTTATCTCTTCTTCTATAATACCTTCCTTGTCTTCATTGGTATCCATATCATCCTCTTGTATATCTTCCTTTTCTTCTTTATTCTCTTCTACTTCTTCTGCTTGTGTACCAATTGATTCATCATCATCTTCATCTTCATTGTCAAGTATGGTCTCTTAATGTTTGATCCTTATTGTTTTTAAATCATCCACCTTAACATTTGCACCCTCAACAATATTATGTAATCTAAGATTGTAGCATATGTATGCTTTCTTGGTAGAAGCATATCCAATAAAGATACCTTCATCAGATCTAGCATCAAATTTTCTGAGATTCTCATCAAGCCTTTTGATGTAACACTTACTTCCAAAGACGTTGAAGTATTTTATCGAAGGAGCTCTCCCAAACCATAGTTCATAAGGAGTCTTATTACTATTAATCCTAAGATGACCTCTGTTTAATATGTATACTGCCGTGCTTAAAGCTTCCCTCCAATATCCATTAGATAATCTTGCTTCATTGAGCATAGTCCTTGCAACCTCCTGGACTGTTCTATTCCTTCTCTCAGTAATCCCATTGTGTTGAGGTGTTGTGGTAGCAGAGACTTGTCTTTTTATTCCACGAGTTTCATAGAAGAGGTCAAACTCTTTTGAGGTGAACTCTTTTTATTCCATTGTCTGATCTAAGACATTTTATTTTTGTCTTTGTTTCATTTTCAACAAGGGTCTTAAAAGATTTGAATGTGTTAAGTGCTTCTGATTTTTCCTTGAGAAAACATACCCAAGCCATTATAGTAAAATCGTCAATGAACAACATAAAGGAGGAATCTCCTTGCAAACTCTTGGTCCTTATACGTTCACCGAGGTAGGTGTGAACAAGCTCTAAAGGTTTTGAGGTTGAGTATTCTTTTTTTTTGAACCTTATTCTAGTTTGCTTGCCTAGTTGACAATGTCTACACATGGGAATTGAGGGCTTTGTGATCTTTGGAAGGTTTCTTACTGCCCTAATATTTCTAACTTTCACTAAATTGTCAAAGTTAATGTGCCCCAACCTTCTATTCCATAACCAACTTTCATCTACTAAATTTATATAACACTCCTCATTCAATTTTGTATTTACTATATATACATTCTCAGGAGTTCTAGGAGAAGTACCAACCAATTTTCCCGAGTCCTCTCTCCTAATCTCACATTTCTAGGAATCAAAGATGCAAATGTGCCCCTGATCATAGGTTTGGCTAACACTTAATAGGCTAGGTTTCAGTTTTTCAACAAGAAACACATCCTTGGATTTGTCTTTTCCCAAACTCACAGTTCCTTTCCCAAGTATGTTACCTGAAGCATTGTCACCAAATGTAACTTTACCCTTTTGTTTCTTTACGTTCAAAAACTTGTCCTTGTTTCTTGTCATATGTTTTGAGAATCCACTGTCAACATACCATATATCTTCTTTATCTTAGGATTTCAAGGCAATAAGACATTCCTCTTTTGATTTTTTTTCTTTCCAAAGCTTCTTTTTCTCTCTAATGAACTTTGGTTTTTCCGAGACTTCCATTAATCTGCAATTACTTTCTTTATGTCCATAATTATGACATCTGAAGCATTCTAAGTTCCCTTCTTGTAGAGGTGCAAATGCGTTATAATTTCTTATTTTAACTTGATATACTGTTTGGTTATCTTTAAGGTTATAGTTATTAACCTTCAAGCTTTTCCTTCCATATGTTCTACAATTCATAGCTTTGTGTCCGAAATTAAATCATGCAAAGCAATAACCAAAGAAAATGTGAGGACCTCTGTTTTGATAAACCTTCTTTCATGTTGTCTTATATTCCTTCTTGATGGGTGGAAGTAATTGTAACACACCCACTATGGGAACTAAAATTTTTCGGCTTTTCCTTCTTTTCTCCGAGGAACATAATCCCCGAATTCCTATGGGGCCTGGTGCAGACCCTACCTTTCCTTGTCCTTAATCATGTGATCGTCGGCTATGACCACCGGATTTACTGGAGAGGAGCTCCCGACTTTTGCGATTCGGGGAATTGCGATGCACGCATTCCCCTGCTCTCTGTCTTTCAAGGGGCCAAAATCTGAAAGAAACCAACATATAGTCACGTTTAATAATGCCTTGGATTAAAACCTGGCACTCCATCTTTTGGGGTTTCGCGTACTGGGTTTTTGCGGTATAAGAGGAAGAGGGGTTCCTACCCTTCGGTTTTACGGGTGCCAAAACACCGAAAAACCTATATCCGTCAAACTCATTTCGGGGTTTCATCCATCGAAGTTTCACGCCTGGTGAATACAAGGAAAACTGACCTTTAGAAATCCTGGGTACCGAAACGCCGAAACACCCAAAAAATATATGTGCTAATCCATTTCGGGAGTTTGCCTATGGAGATTTCACGATATGTGAGGACAAGAGGCATCACACCTGGGTTTCCTGGGAGCCGAAACTCTGAGACATCATAACTTTTCCACGCTAATCCATTTCGGGGTTTTGCTAATCGGGATTTCGGGATTGGCGAGTACAAGGGAACTTAACCTTGGTTTTCCCGGGTGCCGAAACGCCGAAACATCACAACTCATCCACACTAGTCCATTTCGGGGTTTCGCTAATCGGGATTTCGGGACTGGCAAGTACAAGGGAACTTACCCTTGGGTATCCCGGGTGCTGAAACGCCGAAACGTCACAACTCATCCATGCTAGTACATTTCGGGGTTTCGCTCATCGGTATTTCAGGACTGGCGAGTACAAGGGAACTTACCCTTGGGTATCCCGGGTGCCGAAACACCGAAACATCCCAACTCATCCATGCTAGTCCATTTCAGGATTTCGCTAATCGGGATTTCGCGACATGCGAGTACACAAAAACTTAACCTTGGGTATCTTGGGTACCGAAATGCTGAAACATCACAACTCATACATGCTAGTCCATTTCGGGGTTTCGCTAATCGGGATTTTGCGATGTGCGATGACAAGAGGTCTCGTGTCTGGGTTTCCCGGGAGCCGAAACTCCGAAACATCGATATATATATATATATATATATATATATATATATATATATATAATGATAAATTCATTTCAGGTTTTCGCAAGTTGAGAATTCACAACATGCAAATACAAGGGAACTCGCCCTTGGGTATCCCGGGTGTCGAAATGCCGAAACCTCAAGACTCTAAGGGAACCACTCTTGCTGGTGCAAGGTCTCCAGACTTAGGCCATAGAATCTTTCAACGAATCCTTGGGTAATTATCACCAGGATTGGGGACATGACTGCAAGGCCTCCTTAACTTATCGAGCTATGAACTCTGTGACCGGGGCGAGGTAAGCTTAGATATTTACTTAAACGGTAGTCCTTTCAAGGGACTCACTCCAGCTCTGGGATAGTGAGGGAACTTCCCGAAAATGGGTCTTCGAGAGGATGAACTAGGACATAGCACAAATCAAGTTAGACATATCCATCCTCAGGGGAACGAACTCGTATCCTGAGCTCATACACTCTACACATTAACCGAATTGTGGTTACGTCAGTATAAGCATGTATCCATTATATCAAATCAAACACATAGAAAACACTTCTATGCAGAAACTATTTACATGTGTATAGAAATGAGCATACGATTGTGACATTCAATTCCAAATGCAAGACATAACACTTATCAAAAATTTCGGATGTGATGCGAATGCTGAGAGGGGTGCTCGTTTCCACCCAACCGTAGGCTCAACGACTCCAATCGGATTTACCACTGGCCACCCCCGAGCTAGACCACGATGTTTTGAGACTCAGCTCTTACTTCCCGCTCGTCGGAAGTCTAGGACGAAGGTTACTCTCCTTCTCCTCTGCTCATCACTCTCTGTATTTCCCGGAGTTCCTCTGGTTCTCCTTTTTTTTTTCAATTCCTGTCATGTGTGTGTGTCTGTATGCTCTCCTCTCCCCCCCCCTTTCCACACTTCTTTCCTCCTACGAGGTTGCGTGTGGCACACAATTCCCTGTTCGATGGTTAGGTCTGAGAGCTTCTACGGATGGGTGGTTTGCCCCATCCCCTCATTTACTCTTGAGGAGCCTCCCCACCTACCATCCGGGCGGGTAATTCATTTCGGGGTCTGAGAGTGAGCTTTGGTTTTCCCGAGCACGTACAAACCAGCATGGTTTGGTTCAGTGGAAGTTAACGCAGCCACTCCTGGCCCCTTCCACCATCTCTCATCAACCATCGTGGTCTCTTTTCAACACATCCCCCTCTCAACAGTCATGCAACATATTTTCATACATCATTTACATTCCTCGGACCTTTTATACTAAGGTCTGTTAATTCAAACATTCACAATCTTTGAGTTTTCCATAGTTCTTGGTCAGTATAGTTATTTTTACAGACTGGGGGAAACAGGGTGTTACAATTCCCTCCCCCTTAAAGGAACATCATCCTCGATGTTCTATCTATCAATAGAGCGTGTAAGTACAGAAGTAAACAAAATCAGATATGCATGTTTCATGGCATCTTCCATTTCCTAGGTAGCCTCATCTGGGCCAAAATGTTTCCACTGCACCTTGACCTGTGCAATGGTTTGGTTCCTGAGAGGGGTTTCCTTTCTGTCCAGTATGCATTGAGGTTCTAGTAGGAATTCTCCCTTCAGTTCCACCTGGATCACAGACCAGTCAATTATATGATTATAATCATGTACATATTTCTTCAATAATGAAACATGGAAAACATTATGTGCTTTTACTGTGGGAGGAAGTGCTAGCCTATAGGCTACAGGTCCCATTCTATCTAGAACTTTAAAGAGTCCACAATACCGAGGTGCCAACTTGGCACAGGCTCCCATCCTCAAGGAACTCTTCCTGGGCCTAATTCTGAGGTATACGTGGTCTCCTGCCTTGAACTCTCTTGGAGTTCTCTTTTGGTCGGCGTAACTTTTTTGTCGGTTCTGAGCGACCTTTAGATTTTGTTTTATCTGAATCACTTGTTGTTCCATTTATTTCAACATGTCGGGTCCAATAGTAACTCTGTTTACGAGATTATTCCAACTGACTGGAGTATTGCATGGCCTACCATAGAGGACTTCGAAAGGACTCATCTTCAGGGATTCTTGGTAGCCTTTGTTGTAAGCGAATTCCACTAGTGGCAGGTAGTCTTCCCACTTTTTGGGTTGATGCATTACATGCATTCTGAGCATGTCTTCTAATATTTGATTCACCCTTTCCATATGTCCATCAGTTTGAGGGTGATAGGCTGTGCTAAATAGTAACTTGGTCTCCAAACCAACCATCAGTGATTTCCAAAAGTTGGAAGTAAATTTTGTGTCTCTGTCAGACACGATCTCTTTCGACATACCATGTAGTCTGAATATCTCCTTCATGAATACATTGGCGATGTCTATTGCCTTACAAGTCGACTTGACGGGGATAAAATGAGTGGACTTTCTCAATTTATCCATCACTACCATGATGGCATCATTCTGTTTGGTCAAGGTTGGTAATCCGGTGATGAAATCCATAGAGATGGTTTCCCATTTCCATTCCGGGATTGGTAGAGATTGTAATAATCCTGCTTGGTGTCAGTGTTCTACTTTAACTTATTGGCATTCTATGCATTTGGATAAGTACTCATCTATGTCTTTCTTCAATCCAGGCCAATAGAATTGTTTCCTGGTGGCCGTGATCATCTTCTAGTATCCTGGATGACTAGTGTAGGGTCTTTTGTGCAGTTCATCCATTATGAACCTCTTCAAGTCGTCACAATCTGGGATATACAATCTGTTTCTGTAAGTGAGCATGCCTCCTTCCATCATCTGGTAGCCTCCATATTTTGTCCCTGTGGGTTCTTACTACAGGTACGAGGTCACGGTCTGGAAGAATGTGTTTGTCTCTTGTGCATTTCTTACTCTTTTCTTGACATCCGTCTCACAGGTGCTTACCACTGCTAGGTGAATTATTTTCATGCTTCTGCTAAGGGCATAGACCACCCTATTTTCCTTTCCCTTGATATGTTTGATTTCAAAATCAAACTCGCTAAGGAGGGCCATCCACCTAGCTTGTTTGGAATTGAGATTTGGTTGGTCAAACATATATCACAATCCACAATGGTCTGTCATAAGTACAAATTTTCTTCTCAGGAGGTAATGCCTCCACATTTTCAACGCGTGCACTATGGCGGCCAGCTCTAGATCATGGGTTACATAGTTGACTTCATGCTCATTCAATTTTTGGGATTCATTGCAGACCACACTTCCTCCTTGCATAAGGACTCCTTCGAGCCCTTCCTTACAGGCATCTGTACACACGAAGAAATTAGCTTAAGAATCGACGATCTTTAGTATGGGTGGGTGGGTCAGTAGATGTTTTAGGGTTTGAAATATTTCTTCACATTTTTGTGTCCACGTGAATTTTCCCCCCTTCTTCTGGAGGGTAGTGATTGGGTTCCCAATCTTGGAGAATCCTTTTATAAATCTCCTATAGTACCCTGCCAAGCCCATAAAGGATTTGATATCCAAAACGTCGTTCGGGGTAGGCCATTCCATGATAGACCTGATCTTATCAGGGTCTACCGCTATCCCTTCTTCAGATAGGACATGGCCCAAGTAATGTATCTACTTCTGGAAAAAGTCACACTTGATAAATTTGGCATAGAGCTGATGTTCTCTTAGCACTTGAAGCACAAGCCTAAGGTGTTCCTCATGTTCCTCTCTATTCTTGGAGTAAATTAATATGTCGTCAATAAAAACCAACACAAATTTGTCTAAGAATTTGTTGAGCACATTGTTCATCAAGCACATAAAAGTGGCAGGGGCATTGGTCAATCCGAATGGTACTACCACAAACTCATAGTGACCATATCTCGTCCTGAAGGTAGTTTTGTGGATATCTTCGCCCTTGATTTAGACTTGATGGTATCCAGATCTCAAGTCAATCTTCGAGAATATAGAAGCACCTCCCAATTGATTGAACAAGCCATCAATCCTGGGTAAGGGGTACTTGTTCTTTATGGTTACCTTATTGAGTTGTCTATAATCTATACACAGTTGGAGGGTACCGTCTTTCTTTTTTACAAACTAGACTGGTGCTCCCCATGGAGACATGCTGGGCTGGATATAGCCTCTGTCCATCATCTCTTTCAGTTGTAATTTAAGCTCAACTAGCTCGGGTGTGCTTATCTTGTAGGGTGTCCTAGAAACTAACACCGCTCCTGGTGCAAGTTCTATTGACAAGTCGATGTCCCTTCTTGGAGGTAAACTCAATACCTCTTCCAGAAATACATCTCTGTATTCTCTAAGTGTGGGGTGGTCTTCGAGGCTTGGTTTGTCACCTTCAATTGTTTTCAACATCTGTATTTCATATAGTGGACATCCTTTTCTGCAATACTTTCTCATTTGAAGAGATGATATTTGTCTCACCGAGACATGTTTTTGGAATCCTTGAAGGGTTATTTTTCTTCCTTCTTCACTTACACATTCCAAGGTTTTATGGTAACAGTCTAGTTTGGATTTATGGGTGGCTAACCATTCCATACCAATCAATAGATCATACGATCTCGGGGGTAATATGTTAAGGGTTGCTTGGGTGGGGAATTCACCCATAATGAATTGATAGGCTGGTATGACCTCCGCTACCCTTCTTTTGGTGCCAGTGGCTAATTGTACCAACCATGGCTTGGCATTTTTATGTGGCTGTAGTTTACATTTATCAACAACCTTAGGGGCTATATAACTCAAATTTGAACCAGGGTCAATCAGAATAAACACTAGATGGTTGGTGATCATACCTTCGATTTCCACCACTGAAGCTTGGTGGTCAGCTTGGTTATTTTCCAAGGCTGCATAAATTTGCAGTACACTCTTGGCCACATTATTGACGGTGGTAGCTTCTTGAACGTTGTAAATTCTTCGCCTGTTTTTTTGTCAGTGCGGGCAATCCCTCAGTAGATGTTCTTCTCCACAACCCCAACATTTCAAAGGTTCTCTCTTTGGGTTATCAGTCTTTACTGGGGTAGATCCAGAAAGTTTATTTCCACTCAAGGAGGGAAAGTTTTTCTGGTGTACACTTCGGGCTGGGAAGCTCATCCTTGAGTTCTTTTTATAGTCCTTAAATCTTGGGGATTTAAACCCTCTTTTTTGGAATCCTGAACTATTCTTTTGCTTCCAGCCTTCGCGAGGTCCTGTCTGATGCCCAAGCTATTCATAACAATATCTTTCCTTTCAGATAGTATCTTCTAGGGTCTTTGGTTTGTCAAATTCAATCATGTTCTGATAGTCCTTAGGTTGTCCATTGATGAATCGTTGCACCTTTGCCTTTTCTGATTTTATGTAGGGTACATACCTCAACAACTCGAGGAATCTACTAACATATTCCTCTATGGTGAGTTGCCCCAACTTGAGTTCATAGAATTCTTTAGTCTTTTCGTCGAAATATTTCTCCAACAGATACTTCTTTCTGAAGTATTTTTCAAACCGTTCCCAAGACAGGTCTTCTTCCTGAATCCATTTTACATTCTTAAGGTCTTCCCACCAAATGGAAGCCTTTCCATTCAAGTTGAAGGTGGCTACTCGGGCCTTCAAGTTTTTTGAGAAGTCATGGACTCTAAAATACTTCTTTAGTCCAAGCAGCCAGGCCTCCACTTCTTCTTCTTTATTTATTTCACCGTCGAAGGAGGGTGGTTTGGCCTTCTTGAACTCTTCAAGATTTTGACTCTTGGAAAGTTTCTACTTCTTTCATTTTCTTTGGGAATGAGAACTAGTTCTGTTGCTACAAGATCCTCCGAGTCACCAGCTTCCTTCCCAGAAGAATTGTTCGATGCTTGTCCCTTATCTATGGGGTGGACCTTTCTCGAGGTACTCCTTTCAGTGTGGCCACTGACATGACCACATTTCTGTGTCTCAGGTTCATGTTGCAATTGTCTTTGTATGTCGGATAAGCTCTGTAGTAAAACTACATTAATTTCTGTTTGCTTCTCTTGTTCTTTTATCATCCTCTCGTTGTCAGTCTTGCAGCTCTGCAATTCTACCATGAGGCTCCTCACAGTCTCAGCTAGATCTGGAGGGGTCCCTATCGCCCTCCTTTCATCAGACTCTTCGTCTCTATTGTGGGAGCCCTCCCCCACTTCATGGTGAGTCACCATTCTATACGTCTGCAATTTCCCGCGGTTGATATTCCACTTGTGTGCAAAATAAAAATACTGGTTGTTAGTCAATGCTTATATTCATTTATAACCAGTACATAATTCATATTTTTCACATGCACACACACAATAGGAGTTTTCATTCTTAACCTCGACTTGTGATTAAGGGGGTTAAGATAGAGGGTTACTCTTTTTAGGAGTACTCTGAATGGAGTCTCTGCGCAACCCATTCATGAGCCCAAGCAGGCCAAGTGTCGTAACCATGCTCTGATACCAATTTGTAACACACCCGCTACGTGAACTAATTTTTTTTAGCTTTTCCTTCTTCTCTCTAAGGAACATAATCCCCGAATTCCTATGGGGCCTGGTGCAGACCCTACCTTTCCTTGTCCTTAACCATGTGATCGTCGGCTATGACCACAAGCTTTACTGGAGAGGAGCTCTCGGCTTTCACGATTCGGGGAATCACGATGCACACGTTCCCCTGCTCTCTGTCTTTTGAGGGGCCTAAATCCAAAAGAAACCAATAGATAGTCACATTTAATAATCCTCGGATTAAAACCTGGCACTCCACCTTTCGGGGTTTCGCGTACCGGTTTTTCGCGGTATAAGAGGACGAGGGGTTCCTACCCTTTGGTTTTACGGGTGCCGAAACACCAAAAACCCTATATCCGTCAAACTCATTTCAGGGTTTCATCCATTGTTGTTTCGTGCCTGGTGAATACGAGGAAAACTGTCCTTTAGAAATCCCAAGTACCAAAACACCGAAACACCCAAAAACTATATGTGCTAATCCATTTCAGGAGTTTGCCTATTGGGATTTCATGATATGTGAGGACAAGAGGCATCGCACCTGGGTTTCCCGGGAGCCGAAACTCTGAGACATCATAACTTTTCCATGCTAGTCCATTTCGGGGTTTCGCTAATCGAGATTTCGGGACTGGCGAGTACAAGGGAACTTACCCTTGGGTTTCCTGGGTGCCAAAACACCGAAACATCACAACTCATCCACGCTAGTCCATTTCGGGGTTTTGCTAATTGGGATTTCGGGACTGGTGAGTACAAGGGAACTTACCCTTGGGTATCCCGGGTGCCGAAACACCGAAGCATCACAACTCATCCATGCTAGTCCATTTCAAGGTTTCGCTAATCGGTATTTCGGGACTGGCGAGTACAAGGGAACTTACCCTTGGGTATCCCAGGTGCCGAAACACCAAAACATCCCAACTCATCCATGCTAGTCCATTTCGGGGTTTCGCTAATCGGGATTTCACGACATGCGAGTACAAAGAAACTTACCCTTGGGTATCCCGGGTACCGAAACACCGAAACATCACAACTCATCCATGCTAGTCCATTTCAGGGTTTCGCTAATCGGGATTTCGCGATGTGTGATGACAAGAGGTCTCGCGTCTGGGTTTCCCGGGAGCCGAAACTCCGAAACACCAATATATATATAATGCTAAATTCATTTCAGGGTTTCGCAAGTCGGGAATTAGCAACATGTGAATACAAGGGAACTCGCCCTTGGGTATCCCAGGTGCCAAAACGCCAAAACCTCAAGACTTTGAGGGAACCACTCTTGTTGGTGCAAGGTCTCCAGACTTAGGCCATAGAATCCTTCAACGGATCCTTGGGGTGATTATCACCAGGCTTGGGGACATGACTGCGAGGCCTCCTTAACTTATTGAGCTATGAACTTTGTGACCGGGGTGAGGTAAGCTTAGATATTTACTTAAATGGTAGTCATTTCAAGGGACTCACTCCGGCTCTGGGATAGTGAGGGAACTTCCCGAAAATGGGTCTTCGAGAGGATGAACCAGAACATAGCACAAATCAGGTTAGACATATCCATCCTCAGGGGAACAGACTCGTATCCTGAGCTCATACACTCTACACATTAACCGAATTGTGGTTACGTCAGTATAAGCATGTATTCATTATATCAAATCAAACACAAGGAAAACACTTCTATCCAAAAACTATTTACAAGTGTATAGAAATGAGCATACAATTGTGACATTCAATTTCAAATGCAAGACATAACACTTATCAGAAATTTTGGATGTGACGTGAATGCTGAGAGGGGTGCTCATTTCCACCCAACCGTAGGCTCAGTGAATCCAATCAGATTTACCACTGGCCACCCCTGAGCTAGACCACGATGCTTTGAGACTCATCTCTTACTTCCCGCTTGTCGGAAGTCTAGGACGAAGGTTACTCTCCTTCTCCTCTGCTCATCACTCTTTGTATTTCCCGGAGTTCCTCTGGTTCTCCTTTTTTTTTGCGATTCCTGTT
>ML794978.1:93532-156551 GCA_009831015.1 Picea engelmannii | reverse complement strand
ACCTGTACCATAAACAAGTGCATCAACCATGCACCAACCTGTACCAAACAACCTGTAATCAACTTGTACCATAAACAAGTGCATCCAACCATGTACCAAGTATGTACCAATCATGTGTCAACTACTCATCAACTATGACTCATTAATATGTAACAACATCATCAACTATACACCTCATGTATGTGCCAACTCATCAAATACTTGTCTCAACCATGTACCCAACATGTACCTTAACCAAAATCCCTCATCAATTTCATCATCCAAATATGATTTGTAACTCTGTAATAGACTTGGTGTATATGATCACATACCTGCAAACCTTAACTTTAACAACAAGAGACTAGCATTTTCATCAAACTTTTCTTTAGTCTCACATGACTAGTTTTGGATTAGTAAAAAACCCTAACTTGAAATAATCAAAATTTTGTACATGTAATGAATAAAGATATGAAACTAATACACAATGTTCTTCAGTGTGTTTTATGCAATTCCTCCAGGTGTCACTACTTGGAACCTCTCAGAAAATGAGTTATAGCAAAAATGGCATACCTTGCTGAATTATGGATTATTCTAGAGAGAGACCTTGTAGAGCATGCCCCTCACATAATATTTGTTGAATCGATCTGAAACTGTTACACAACATAGTACAGACTGTACTCTAACTAACACATTTTGTCTTACTAAATTTGGATCTTAGAAAGCATCATCAAAAGAATTTATCCTTCCTTGAATTACGACCTTCTTTTCTTCACCTTCCCTCAGAAATTTGGCTTAGATATCCTTTGGTTACCTCAGACACCTATAGATATTCAATATGCTCAAGTGTGATGTAAAATGAGAGAGTATTGACTCTTATTTATACTCTCCAAGTAGCTTCCTTAAAATCATCTTCTAGGTCACTTTGCCCACTTTCCTTATTTTAGGGTTAACCCACTTCTAATTTCTCCATTAAATTTATTATTTAAATAATTTATTTTTATTCACTTTGAATTATAGTACACTCATCACTTCACTTTATTATTTACCTTCTAAAATATCTTAAACCACTTTGACTACTTTGACCTTTTAGGGCTTCTCGATGACATATGAGGGTCCTCCAACTTCGTAAGGCCATAACTCTCAAACCGTGAGGAGTTATGTGATGTTCCACATACCACCAGAAATGGAATGGCATGTACTATCCATATAGAATAGTATTACTTGTAAATATATAAAAAATCATACTATTATCCATCAAACAAACTTGGGTCCATTACCCAAACTTGGGTTCTCCAACTTCTCATGGCCATAACTCTCTAACCGTGCGGAGTTATGTGACGTTCCACATACCAATGGAAATGGCATGACAAGCACTATCCATATAGGATAGTTTCACTGAGCAATTCACCGACCTTAATCTCATTATTCCACAAATAAGCATGGGTTATATAACCATACTTATAGGATAACTCAATCCACAAATCATCTTCCCATGAGGGCTTTCACCATAAGGGGACCACTTTGGAGTTCATCCATTTGTACTTATTATCAACCATGACAAGACAATAATGAGTCATATTTACATCAAACAAACTTGCATCCATTACCCAAAAATTTTTGCTACCGGGATTTCTTCAAGTGTTGACATCAATGACAACCAACCTTAATCAACAATACCCCCCTTTGGCATTGATGACAACACTCTGATTCAAAATTGAAATTATGTCATGCAATACTGAATTCATATCACTCATGCTCCCCTTGGAAACATGCCTTTGTCCTCTGCATCTCTGTGACCATTGCTCCCCCTGGAACCATGCCTCTGTCCTCTGCATATGATGAATCTCTCCCCCTTTGTCTTCAATGACAAAGATATCTTTCCATCTGGGGATAGTCCCCCTGACTGAATTGTCCTCTTTATGGTGCTTCCTCATGTACATCTAAGACATATAAGATAAACATTCAAAAGAATTGATTTTGGAGTAGAAATAACTCCGAGTCTCTGGCGAATATACTCAAAGGCTTCCCATGGAAGTGGTTTTGTAAATATGTCTACCACTTGTTCTTTTGTGCCCACATACTCAACTCTGATGTTCTTTTCTGCAACCTTCTCCCGTAGAAAGTGATACTTGATTGGAATGTGCTTCATCTTGGAGTGCATCACTGGGTTCTTTGAGATACTGATGGTGCTTGTATTATCACAATAGATTGGAATTGGCTCATCATACTCAACCTGTATATCAGTAAGAGTTTGTTTCATCCAAAGAACCTGTGTACAACATGATGTTGCTGCAATATACTCTGCCTCAACTATAGATAAAGATATTGATGATTGTTTCTTTCTTATCCATGATACTAAACACTCACCCAAGTATAACGATGCTCCACTGGTGCTTCGTCAGTCATCAATACAACCTAACCAATCTGCATCTGTGTAGGCAATAAGTGATAGATCCTTTCCTTTTGGATACCATAATCCAAACTCTTCTGTTCCTTTGAGATATCTGAAAATCCTCTTCACTACTAATACATGTGATTCCTTTGGTGCTTCTTTAAATCGTTCCACCTGTCCAACTGCCTACATTACATATGGTCTGGATGCTGTCACATATAGCAGGTTGTCAATCATTGACCTGTATTTCCTCTGATCTGTAGACTTTGAATCATCATATTTGCTCAACTTACAACTGGTTTGCAATCTTCCATTCCAAACCTCTTTATCATTTCTCTGATATACTTGGTTTGAGAAATAAAAATTCCTTGTTTTCTTTGACGTATCTGAATTCCCAGAAAGAAGGATAGCTTTCCAAGTAAGGACATTTCAAATTCATTTTGCATATCCTTTGCAAATTTATAGCTTAACTTGTCATTATCACTACCAAAAATAATATAATCAACATAAACTTCAATTAATAAAATATTACCTTGACTTACCTTGATGTAGAGGTTGATGTTTGCGCTTCCTTTTCTGAACCCTGCTTGCTGTATATATTTATCTAGTCTAGAGTACCATGCTCCAGGAGCCTGTTTTAGACCATACAAGACCTTCTTTAATTTACACACATAGTCTGCATTCTCTGACAATTGAAATCCTTCTAGTTGTTCAATGTAGACTTATTCTTCAAGTTCCCCATTTAGAAATATGATTTTACGTCCCTCTGATACACTTTAATATTTTTGGAGTAGGCATAATCTAAAATCAATCAAATTTCTTCCATTCTGGCAACTGGGGAAAATGTCTCTTCAAAGTTGATTCCTTCAATCTGTGCATATCCTTTACATACCAATCTATCTTTGTTCCTTGTAAACTTTCTGTATTCATTCAATTTATTTATGAAAACCCATTTTGTGTCGATCAAATTCTTATTCTTTGGTATTGGAACCAATTCCCAAGTGTCATTTTTCTCTATTTGATCCAATTCTTCAGCCATGGCCTTATTACACAATTCATCCTTGCTGGCTTCTTCAAAACAATTTGGTTCAATTGTAGATAAGAGTGCTAGGTGTGTTTGTTTTGGTGAACAAATTCTTCTTCTAGTCTCAACTCCTGCATATTTGTTTCCGATAATCTGATCTGAAGGATGATTCTTCTGTACTCATCTACTAGGTGTCTTTGGAGACACTTGTTGAACTTTCTCTTTTGTTTCTGTCGGATTCTCTTCATCTTCCTCTTCTACTTCTTTTTGTTTTTCTGCTTCTTCTTCGAAAGGCTATTCCATTGATTCATTTTCTTCTTTCTTTGATTTTGGTCTGCCTATTTCATCAATTGTTACGTTGATGTTTTCCACAACTTTGTTCAATATCAGATTGTAACACTTGTATGCTTTCCTTTTACTTGAGTAACCAACAAGTACTCTTTTGTCCACACAAGAGTCAAAATTTTCCATTTTTCCATCTTCTCTTTTGATGTAGCATTTGCTTCCAAAAAATCTGAAGTGCTTCACATTTGCTGGTCTTCCTTTCCATAGATCATAGGGAGTTTTGCCGATGTTATTTCTGAGCATTACTCTGTTTTGAATGTGAATTGTTGTATGCACTGTCTGTGTCCAAAATATATCTGTCAATTTGGAATCCATTAGCATTGTTTGAGACATTTCCTATACTACCTTGTTCTTTCTTTTAACAACTCCATTATGTTGAGGTGTCCTAGCAACAAAGAATTTCCTTTTTATTCCATGACTGCTGCAATAGTCCATAAATTCATTTGAAGTGAACTCTCCTCCATTATCAAATCTCAAGCATTTGATTTTTGAATCCATTTCATTTTCAACCATTTCCTTGTAGATCTTAAAGTTTTCAAAAGCTTTTGACTTATTCTTGAGAAAGAAAACTACCGTCATTCTTGTATAATCATCAAATAATAACATAAAGTATTTCTCACCTTTTATAAACTTTGTTGTAGTTGGTCCAACTAGATCAATATGAAAAATTTTCAGTGGTCTTGTCGTTGAATATTCCTTTGATTTGAACCTGGTCTTTGTTTTCTTTCCTTGTTGACAATGCTTGCATAAAGTGTTGGTTGGTTTCATGATCTGGGGCATTTCTCTGACTGCTTCTATTTTGCTGACTTTGACAAGGTTATCAAAATGTATGTGACCCATTCTTGTGTGCCATATCCAAATTTCATCTTCCTTTCCTAGAAAACACTTTTCATTTCCAATTTCACTTAACACATATATGTTGCTTGAAGTTCTTGCAGCTGTAGCAATCAATTTTTCTGAACCTTCTTTTCTTATCTCACACTTTTGTGAGTCGAAAGTAAATTTATGACCTTGGTCACACATTTGACTCACACTTAGAAGATTATGTTTCATATCTTCTACTAGTAGAACATTTTCTGCCTTTGTATTCTTGTTCCCAATTCTGACTGTGCCTTTTCCAATGATTTTAGCTGAATTTCTGAAGGAGATTGATCCATCTCTTTCCTTAATGTAAGAAACCTGTCTCTATCACCTATCATGTGTTTTGAACAACCACTGTCAACATACCAACCACGTTTCTTCTTCTTAGCTTGTAGAGCGAGTGTGCATTCTTCATTGCTATACTGATTCTTCTTTTTTATCCATGTCCATTTTGAGGTTCTTGTCTGTGACTGTTGTTATTCTGTTACAATTCTCTAGGAGGGACTATCATTCTGCAATCTTTGGCCATGTGTCCAAAGTTGTTACATTTGTAACATTCCACTTCAGTGCTCAAAGATTCAAACATTTTGTAACTTCTTCTCTGTGTTTCACTAGGCCTTCTTGGATAACCCTTTTGTGTATGTCTTTCAAAGTTGTTTATGTTTCTATTGTTAGCTCTGCAATTCACAACTTTATGTCCAAAATTCTTACATGCATAACATAAACTGAAAAATATAGTTTGATACATGGGAGTTGAAGATCTTTTGAAAGGAGGTGATCTTATGAATCCTTCTTCTTCTTGAGTCCCATCTGTCTATTGTTGATTATGAAATCTGAATCTTCTCGGTGGAGCAGTGTCCCTGTAATATTCCTTGTATATCTTCCTATCCCCTTTGATTGTTTCTGCATAACTTTTTGGATATGTTTCTTGCTCTGTTGTTTTGGAGCTTGATCCCTTTTCTGTCTGATTGTATCCAAGTCCAGACTTGTCAAGATGAGATTTTTGATTGCTGATAATGTCATCCAAAACTTTTGAGCTATTCTGCATATTTTTCTTTTGAATATCCTTTCTTAATGTGAAAATATCTACTTCCAAATTTCCAATGTCTTGTCCTTTTCTTCTAGATATTCTTTGAGTGCTTCTTCAATTGTTTTATCTTCTTCTATTTGAACCTTCAAATTTGTGATCATTTGTTCTAGTTCTTGAGTATCTTCTTTCTTGTCTAGTTCCTCTTGTAGTTTCTTGTTTTTCTTCTTTTCTCTTTTGATAACTTCTATGGCACACATCAATTCTTCTCGGTAGTCAACTTCTGCCTCTTCAATTTCTTCCTCAACTTCTTCATATTCTTCTTCGGCTTCTCATATTCTTCTTCGGAGTCTTGTTTATCAGATTCTTCTATTGCCATGAATAGAACTCTTCCCGTCTCACTGTCACTGACTTCATCTTCTTCTGATGATGAGATGTCTTCTTTGGTGCATAAGTTTTTCTTGAAAAATTTATTTGTATTTCTTTTTCCTTTATATGTTTGTTTGCCTTTTGAGTGACCTTCATCATTTCTCTTTTTCTTATGAGGACATTTGTTAGAAAAATGACCAATACCATCAAAATTAAAACAAATTAAACGAAGTTTACCTCTATACCTACAATCAGTTCCCTTGTTCAGTATTTTGACGAAGTTGGCCACTTCTTCATCATCTTCCGAGATGTCACTGTTGCTGCTATGTTCTTCTTGTTGCTTTTCCTTTTGCTTTGATCTTTTGGATGCTTTGAAGGCTGCTTCTTTTACATCTGTATTTTCTTGTTCAGTTCTCATTTCATATGCTATGAAGATTCCATGCAGTTCGTCCATGCTTATTGAGTTTAGATATGATCTTTCTTCTAGTGATTATATCTTAGGGTCAAATCTCACAGGAACAGATCTTAGTACCTTTTAGACAATTACAGATTCTTCGATTTCTTCTCCCAATCCTATGATTGCATTGACTGTTTCATCGACTCGTAAGAAGTAGGCTGCAATATTCCCATCTTCCTTCATCTTTAGTTGTTTGAACTGACCTCTGTAAGTTTGAAGCTTTGCTCCTTTGAATTTGAATCTCCTTCATAAATATTTCGAAGCTTGTCCCAAATCTCTTTAGCGGATTTACAATGTGCAACTTTGGTAAATACCGTTTCACTGAGACCATTCAAAAGTGCATTTGTGGCTTTGGAATTATTCTGACCGAGTTTTACTGCTTTTTCATTTGTTGGTGGAACTGCTGGTGCTGTGTATCCATCTACAATTGATTGTGAAATTTCAAATCCCTATGCCTGTATATATGTCTTCATCCTTATTCTCTAAAAAACATACTTTTGTCCATCAAACTGTGATATTCCATTTTTATACAAGTTGTTTCTCTCCATGATCTACCTTTTAGTGGTTAAACTGATTTTTGAAGGAACCTCCTCTGATACCAATTGTTGGATTACTGAGGGGGGGGGGGTGAATCAGTAATAGAGAAATTATAATCCTTTTTAACCAAATAATCCAAGTGTTATATCAATATCAATGTAGAATTATCATCCAATAATGAACAATGAACAAATGAACAATCATACACATACACAATACACTAATATTTTACGTGGAAACCCAAAGCGGGAGAAAACCATAGAATGATTTTTCTTATATGTCTTGAAGAAATACATTAATTGGAAGCACCAACTTCCTTTTTTTTCTAGCTGCAACTGGAAGGAGGCTCCAACCTCCTAGTTTCTCAGGCCACAACCTGAGGGAAGCTCCAACTCCCTAATTATCTAGCTACAACCATAAGGAGGCTACAATCCACTATGTTCTCCGGCTACAACCAGAAGGTGGCTACAACCACCTGTCCTTGCCCCGTCCAACCCCACTAAAGTAGAAGTAGAATGATTGAACCACTGTCACACTATCACTGTGATATATACCGCTGTAAACCTGTACCAATAAACTTGAACCATGCATCAACCTGTACCTCAACCTGTAATCAACCTATACAATAAACAAGTGCATCAACCATGCACCAAACTGTACCATAAACAAGTGCATCCAACCATGTACCAAGTATGTACCAATCACGTGTCAACTACTCATCAACTATGATTCATTAATATGTACCAACATCATCAACTATACACCTCATGTATGTTCCAACTCATCAACTACTTGTCTCAACCATGCACCCAACATGTACCTTAACCAAAAGCCCTCATCAATTTCATCATCCAAATATGATTTTTAACTCTATAATAGACTTGGTGTATATGATCACATACCTTCAAACCTTCCTTAACTTTAACAACAAGAGACTAGCATTTTCATCAAACTTTTCTTTAGTCTCACATTACTAGTTTTGGATTAATCAACAACCCTAACTTTAAATAATCATAAATTTGTACATGTAATGAATAAATATCTGAAAATGATATACAATGTTCTTCAATGTGTTTAATTCAATTCCTCCAGGTTTCACTACTTGGAACCTCTCATAAAAGGAGTTATAGCAAAAATGACATACCTTGCTGAATTCTGGCGTATTCTAGAGAGCGACCTTGTAGAGCGTACCCCGCACAGAATATTTGTTGAATCGATCTCATACTATTACAAATAATACTACAGAATGTACTATAACCAACACATTTGGTCTTACTAAATTTGGATATTATAAAGCGTCATCAAAAGAATTTATCCTTCCTTAAATTTCGGCCTTGTTTTATTCACCTTCCCTCAAAAATTCGGCATAGATATTCTTTGGTTACCTCAGACACCTATATATATTCAATATTCTCAAGTGTGATGTAAAATGAGATATCCTTTCCTCTTATTTATACTCTCCAAGTAGCTTCCTTAGAAACATCTTCTAGGTCACTTTGCCCACTTCCCTTATTTTAGTGTTAACCCACTTCTAATTTCTCCATTAAATTTATTATTTAAATAATTTATTTTGTATTCACTTTGAATCATAGTACACTCATCACTTCACTTTATTATTTACCTTCTAAAATATCTTAAACCACTTTGACTACTTTGACCTTTTGGGGCTTCTGGATGAGATATGAGAGTCCTCCAACTTCGTAAGGCCACAACTCTCAAACCGTGAGGAGTTATGTGATGTTCCACACACCACCAGAAATGTAATGACATATACTATCCATATAGAATACTATTACTTGCAAATATATAAAAACGCATACCATTATTCATAAAACAAACTTAGGTCCATTACCCAAACCTGGTGTCTCCAACTTCTCATGGCCATAACTCTCCAACCATGAGGAGTTATGTGACGTTCCACGTACCAACATAAATGGCATGACAAGAACTATCCATCTAGGATAGTTTCACTGACAAATTCACTGACCTTCATCTCATTATTCCACAAATAAGCATGGGTTCTCTAACCATACTTCTAGGATATCTCAATCCACAAAGTGTCTTCCCATGAGGGATTTCACCATAAGGGGACCACTTTGGAGTTCATCCATTTGTACTTATTATCAACCATGACAAGACAATAATGAGTCATATTTGCATCAAACAAATTTGGGTCCATTACCCAAACCTTTGTGCTACCGGGATTTCTTCAAGGGTTGATATCAATGACAACCAACCTTAATCAACACCAAAAACACCCCATCTTAAGGGTGACCACCTACTTGAGTTCCCAAGTCAACCACCATCATTTAAACAAGGTAAAAGGCATAGCTTCCAAAGAAAATGTCTCATAATAAAAAATAACCTCTGATATAAAAACTTTAATTCCTCAAATATTAAAATGATACCCACGATCATACCTAACTTGTACTGCATGGAGAAAGAACCAAGTGACCCATGGTGGCAAGATGGTGTGGACGATGACCAAGTTCTAGGTCACTTTTGGTTGTGATGCAGGTCTCTAGCTATGCAAGAGGATACTGCTGGTCATGTGGTCTCTCGACATTCCATATCTGCAACATGAGGGCCTCGAGACAAAATCTCCTCAATTATCCAAAAAATGGGGATAACAAGGACCATATGTAAACCCCTTGAGGGTATTTTTCTTCCCTTGTTGAGTGAAGCTCATGTATAAATCCTTGAATCCATGGTGATAGGTCCTAAAGTGCGTAACCATTCTCCCCAAAGAACTTTATCACAACTGCAAATAGAAAACATGTGATTTTTGAGATGATACTTTTCAATATGTAGTTTCAAATTTTGACATCAGCCCCCACATTTTATCATACCCCATTGGCTATAATAATTTGAAAATTAGATATGATATGTACATAACAATGGGTTTCTTGTGCTGCTCACTTATTGATAAAATTGTGGGTGATGCCACTATCAATCAACACAATCACTTTGTAATTGTTGATGTAGAAAACTAGTTTCAAGGTTTAGGGTGCTGAAAAACCTGATAGGGAATGGAGATAAGTTTGGGGATCCTTGCAAGGATATTGCAAGGGGTCTTCATCATCCATAGGAGGGATGGAGTATTCCAATTTTTTTTCAAGAGTATCTTGTAAGAGACCATCAAGGTTTTACCTTCACAAATAACTTTTTCTCTCTCTTCAAGACCATATATATGAAAGTATGCAAGCTCTAGAATCATCAATTCACATGCATACAATATATAAAGTACACAATATAAAGGGAATCCCCTATGTCCATAGAGAACATGAAACTATTCCATAATCCAAATAAAGATCAATGCACAAATAAAAAATTAAATACAAAATACCCATAACATTTAGCTCACAAAAGTACTAGGCTGAGTTAGATGTGCTCCATCTCTCACAAAGCAGTCTCCAACAAGATCCCATGAACAAGTCTTCAAAAATATTCCATGAACAAGTCTTTGACAAGATCCCCCAAACTAGTCTTCAATAAGATCCCATGAACCGATATTCAATAAACATGGGGGGAAATCACACTGAGAGTCAATTTTAAACCCAACCAATGTAGCTACCTTCATGGGTGTTGTTATCACTCCAGGAAACTCTCCTAGGTTGTATCTCAGAGATGCCTAGTAACTTAACTAATCTTTCAATGGTTCACTCAATGAGGGGTAATGTTTGGATCAAGATGAATATCTAGCTCACTGGATTGTATCGTCAAGATAGTCTAGGTATATTCAAACAATACAAGGCCTTCAAGAGATATTATCAGATAGGTTGTGTATCAAATGGATAAAGAAACTAATCAATTAACCATAACATACATAAAACAATACATATGATGGGTCAAAAAACTAGCAGTGAATGCTTATGATCCTTTCTTAATAATCAAAGGTAAGATGACAGTTACCATAGGACATTAAACAGAGACAAAGAATAACATTCAACTCATAGGCATAGAACATAGATGAAAAGAAGGTCTGACAATAACAATGAAAGAAGCTTGTAAGATGAATATATTAAATAAAGTGTCTTTATCACAATAATAGTATAGTTTTAGAACTCAAAATCGAACCCTTGGTTCATCAAAAGTTTGTGGCTTTATAGCCTTTACATCGGATATCCAGATCCTAGAATACTGGATCGAATTTACCAAAAATAGAAAGTCAATAAATGACATAAGAAAATAGGCAGAGATCCTATAAAATAGGTCAAACCCTTATCTCAAGTGATCTTTGTGTCCTTCAAAATATCCGACAGGTGTAGTAAGCCTTCCAAGGATGATGGATCTTCATAAGATATGGAAAAAGTCGAAATTGCCACCTGCTGGCAACAAGACAATTTTTTGCCTTGAAAATAGGTAACCAATTTAACCTTTCTACCTTGCTAGGCATCCCAAAATCAAAACAAAATCTTGATAATGATGACTTTAATTATTATCTATCATTTGGAATTGTTCCTGAGGCATTTGGATAAGAAAAACTTGGATCTGTGAAAAAACAATACCTCTCTGCCCTGTTAGTGCTTTTAGTGGCTAAAATAGACAAAATCTGGGCCGGTTAGCTACCGAAAGATCCACTTTCGGTGGCTAATGAACAATTGAAATGTTCGCCTAAGCCATCAAAAGTGCTGTCTTAGTGAAAATTAACAAAATTGCAAAATACCTTTTGTCTTAGCTTTAAAACACCTTAGGGCTGATCTTCTAAAGCCTCTGCATCTTTATCAAGTTTTGGAATGGCTGTAGGATTGTTGGCTGCCTCTGGATCATTCAAATGGATGGTTTCATCTGCCAGGGTTTCAAGATCAACATGTGGTTGAGGCTAAGGTCTTGAAGACATATCTTGCAACCTTAATGACCTGACCTTTTTCTTCAAATGCATAGCTACTCTCCATAGACCGTTGTAGTCTTTTACAATCTTCTTCTTCTTTTTATTTTCCTTTATACTCTCATGTGCAAATCTTTCTAGGGATGCACTGGTTTTTGCAAAATTCTTTGATAGAATTTCATATTTGTCTTTAATCACCCTCTCTAGTAGTTCCTGTTGTTCTATTTTCTCTTCAAGTTTCTTAATCTTCTTTGATATGTTTTGTTTCTTTTTGCTACTAGATGTTTCACCTTTTTCAAGACTGGTGAACATCTCAGTTTTTGGTGCTTGCTCCATGGAGAATTCTATACTTTCATCAACAGGGACTTCTTGTTTTTCTAGTTCTCCATTTGAATCTGAATATGGAAAAATTAGCAAGTTTGTTTTCTTTGGTGCAGCCTGATCTGTGTCTTCATTAAAATCCAACTTCTTCTTTGCTTCATTCGGCTTGGAAGATGGAGTATCTTGCTCAGATGCCACTGGAGAGATAGCTCTCCTCTTTCTTTTTCCACTCCTGGGAGTAGAGGACTTCTTTGAAGAAGATCTCTCTTTATCCTCTGGCTGTAGATCTGTCTGAAATTCATTCCAAAATAAGAAGTGTCCCCAATCCCTGTTCCTTCTTTGCAACAACTCACAAATCAATAGCTTGTTCAAGCCATGATGGGACAATATACCTTCCACCTTGCTGGGTTTGGCTTTAAGTTGATGATCCATCTTAGTCTGGCTCCTGTGAAGGTAATAAGGCAGGTTGAGTGGGCTCCTACCAGTAAAATGGTTCATGATATTGAAGTGATAGATCATCACCCTATTGTATCTACCTTCACAAGTTATATAAACAAGGATGGCCTTTAACAAGTGTTGCCATTTTTCTTCAAGAAAAGATATAGGAATATCTTTCTTCCATATCAAACACTTGTGTTCTGGTTTCAAGTAGGACCTAAATTCAACATCCTTTGTAAGAGTGGTTTTGAACCAATTTTCTCCAGTCCTTGGAAGCTCTATCACCTCGGCTATGAGGGCTTCATCCACCTGGAATTCATCTTGACCAATGAATTCTTTTCTCCCATCAAAATTCAGAGCAAAAGCTTCTGCCACCTGGTGGTGAGAGCTCTGCAATTTCTCACACAATTTGTAACAACTTGCGTCCTTGAAGAGTTGACACACCTATGGGTGTGATTCTAGGTAACCAATGTTATCAAGCTACCTCCTCAAAATTGGTCCTCCTCTCTTCATTTGCTGGAAATCTCCCGTACACCTGCAATTGGAAAATCGGGTTTGGAGGGAGACCACACAACGCATAACTAGGGGGTTAAGGCTTGACTATGCCAGAGGAGAAATGATAGGGGATGCATTTTAAGAAAGTCACGATTTTGAGGGATGTAAGAGGCATTTCTAGGATTTGACAGGATTATAATTGGTAAGGCTCGAGGGGTATGAAGTACAAAAGGCCACGTGATTTCATGGAATTGAAGTTTAAATGATAAGACATACCATGCAAAGATCAGATCCTAAAAATAGGACATGTGTAAGGTTTAGAGGATTCAGGATTAGATATGTCAAAGAAAAATCATTAAACACATAAATCACCTCTTAACCGGTCATGATCGACCTCTCTTGTTGTCTTTCGACGGATAATGAAATTATAAAACATCAAACCCAATGGTTTAGGTGCGTGAAAGGACGTACTGACTGCTTCCAAGATCCTACGATTTCGGTGGCTAAAATAGCCTCGAATTTCGGTTTTAACCTGCCGAAAGCTAGGGCTTTCGGTGGCTTAGAAGCATTTTTGGAGAGGCACTTAGCCACCGAAACCTGTGTTTTGACTTTTTTGAAAGAAAAACCAACTCCAGTGTTTTTCAAACTTTATTACAAACATAAGGCTCTAAAAAATGAACCTTAAAAAATTTAGAAATGCATTTTTTAATGACTTCCTATCACCTAAATGAACAAAATTGATCGTGTTATTTGAGGAGATAACATCTGGCACCTTCTGGGGATGAAAGCCTCTCTGTGAGGTTTCAAGAACCTTATTGACTCAGTAGCCTTCTTATCACCTAAGACTCAACATTGACTTGAATCATTATTCCATTGGGCATGGAGTTATTTTGACACACAAACTGAAGAAAAACTTAAAATCAATATTTACAATATAGCAAGGCTTTAGAAATCCTTATGAGAAATAAAGTTTGAGAAAATGCCCATTGAATGGGCCACCTATGACTTCTTCACCTTCAATATTCTGGAGAACAAAGGTGTTGTTCAGCTATACCTGTGCAATAAAGAATGAACCTGTCCACAATGTATCAAATTTTCCATGTGTACCTTTCTCTTGTCTTGCTGCATCCCACTTTAGAACCAGTTCCCCTGTTTTGAAGATGTCTTTCTTCACCTTCTTGTGAAAAGTCTCTTTCATCCTTCTTTGATGCAATTCTGTTTTTTCCAACAACTGTTCTCTAACTTGCTGCAACTCCACTAAATGAAGAATCCTTCTGGTAAGATCATTAGGCTCAGAATCTATCTCTTGAAGAAATTTGGCTACTGGTAATGCAAGTTTTATAGAAAAAACAACCTCAGTGCCATATACCATTTTGAAAGGAGATGTGACAATTGATTTCTTATCGGTCACTCTGTCTGCCCACAAAGCGAATTTTTACCAGACTTTTATTTGATGAATCAAAAGGGCCATTGCCTTGTGGATAGTAAGATGTAGAATGCACTAACTGAATCCCCATGTCTTCACATAACTTGACCGAATCTTTATCATTAAATGCAACAACATTATCTGTGACTAATCATTTTGGGTAGCCAAATCTAGAAAATATGTGATCATATAGGAAATTTATGATTACAGTGTGATTGGCATTCCTGGTAGGAATAGCTTCAATCCACTTGGTGAAGTAGTCAGTGGCAACTAGAATCCATCTGTGTTGACTGCTGGAAGGTGGATGAATTTCCCCTATGAAATGCAAACCCCATTGTTGGAAAGGGCCTGTGATCACAACAAGTTTAAGGGGAAGAGATTTCAATTGCTTCATACCTGCAAACCTTTGGCATTTATCACATGTCTTTACAAAGGCACACACATCATAAAATAAACAAGGCCAATAGTAACCAACTCTCAAAATTTTATGAGCAGTGGTTTTCCAGTAATGGTGTCCTCCACATTCACTGCTATGAAATTCTATCATTGTTTGAACTGGTTCTTCCTTGTTAATGCATCTCAAGAGTACCCCTGATGGATCTTTCTAGAACAACATCTTGTCATTTATGCATAATTTAATGGCCTTTAGTTTCAAAGATCTCACTTGTGTCTTCCTCATGTCTGGTGGAGCTTTCAAATTTTGCAAAAAATATATTATATGACTGTACCATTCACAATCTTCCAAGTGAGAGGATACCTGCAAATCATAGCTAAGTTTCTTTGTTGAAATTTGATGTTGATCACTTTTTGCATTTACCCCAATACAATTTATCTCTAACATTTTACAATTGTCTTCTGCAAGAATTTTGGCAAGTCCTTGGCCTCTGATAAGTTTTATTGGATTAATTTCTATATCAAATTCAATCATTTTAGCTATCCACTTTCTCCTCTTACCATCAATGTCAGGCTGAAGACAAACATATTTCATAGAACTTGCGGGTACATATGCTATTACCTTGGCTTGTAGTATATAGATCCTGAATGCTTTGAGTGATTTGATTACTGCATAGGCCTGTTTTTCAATTGGGTCATACTTAATTTTAGCATCCCTCAAAACTTTGTTGTAAAATTATACTGGCTGCTCCTGCCCATCTTCATTCTTCTGTAACAACACTACTGCAATTGTATCATTAGAGGCAAATGAGAAAATATAAAAAACTTTATCAAAATTTGGGATAATTAAGACAGGGGCTGTCATAATAGATTTTTTGATAGACTCAAAAGAATGTCTGGCTTCTTCTGTCCACTTTACTTCAGAATATTTTCTCAACATGCATGTGATATATTTGGTAAGCTCTGCAAAATTTTCAATAAACCTCCTGATGAAATTTATGGTTCCAAGGAAAGATTGGATATCTTTCTTGGATCTTGGGAGAGACAATTTTTGAATTGTCTCCACTCTTGCTGGATCTATCTTCACTCCATCTGCAGACAGAATATGCCCAAGCAACTTACCTTCTCTGAGTGCAAAGTGAGATTTCTTGGGGTTTAAAGAAATGCCATAATTTCTACATTTCAGGAAAGTTTTTCTTAGATTTTGCAAGTGCTCTTCATGGCTGTATGAAAACACTATGATATAATCAAGATAAATCAAAACACATCTGTCTTTTTCTCACATAAATGAAATATCCATTGCCCTCTGAAATGTTTCTCCCACATTCATCAGTCCAAATGGAATTTTTTCGTACATAAATGTACCCCATGGTGTAGTAAATGTTATTTTTTCCCTATCATCCGGATGGACTTCGATTTGGTTATACCCTGAGAATCCATCAATAAATGACATGACACTAGCTCCATAAAATTTTTGCAGAATATGTTCCATCTTAGGCAATGAGTAATTATATTTTCTAGAGCATTTGTTCAAATTCCTAAAGTCTACACAGAGTCTAATCTCACCATTTTTCTTTCTAATAGGAACAAGGTTGGCAATCCAGAAAAATTATCTAAGAGGGATGATGATCTTGGCCTCCAACATTTTTCTGATTTCCTTCTCCATAATGGGCAACAACATTGGACTGAATGGTCTGAGTTTCTGTCTGAAAGGTTTTGTGTCTTTGTTCAAAGGAATTTTATGTTGTATGATCTCTATATTGTATGTCTTCAAATCACTATACTTCCATGAAAATATATTAGAAAATTCCTTTAACAACTCACCATATTCAGATTTCTGTTTATCATTCAAATAAGAAGCTAAATTAACATACTTGGGGTTTTTTTCATTTGCTAGATTAAACTGGAACACATCAGAATCTTCCTCTTTCTTTTCTAGTTTAATGGCAACATAATTATGATAAAAAAAGTCTCTCTAAAGGAACCAAACCTTTGGGGATACAGTTGGTAGAGAGCTGCACAATTTCATGGGATCCAATTTTATTTCTGAATTTAGGCCTTTGAGCTTCTTTATCATGCTCATTGTCTTGGTCAATTTGTAAATTTGAAAACTCATCCATGACTCCTAGAAATCTGCTTAACTCTGCATCATCTTCGAATACTTTCCAGAATTTAACATTATCAGGTAAATAAGGCCTATACTTTACCTGAATCTCATAATTCAACTTTGGGGTCAAACGAGGTATGAAAGTACTAGCTGAAACAACCAATGAATCGGCCAACTGATTCATGGTCCTAGGAATATATGAGATCTTGAATTCAGTGAACGAAACAATCACATTCAGAACCTCATCTCTGTAAGCTTTCCGCCTCACATGCTTGGCTTGGAAAGACTTATTTACCTGTTGAATGATTAAATCAACATCTCCATATGCTTGCAGCCTTTTAATCTTCATTTCTTTTGCAACATTCAATCCTAAGAGAGCCTCGTATTCTGCAATATTATTGGTGACTTGGAAATCAAGCTTGAATGAAAAATGTGTAGTTTCTTTAGATGGTGAAATCAATACAACCCCTTCTCCAACAGTCTCTTTAGTACATGCCCCATCAAAGAACATACTCCAAAGATCATCTTCTCCTACCTCTGTGGACTGAACTGCAAGATTTTTAAGAAATAATGAATCTAACAATGAATCATCAATCTGTAATATGCAAGATCCCATACCTGTGTCAACTGAGTAAATAGGATGGTTGGCTGGATTTTGTTCATCACTGATGATGTAGTCAAGCTGTGACTCTCTGTATAGTCTCTTATTTACTCCTCCAAAAAAAGGAATAGTAGCATATGAAAGGTCCATTAGAAGGGTTCCTCCTAACCTCTTTATCCATGATCTTGATAACAAACATCCAAAGTTTGGTGGAATATCTGCTACAACTACATCCATGATCATAGTTTTCATAGGTGCCTGAGTTAAAGTTACTGGCAAATCCTTGATCAACTCGAGGCATTTAACTTTTCTAGAGTCAAATGAGAAAAAGTTAGGGTAATTTTTAGTAACTTCTAATCCAAGATCATCCATCATTGCCTTTAGCATCAGATTGTGAGAGGCTCCAGAGTCTAGTAGGGATTTATGCAATGTTTTGTTGTGAATGTTCAGAGAGTTATAAAAAGGTGGACAACTTTCATCTCTATCCTCTACCATTTGACCTAAGACAATGGTGGGCTTGTCATCATATATATTTAGAATATTAGCAGAAGGAGATATGGATTTGGGATCAAGAGTCTTGAGGATATATTTCTTAAACGATTCATTCTTCATTAACTCAACCAAAGGGATGTGGATTTTGATTTTTTGTATTTCAGATTCAAAATTGAAATAATAAGAGGTTTTGTCAGAAAGTTTTACCTCATTAGAAGGGGCTTTCAAAGCAATCTGCTGGTTATTAGGGATCTGATATTTTTGAGTTGGTTGCTTGGTAGGGGAAACCGTCTTCTTGGGAAGAGAAGGTATATCCTCATTTGAAGGGACCTTCAAGGCAATTTGCTGGTCATTTGAGATCTGATCTTTCTGAGGTTTTTGCTTGGCAAGGGCAATAATTTTCTTGGGAGGAGCTGGTGCACTCTGTTTGGAAACGTTGGACTTAGATCTTAAATTGTATTTGTTCTTATCATCAATTTGAAAAAGACCATTATCAACATGATTTTCATTTATCTGTTCATTCATTAATGCCTCTTCATAATCATGTTGTGTTAGATAAGATTTCCCTGCATCATCTCCAATGCAATGAATATTATCTTCTTCTTCTTCTTGAAAATCATCTTCATCTTCATCCATCACAGTATTTTGGAGAGGGGCTCTTACCTTTTGATCTTCTGTGGGATTTCTTTCTCTCCTCAAGATCTGCTCTTGTTGGTTATTCCTCCTAAAAGTATCAGGATTTTGATTTGGATTTCTGTGAGGGTATTCATAAGAACCTTTTCCCCTTGGTAGGCTGCTTATTTTCAATCTTTAGCTTGGACATTTATGAGGTTAATGACTCTAGCATCTTAGCCAATTTTTCTATCTTTGGATTTTGAATTGATGAGGAAGAAGCTTCTTCCTTTTGCCTTTTTCTATCAACATTTCCCTTTAACTTATGAGCAGCTAAGCTATTTGACTCAACTTCAAGGGCATCATCTTGCATCAAGGAAAGTGTAGCAGATGTTCTCTCTCTTAGTAGAAAACATAATTCAGATTCAAATGAGTTGGCATAAGTGATTTGGGCAAAAGTTTCTGTAGGTTTGATTTCTGCAGGTATTTTACTATAAATTCTATTGAATATCTTGGTGAAATCAGATACAGATTCGCCATTTTCTTTCCTTAAGTTTCCAAACTCTATGATATAGTACAAAAAGTCTCTCCTATCTCCCTAGTGTTTCAAAAAGATGTCATCCAAATATTCTATTCTAGCTATGGAACCAACAGGGAGTTCCTTGAACCATTTCCTAACATGGCCATCCAAGCTCTGGACAAAAAATATGGTCCATACATCAACATATTCTATGTTTAGGTTCTCAGCATAGATATAGAAGGATTCTATATGTTCTTATGCAGTTACATCTCCCTCTTCGGTAAATTTTGGCATATACTTCTGGTAATCACCATTGGGCATAGTTGTAGGTTCATTTGGCAACACAAGAGGGGCATATCTAGCAACTAGAATTCGTTGCATTTTGGTAAATGGAGCAGGTGCAACCATAATGACTATTGGTGAGAGAGGTGATAGTATTTTTATTAGATTCTTCAACACAGAGGGGATTTAATTTAAAAGGGAGGGAAATTTCTGATGGGAAAGAAGTTTGATGTGAGGCTATATAGAAATTTGAAAGTTGTTCAACCAAGTTTTCTTCACCTTTAGCAGATAGTTCCTGAAGAATGTGTTCTACAACAAGAAGGCTAGTATGAATATTTATATGATCTTTTTCCTGCTGTAAGTGAAAGGATTCAAGATATGAGGAGCTGTGATTTCTTTCTAAGGTCTTAGATGATTCTTCAACCAAATTTGAGCCTATCACTTCTTCTGCAACGACATTTTCCTCTTGCTAAGAAACAATTGATTTTTTCTACAGTTGTTATAGTTGATCTTTCACTGACAATCTTAGAGGAAGAAGATTCAGTGTTTTATGTTATTGATTTCTTAGAATGAGAAAGAGGATTACTTTTAGTACATGATTTTGAAGTCTGACCTTGAAATACTCTTCCTCTTCTGAGAATTAGTTCTGGATTGGGTACTGGTGTGACAGGTGATTCTTGTGGATTTTCTCTGGTACTGATTCTCTTTGGAGCCAGGATGAACTTGTGGAGTCTCCAGATAGATTATTACAACCAATGTAATGTATAATCCTTGTCTATCATCAAGGATCAATTATGTGTCGTCTCCCAGGAAAGATGAGCTTCAATATCCTCTCTCTGGCAGTGGCGCCAATTTGTTATCACTCCAGGAAAATTTCCTAGGTTGTAGCTCAGAGATGCCTAATAACTTAACTAATCTTGCAATGGTTCACTCAATGAGGGGTAATGTTTGGATCAAGATGAATATCTATCTCACTGGATTGTATCTTCAAGACAGTCTAGGTATATTCAAATAGTACAAGGCCTTCAAGAGCTATTATCAGATAGGTTTTGTATCAAATGGATAAAGAAACTAATCAATTAACCAGAACATACATAAAACAATATATATGATGGGTCAACAAAATAGAAATGCATGCTTATGATCCTTGATTAATAATCAAAGGTAATATGACAGTTACCATAGGACATTAAACAAAGACAAATAATAACATTCAACTCATAGGCATAGAACAAAGATGAAAAGAAGGTCTGACAATAACAATGAAAGAAGCTTGTAGGATGAATATATTAAAGAAAGTGTCTTTATCACAATAACAGTATAGTTTTAGAACTCAAAATCAAACACTTGGTTCATCAAAAGTTTGTGGCTTTATAGCCTTTACATCAGATCTCCAGATCCTAGAATACTGGATCGAATTTACCAAAAATAGAAAGTCAATAAATGACACAAGAAAATAGGCAGAGATCCTCTAAAATAGGTCAACTCCTTATCTCAAGTGATCTTCGTGTCCTTCAAAATATTCGACAGGTGTAGTAATCCTTCCAAGGCTGATGGATCTTCATAAGATATGGGACAAGTTGAAATTGCCACCTGCTGGCAACAAGCAAGTTTTTTGCCCCGAAAATAGGTAACCAATTTAACCTTTCTACCTTGATAGGTATCTCCAAAATCAAAACATAATCTTGATAATGATGACTTCAATTATTATCTATCGTTTGGAACTGTTCCTGAGGCATTTGGATAAGAAAAACTTGTATCTGTGCAAAAACAATACCTCTCTGCCATGTCAGTGCTTTCGATGGCTAAAATAGACAAAATCTGGGATGGTAACCTACCGAAAGCTCCGCTTTCGGTGGCTAATGAACAATTGAAATGTTCGCCTAAGCCACCAAAAGTTTTGTCTTACTGAAAATTAACAAAATTGCAAAATACCTTTTGTCTTTGCTTTAAAACACCTTAGGGCTGATCTTCTGAAGCCTCTGCATCTTTATTAATTTTTGGAATGGCTGTAGGATTGTTGGCTACCTTTGGATCATTCAAATGTATGGATGCATCTGCTAGGGTCTCAAGATCAACATGTGGTTGAGGCTAAGGTCTTGAAGACATAGCTTGCAACCGTAATGACCTGAACTTTTTCTTCAAATGCATAGCTACTCTCCATAGACCGTTGTATTCTTTTACAATCTTCTTCTCTTTTTCTTTTCCTTTATACTTTCACGTGCCAATATTTCTAGGCCTGCACTGGTTTCTGCAAAATTCTTTGATAGAATTTCATATCTGGCTTTAATCACCCTCTCTAGCAGTTCCCGTTGTTCTATTTTATCTTTAAGTTTCTTGATCTTCATTGATCTGTTCTGTTTCTTTTTGCTGCTAGATGTTTCACCTTTTTCAAGACCGGTGAACATATCGGTTTCTGGTGCTTGCTCCATGGAGAATTCTATACTTTCATCAACAAGGACTTCTTCTTTTTCTGGTTCTCCATCTGAATCTAAATATGGCAAATTTAGCAAGTTTGTCTTCTTTGGTGCAACCTACTTTGTGTCTTCATTAAAATCCAACTTCTTCTTTGCTTCATTGGGCTTGGAAGATGGAGTATCTTGCTCAGATTCCACTATAGAGATAGCTCTCCTCTTTCTTTTTCCACTCCTGGGAGTAGAGGACTTCTTTGAAGAAGATCTCTCTTTATCCTCTGGCTGTAGATCTGTCTGAAATTCATTCCAAAATAAGAAGTGGCCCCAATCCCTGTTCCTTCTCTGCAACAACTCACAAATCAATGGCTTGATCAAGCCATGACGGGACAATATACTTTCCACCTTGCTGAGTTTGGATTTAACTTGATGATCCATCTTAGTCAGGCTCCTGTGAAGGTAATAAGGCAGCTTGAGTGGGCTCCTACCAGTAAAATGGTTCATGAGATTGAAGTGATAGATCATCACCCTATCGTATCTACCTTCACAAGTTATATAAACAAGGATGGCCTTTAACAAGTGTTTCCATTTTTCTTCTATAAAAGATATAGGAATATCTTTCTTCCATATCAAACACTTGTGTTCTGGTTTCAAGTAGGACCTAAATTCAACATCCTTTGTAAGAGTAGTTTTGAACCAATTTTCTCCAGTCCTTGGAAGCTCTATCACCTTGGATGTGAGGGATTCATCCACCTGGAATTCATCTGGACCAATGAATACTTTTGTCCCATCAAAATTCAGAGAAAACACTTCGTCCACCTGCTGGTGAGAGCTCTGCAATTTCTCACAAAGTTTGTAACAACCTGCATCCTTGAAGAGTCGACATACCTCTGGGTGTGATATCAAGTAACCAATTTTATCAATCTCCTTCCTCAAAACTAGTCCTCCTCTCTTCATTTGCTGGAAATCTTTTGTACACCTGCAATTGGAAAATCGGGTTTGGAGGGAGACCACACAACGCAGAATTAGGGGGTTAAGGCTTGACTATGCCATAGGAAAAATGATAGAGGATGTATTTTAAGAAAGTCATGATTTTGAGGGATGTAAGAGGCATTTCTAGGATTTGACAAGATTATAATTGGTAAGGCTCGAGGGGTATGAAGTACATAATGCCACACGATTTCATGGAACCGAGTTTCAAATGATGAGACATACCATACAAAGATCAGATTCTAAAAATAGGACATGTGTAAGGTTTAGAGGATTCATGATTAGATATGTCAAAAAAAAATCATTAAACACTAAATCACCTCTTACCTGGTCATAATCGACCTCTCCTATTGTATTTCAACGACTAATGCAATCATAACACATCAAACTCAATGGATCATGTGCGTGAAAGGACGTGTTGACTACTTCCAAGCTCCTGCAATTTCAGAGGCTAAAATAACCTCAAATTTTTGTTTTAACCTGCCGAAAGCTAGGGCTTTTGGTGGCTTAGAAGCATTTTTGGAGAGGCACTTAGCCACCAAAACCTGTGTTTTGACTTTTTTGAAAGAAAAACCAACTCCAATGTTTTTCAAACTTTATTACAAACATAAGGCTCTAAAAAATGAACCTTAAAAAATTTAGAAATGTATTTTTCAATGACTTCCTATCACCTAAATGAACAAAATTGACTGTGTTATTTGAGGAGATAACATCTAGCTCCTTCTGGGGATGAAAGCCTCCCTATGAGGTTTCAAGAACCTTATTGACTCAATAGCCTTCCTATCACCTAAGACTCAACACTAACTTGACTCAGTATTCCATTGGGCATGGAGTTATTTTGACACACAAACTAAAAATGAAAAGCTTAAAATCAATATTTACAATAGATCAAGGCTTGACAAATCCTTATGAGAAATAAATTTTGAGAAAATGCCCATTGAATGGGCCACCTGTGACTTCTTCACCTTTCAGATTCTGGAGAAAAAAGGTGTTGTTCTACTGTACCTATATAATAAAGAATGGAGCTGTCCACAATGCATCCAAATTTCCATGTTTACCTTTCTCTTGTCTCGCTGCATCCCACTTTAGAATCAGGTCCCCTGTTTTGAAGATGTCTTTCTTCACCTTCTTGTCAAAAGTATCTCTTTTCATCCTTCTTTGATGCGATTCTGTTTTTTTCAATAATTATTCTCTGACTTGCTGCAACTCCACTAAATGAAAAATCCTTTTGGTAAGATCATTAGGCTCATAATCTATCTCTTTAAGATATTTGGCTACTGGTAATGCAAGTTTTATGGGAAAAACAACCTCAGTTCCATATACTAGTTTGAAAGGAGATGTGCCGATTGATTTCTTATTGGTAACTCTATCTGCCCACAAAGCGAATTTCAATTTTGAATCCCAACCCCTTGTATTCTGCTCCAACAACTTTTTAATAATTTTTACCAGACTTTTATTTGATGACTCAGCAAGGCGATTGCCTTGTGGATAGTAAGATGTAGAATGAACTAACTGAATCCCCATGTCTTCACATAACTTGACCAAATCTTTATCATTAAATGCAACAACATTGTCTGTGACTAATCTTTTTGGGTAGCCAAATCTAGAAAATATGTGAACATATAGTAAATTTATGATTACAGTGTGATTGGAATTCCTGGTAAGAATAGCTTCAATCCACTTGGTGAAGTAGTCAGTGGAAACTAGAATTCATCTGTGTTGACTGCTGGAAGGTGGATGAATTTCCCCTATGAAATCCAAACCCCATTGTTGGAAAGGGCCTGTGACCACAACATGTTTAAGGGGAAGAGATTTCAATTGTTGCTTACCTGCAAACCTCTAGAATTTATCACATGTCTTTACAAAGGAACACACATCAAAAAATAAACAAGGCCAATAGTAACTAGCTCTCAAAATTTTATGAGTAGTGGTTTTCCAGTAATCGTGTCGTTCACATTCACTGCTATGAAATTATGTCATTGTTCGAACTGGTTCTTTCTTGTTAATGCATCTCAAGAGTACCCCTGATGGATCTTTCCAGAACAACATCTTGTCATTTATGCAGAATTTAATGGCCTTAAGTTTCAAATCTCTCACCTGTGTCTTTCTCATGTCTGGTGGAGCTGTCAAATTTTGCAAAAAATATATTATATGACTGTACCATTCACAATCTGCCAAGTGAGAGGATACCAACAAATCATAGATGGGTTTCTCTACTTAAATTTGATGTTGATCACTTTCTTCATTTACCCCAACACAATTTATCTCTAACATTTTACAATTGTCTTCTGCAAGAAGTTTGGCAAGTCCTTGGCCTCTGATAAGTTTTATTGGCTTAATGTCTATATCAAATTCAATCATTTTAGCTATGCACTTTCTCCTCTTACCTTCAATGTCAGGCTGAACAAGGACATCTTTCACAAAACTTGAGGGTACATTTGTTATTACCTTGGCCTGTAGTATATAGATCCTGGATGCTTTGAGTGGTTTGATTAGTGCATAGGCTTGTTTTTCAATTGGGTCATACTTAATTTCAGCATCCCTCAAAACTTTGCTGTAAAATGCTACTGGTTTCTCGTGCCCATCTTCATTTTTCTGTAACAACATTGCTGCAATTGTATCATTAGAGGCAAATGAAAAAATATAAAAATCTTTATCAAAATTTGGGCTAATTAAGACAGGGCCTGTCATAATAGATTTTTTGATAGATTCAAAAGAATGTCTGTCTTCTTCTGTCCACTTTACTTTAGAATGTTTTCTCAACATGCATGTGAAGTATTTGGTAAGCTCTGCAAAATTTGCAATAAACCTCCTGATGAAATTTATTGTTCCAAGGAAAGATTGGATATCTTTCTTGGATCTTGGGAGAGACAAATTTTTGAATTGCCTCCACTCTTGCTGGATCTATATTCACTCCATCTGCAGACACAATATGCCCAAGCAACTTACCTTCTCTAAGTGAAAAGTGAGATTTCTTGGGGTTTAAAGAAATGCCATACTTTCTACATTTCAGGAAGGTTTTTCTTAGATGTTGCAAGTGCTCTTCATAGCTATATGAAAAAACTATGATATCATCAAGATAAATAAAAAAAAATCTGTTTTTTTCTCCCACAAATGCAATATCCATTGCCCTCTGGAATGTTGCTCTCTCATTCATCAGTCCAAATGGCATTTTTTCGTACATAAATGTACCCAATGGTGTAGTAAATGTTGTTTTTTCCCTCTCATCTGGATGGACTTTGATTTGGTTATACCTTGAGAAGCCATCAATAAATGACATGACACTAGCTCCAATTTTTTTTTGCAGAATATGTTCCATCTTAGGAAATGGGTAATTATCTTTTCTAGAGCATTTGTTCAAATTCCGAAAGTCTACACAGAGTCTAATCTCACCATTTTTTATTTCTAACAGGAACAAGGTTGGCAATCCAGTCAGAGTATCTAAGAGGGATGATGATCTTGGCCTCCAACAATTTTCTGATTTCCTTCTCCATAATGGGCAAAAACATTGGACTGAATGATCTGAGTTTCTGTTTGAAAGGTTTTGTGTCTTTGTTCAAAGGAATTTTATGTTGTATGATCTCTATATTGTATGTCTTCAAATCACTATACTTCCATTGCAAATATATCAGAAAATTCCTTTAACAACTCACCATATTCAAATTTTTGTTTATCATTCAAATGAGAATCCAAATTAACATACTTGGGGCTTTTTTCATTTGCTACATTAAACTAGAACACATCAAAATATTCCTCCTTCTTTTCTAGTTTAATGACAACATCATTATGATAAAAAAGTCTCTCTAAAGGAACCAAACCTTTGGGGATATGGTTGGTAGAGAGATGCACAATTTCATGGGATCCAATTTTATTTCTGAATTTAGGCCTTTGAGCTTCTTCATCATGCTCATTGTCTTGGTCAATTTGTAAATCTGAAAATGCATCCATCACTCCTAGAAATCTGCTTAACTCTGCATCATCTTCAAATACTTTCTAGAATCTAACATTATTAGGTAAAGAAGGCCTATACTTTACCTGAATCTCATAATTTAACTTTGGGGGCAAAGGAGGTATGAAAGTACTAGCTGAAACAACCAATGAATCGACCAACTGATTCATGGTCCTAGGAATATATGAGATCTTGAATTCAGTGAACGCAACAATCACATTCAAAACCTCATCTCTTTAAGATTTTAGCCTCACATGCTTGGCTTGGAAAGACTTATTTACCTGTTGAATGATTAAATCATCATCTCCATATGCTTGTATCCTTTTAATCTTCATTTCTTTTGCAACATTCAATCCTAAGAGCAAAGCCTCGTATTCTACAATATTATTTGTGACTTGGAAATCAAGCTTGAATGAAAAATGTGTAGTTTCTTTAGATGGTGAAATCAATACAACCCTTGCTCCAGTAGTCTCTTTAGTACATGCCCCATCAAATAACATACTCCAAAGATCATCTTCTCCTACCTCTATGGACTGAACTGCAGGCTTTTTAAGAAACAATGAATCTGACAGTGTATCATCAATCTATAATATGCAAGATCCCATACCTGTTTCAACTGAGTAAATAGGATGTTTGGATGGATTTTGTTCATCATTGATGATGTAGGCAAGTTGTGACTCTCTGTATACTCTCTTATTTACTCCTCCAAAAACAATAATAGTAGCATACGAAATGTCCATTTGAAGGGTTCCTCCTAACCTCTTCATCCATGATCTTGATAACAAACATCCAAAATTTGGTGGAATATCTGCTACAACTACATCCATGATCATAGTTTTCATAGGTGCTTGAGTTAAAGTTGCTGGCAAATCCTTGATCAACCTGAGGTATTTAACTTTTCTAGAGTTAAATGAGAAAAGGTCATGGTAAGTTTTAGTAACTTCTAATCCAAGCTCATCCATCACTGCCTTTGGCATCAGATTGTGAGAGGCTCTAGAGTCTAGCAGGTAGTTATGCAATGTTTTGTCATGAATGTTCAGAGATATATAAAAAGGTGGAAAAATTTCATATATATACTCTACCATCTGACCTAAGACAATGGTGGGCTTGTCATCATATATGTTTAGAATATCAACAGAAGGAGATATGGATTTGGGATCAAGAGTCTTGAGGATATCTTTCTTAAACGATTCATTCTTCATTAACTCAACCAAAGGGATGGGGATTTTGATTTTCTATATTTCATCTTCAAAATTGAAAGAATAAGAGGTTTTGTTAGAAAGTTTTACCTCATTGGAATGGCTTTCAAAGAAATCTGATGGTTATTAGGGATCTAATATTTTTGAGTTGGTTGCTTGGTAGGGGAAGTGGTCTTCTTGGGAAGAGTAGGTATATCCTCATTTGAAGGGACTTTCAAAGCAGTCTGTTGGTCATTTGAGATCTGATCTTTCTGAGTTTGTTGCTTGGCAGGGGCAACAATTTTCTTGGGAGGAGCTTGTGCACTCTGTTTGGCAGTGTTGGACTTAGATATTAAATTGTATTTGTTCTTATCATCAATTTGAAAAAGACCATTATCAGTAGAATTTTCATTTATCTGTTCATTCATTAATGCCTCTTCATAATCATGCTGTGTTAGATAAGATTTCCCTGCAACATCTCCAACGCAGTGAATATTATCTTCTTCTTCTTCTTTAATATCATCTTCATATTCATCCATCATAGTATTTTGGAGAGGGGATCTTACCTTTTGATCTTCTGTGGGATTTCTTTCTCTCCTCAAGATCTATGCTTGTTGGTTATTCCTCCTAAAAGTATTAGGATTATGATTTGGATTTCTATGAGGGTATTCATAGGAACCTTTTCCCTTGGAAGGTGGCTTATTTTCAATCTTTAGCTTGGACATTTTTGAGGTTAATGACTCTAGCACATTAGCCAATTTTTCTATCTTGGGATTTTGAATTGATGAGGAAGAAGCTTCTTCCTTTTGCCTTTGTCTATCAACATTTCCCTTTAACTTATGAGCAACTAAGATATTTGACTCAACTTCAAGGGAAACATCTTGCATCAAGAAAATTGTAGCAGACCTTCTCTCTCTTAGTAGAAAACAGAATTCAGAGTCAAATGAGTTGGCCTAAGTGATTTGGGAAAAAGTTTCTGTAGGTCTAATTTCTGTAGGTATTTTACTATAAATTCTGTTGAATCTCTTGGTGAAATTAAATACAGATTCACCAGTTTCTTTCCTTAAGTTTCCAAACTCTATGATATAGTACAAAAAGTCTCTCCTATCTCCCCAGTGTTTCAAAAAGCTGTCATCCAACTCTTCTATTCCAGCTATGGAACCAACAAGGAGTTCCTTGTACCATTTCCTAGCATGGCCATCCAAGATCTGGACAAAAACTCTAGTCCAGACATCAACATATTCTATGTTTAGGTTCTCAACATAGCTATAGAAGGATTCTATATGTTCTTATGCAGTTACATCTCCCTCTTCGGTAAATTTTGGTATATACTTCTGGTAATAACCAATGGGAATATATGTAGGTGCATTTGGCAACACAAGAGGGGCATATCTAGCAACTATAATTCATTGCATTTTGGTCAATGGAGCAGGTGCATCCATAATGACTATTGGTGAGAGAGGTGATAGGATTTTATCAGATTATTCAACACTGAGGGGATTTAGTTTAAAAGGGAGGGAAATTTCTAATGGGAAATAAGTTTGATGTGAGGCTATATAGAAATTTGCAAGTTGTTCAACCAATTTTTCTTCACGTTTAGCAGACAGTTCTTGAAGAATGTGTTCTACAACAAGAAGTCTAGTATGAATATTTATATGGTCTTATTCCTGCTGTGAGTGAAAGGATTCAAGAGATGAGGAGCTATGATTTCTTTATAAGGTCTTAGATGATTATTCAACCAAATTTGAGCCTATCACTTCTTCTGCAATGACATTTTCCTCTTGATAAGAAACAATTGATTTTTCTGCAATTGTTACAGTGGATCTTTCACTGACAATCTTAGAGGAAGAAGATTCAGTGTTTTCTGTTATTGATTTCTTAGAATGAGAAAGAGGATTAATTTTAGTACCTGATTTTGAAGTCTGACCTTGAAATACTCTTCCTCTTCTGAGAATTAGTTCTAGATTAGGTACTGGTGTGACAGGTGATTCTTGTGGATTTAGCCTGGTACTAACTCTCTTTGGAGCCAGGATGAACTTGTGGAGTCACCAGATAGATGATTACAACCAATTTAATGTCTAAACCTTGTCTATCATCAAGGATCAGTTCTATGTCGTCTCCTAGGAAAGCCGAGCTTCAATCTCCTCTCCCCGGCATCAACGCCAATTTGTTATCACTCCAGGAAACTCTCCTAGGTTGTATCTCAGAGATGCCTGGTAACTTAAATAATCTTGCATTGGTTCACTCAATGAGGGGTAATGTTTGGATCAAGATGAATATCTAGCTCACTGGATTGTATCTTCAAGACCTTCAAGAGATATTATCAGATAGGTTGTGTATCAAATGGATAAAGAAACTAATCAATTAACCAGAACATACATAAAACAATATATATGATGGGTCAACAAACTAGTAGTGAATGCTTATGATCCTTTCTTAATAATCAAAGGTAATATGACAGTTACCTTAGGACATTAAACAGAGACAAAAAATAACATTCAACTCATAGGCATATAACATAGATGAAAAGAAGGTTTGACAATAACAATGAAAGAAGCTTGTAGGCTGAATATATTAAAGAAAGTGTCTTTATCACAATAACATTATAGTTTTAGAACTCAAAATCGAACCCTTGGTTCATCAAAATTTTGTGTCTTTATAGCCTTTACATCAGATACCAAGATCGTAGAATACTGGATCGAATTTACCAAAAATAGAAAGTCAATAAATGACACAAGAAAATAGGCAGAGATCCTATAAAATAGGTCAACTCCTTATCTCAAGTGATATTTTTGTCCTTCAAAATCTTCGACAGGTGTAGTAAGCCTTCCAAGGCTGATGGATCTTCATAAGATATGGGACAAGTCAAAATTTCCACCTGCTCGCAACAAGACAATTTTTTTCCCAGAAAATAGGTAACCAATTTAATCTTTCTACCTTGCTAGGCATCTCCAAAATCAAAACAGAATCTTGATAATGATGAATTTAATTATTATCTATCATTTGGAACTGTTCCTAAGGCATTTGGATAATAAAAACTTGTATCTGTGCAAAAACAATACCTCTTTTCCTCGTCAGTGATTTCAGTGTCTAAAATATAAACAATCTGTGCCGGTTAAGTACCGAAAGCTCCGCTTTTGGTGGCTAATGAACAATTGAAATGTTCGCTTAAGCCACCGAAAGTTCTGTCTTAGTGAAAATTAACAAAATTTCAAAATACCTTTTGTCTTAGCTTTAAAACATCTTAGGGATGATCTTCTGAAGCCTCTACATCTTTATCAAGTTTTGGAATGGCTGTAGGATTGTTGGTTGCCTCTGGATCATTCAAATGGATGGATGCATCTTCTAGGGTTTCAAGATCAATAGGTGGTTGAGGCTGAGGTCTTGAAGACATAGCTTGAAACCTTAATGGCCTGACCTTTTTCTTCAAATGCATAACTACTCTCCATAGACCATTGTAGTCTTTTACAATATTCTTCTTCTTTTTCTTTTCCTTTATACTTTTATGTGCCAATATTTCTAGGGTTGCACTGGCTTCTACAAAATTCTTTGATAGAATTTCATATCTGGCTTTAATCACCCTCCCTAGCGCTTCCTGTTGTTCTATTTTCTCTTTAAGTTTCTTAATCTTCTTTGATCTGTTCTATTTCTTTTTGCTGCTATATGTTTCACCTTTTTCAAGACTGATGAACATCTTGGTTTCTGGTGCTTTCCCCATGGATAATTCTATACTTTCATCAACAGGGACTTCTTCTTTTTCTGGTTCTCCATCTGAATCCGAATATGGAAAATTTAGCAAGTTTGTCTTATTTAGTGAATCCTGCTTTGTGCTTGGATGTTTCACCTTTTTCAAGACTGGTGAACATCTCGATTTCTGGTGCTTGCTCCATGGAGAATTCTATACTTTCATCAACATGGACTTCTTCTTTTTCTAGTTCTCCATCTGAATCTGAATATGGAAAATTTAGAAAGTTTGTCTTATTTAGTGCATCCTGCTCCGTGTCTTCATTAAAATCCATCTTATTCTTTGCTTCATTTGGCTCGGAAGATGGAGTATCTTGCTCATATGCCACTGGAGAGATATCTCTCCTCTTTCTTTTTCCACTCCTAGGAGTAGAAAACTTCTTTGAAGAAGATCTCTCTTTATCCTCTGGCTGTAGATCTGTCTGAAATTCATTCCAAAATAAGAAGTGGCCCCAATCCCTGTTCCTTCTCTGCAGCAGCTCACAAATCAATAGCTTGATCAATCCATGATGGGACAATCTACCTTCCACCTTGCTGGGTTTGGATTTAACTTGATGAGCCATCTTAGTCAGGCTCTTGTGACGGTAATAAGGTAGGTTGAGTGGGCTCCTACTAGTAAAATGGTTCATGGGCTTGAAGTGATAGATCATCACCCTATTATATCTACCTTTACAAGTTATATAAAGAAGGATGGCCTTTAACAAGTGTTTCCATTTTTCTTCAATAAAAGATATAGGAATATCTTTCTTCCATATCAAACACTTGTGTTCTGGTTTAAGTAGGACCTAAATTCAACATCCTTTGTACCAATGGTTTTGAACCAATTTTCTCTATTCCTTGGAAGCTCTTTCACCTCGACTATGAGGGCTTCATCCACCTAGAATTCATCTTGACCAATGTCTGCTTTTCTCCCATCAAAAGTCAGAGAAAAATCTTCTGCCACCTGTTGGTGAGAGATATGCAATTTCTCACAAAATTTTTAATAGCCTGCGTCCTTGAAGAGTCGACACACCTTTGGTTGTGATTTCAGGTAACCAATGTTATCAAGCTCCCTCCTCAAAACTGGTCCTCCTCTCTTCATTTGCTGGAAATCTCCTGTACACCCACATCTAGAAAATTGGGTTTGGAGGGAGACCACACAACGTAGAACTAGGGGGTTAAGGCTTGACTATGCCAGAGGTGAAATGATAGGGGATGTATTTTAAGAAAGTCCTGATTTTTAGGGATGTAAGAGGCATTTCTAGGATTTGACAGGATTATAATTGGTAAGGGTCGAGGGGTATGAAGTACAACAGGCCACGCAATTTCATGGAACTGAAGTTTAAATGATGAGACATACCTTGCAAAGATCAAATCCTAAAAATAGGACATGTGTAAGGTTTAGAGGATTCAGGATTAGATATGTCAAAGCAAAATCATTAAACACTAAATCACCTCTTACCCGGTCATGATCAACCTCTCCTGTTGTCTTTCAGTGGCTATTGAAATCATAACAAATCAAACCCGATGGTTCAAGCACGTGAAAGGACGTGCTGACTAATTCCAAGCTCTTACGATTTCAGAGGCTAAAATAGCCCCAAATTTCGGTTTTAACCTGCCGAAAGCTAGGGATTTCGGTGGCTTAGAAGCATTTTTGGAGAGGCACTTAGCCACCGAAATATTTGTTTTGACTTTTTTGAAAGAAAAACCAACTCCAATGTTTTTCAAAGTTTATTACAAACATAAGTCTGTAAAAAATGAACCTTAAAAAACTTAGAAATGTATTCTTCAATGACTTCCTATCACCTAAATGAACAAAACTGATTGTGTTATTTGAGGAGATAACATATGTTTCCCACCTGAGTAGGGTTGAACCTAAATGAGGTAAGGGAATAAAAAAAACTCACACTACTCTCAAGAATCCAACCTAAACAAATCAAGGATAAATCAGTCATACTTACAACAATTCAACCTAGGTGTGATGAAGAGGCTCATAGAATTATAACACCTCCAAATACTGATGCATTATGGTTTGAAGGGGTCTTACTATTGCCTTTAGTTGGCGATCACAACCAAAACAATAGTGGAAAACCCCTTTAAGTAAGGATATTACTACCACCTTTAGTAGTTGATAAAAACCAGAATAATAGTGGCATCCTACTTTGCAAGGATATTACTACCGCCTTCATTTAATGATCGAAACCATAATAGTAGCGGTGTCCTACAATATCGGTCGAAATAAACCCAATATTGAGAGCCACACATACTAGGATTTAGTACCTCCTCATGTTTCACGTACACTCCTATTCACTTAATCCACACATAATTGGTTTCCATAAACATAATTATGCCCAACTCACCAATATCATAACACAAATGCATCAACAATACTAAGTTCCCTAGAACCAATTCCCCACTAGCCAACCCATCACTAGGCATGCCACTTCTTTTATAATCCCTCTTAATGTAACATATTCCCAAGATTTGTCCCTTGGACTTCCCCTTTGTCATGCATGGGAAATTTTTGTCTTGAGGGTGAATTTACAAGTGTTAAGAATAGGGTAATAGTGAGTTACAATGCTTTCCCCTTCTACATTTTTACCCAAGTTAAATTTGGAGGTCATTTTCACAAGTGTTTTCCCATTTCCCAGGATTTCTAGGCACTAAGATCATATAGTCATCCTCATTGAGAAAAGAGCCCTTCCCTCTAGTGGATTTCCCCATTGTCCACCAAGGCCTCAACCTATAACAGATTAGTCCATCCAAGATGCCTATGTATATACAACATCGTCATTGTAATAAATCACATGAAATATCTCATTAACAAGGCACCACACATAAATCGTAAATCATATAAGAACATGAAATATCTCATTAACACGATATCCACATAACCCAAATTATAACAAGGCATCCAACATATGTAGGCATCATATGAGGATAGTTCATGTTGAATAAATCATATCATAATAATGATAGATCATATAAAATCCTCATTAAGGATCATCAAAGATACCCAACCATCCTTAAGATTATGCAATATCATCATCACTATCTATAGCATTGACACATCAATACACATTAGAAAATAATTATGTATGTAATATCAACCATACCATTAAGCAATAATCATGGTAATCATCTTCGAAGAATTACCAATGTATACATGACTATTGTCAAGAACTTTTGTTGTTGATTAAACCATCACTTAATGAAGAATTAGAACCTAACACAAACTAGACCATCTCATAGGTGTCTAGGCTTACATTACTCAATCATCCATAAAAGCATGCACTAGGGGGATGGTGAGTCAAGGACTTTGATATCTTATTAGCTAACTAAAAAATGAATACATGTATTGTAAGTGTTAAAATTTCAACATGCTCCACATACCATGTTGAACTTTCCTTAATTCCAACCTCCAAGATATATTATTTCCTAGTGATTTCCTTGATTAAATATGTCATTGAATAAAATATACTTGATGGAATTATTAACACAATTTAAACAATGGAAGCAAAGGAACTGGAAACCAATTTCATATGAAACATACACAACAATATTTTTTGTTCTTCAAAGATCAACTTATCATTAACAAATATCAAATATTACAAGGGCTCCCTTACTGGGAAAACGACCCACTAAGAAACATAGAGAACTACATATAACAACTGCAGCTCCAAAACAACCAATACCTGCAACTCTAGAGCGACCAATACATATAGCTACAAAACCACCAATACCTATGGATCTGATCTACTACAACTATCAAATTTCCAATACCTGTGGCTCTTATCTACCACGATTGCCAAATTTCCAATACCTCCAGTTACTGAACCGTTAACACCTATGAATCTGATCTACTGAAATTCCAATACCCATGGCTATAGAATCACTAATACCTACAACTTTGATCTGTTGCGACTGTCAAACTAACAATACCTGTAGCTACAAAACCACCAATACATGCAGCTCCCAAATGACCAATACCCGTTATTAGCATGCTATAAATTTGTTCGACTGATAAATAAAATGACAAAGGTAACCTACAAACCACTTCAGAGCTGGGTACTAGCCTTCTCAGCTCAGAGAGGGCTCTCTCCTGTCACTTGGTCTTTCATAGATGAGTTTTCTTTAACAAATCATTGGCTAGGTTTTGTTTCTTTGAAGGGTTTTTTATAATTTTGCTGGCAAGGAAGGGGAGGGACACTTAGGGCTATGGATTCAAAAATTATGAAAATGAATGGAAGCACTAACTGGTTGGTATAACTCTCTAGAGGATAAAGGCTAAATGAGGCGATAAATCTGAGTTATAAATTGTAATTTGCAGAGTGTAAGAAGAAAGGAAAAAACATATAATTGTATCAGAGCATTAAATAAATGAATTCTGACTTAGTTAGGAAGAAATTAAGATAGTTTAATTTTTTTAAGCCGAGAGCATCACAGGGTGAATTCTGGGCCTTTAACTATCCAATTTAAATAGAAGACAATGAAAACAAAATAAAAAATACAAGAAACATATACAAAGAGAGAAGACAAAACTCAAATCACCACCATTAGAATCTTTTCATGGAAACTTCAAGACATCTTCATGTGTATTCTATTTAGCTTCAGAAAAATTACATTCAAGTTCCAAATAGCTAAAATCGTTCCCTTGCACTTCTGCCAACCCTTAATACATTTGGAACTCTTAATATTTATACAAGTTGAGCTCCTTCGGTTTGAAACTGATTATAATGATCAAAATGAAACGTTTTGGTTTTGAAACTATTTACAATGATTAAAATAAGATGTTTCGACTTTGGGAACCAATTACAATGATTATCAAAGAATGTTTCTTGATCCGGATTATGACTCCTTTGGTGCTTCAGTCCTATTCTTTGCTACTTGTTTTGCTCTGGTCTTCCACATGATCCGCCATATTTAGTGACATCTGGCCATCATCCATTGGACCCTGGAAAACTTCATTTTGTCTTACCCAACCATAATACCTCCTTCAATTGCAAGTCAGAAGGAATATCATAATATATCATTTCCTTTATCAGAATCTCTAGGTCAATGCAGGAAGCATATGACATGACTGGTAATCGAAGTTTGACTTCTTTGAACTGATTCATAATTTCAAAGTCTGTAATCAGATGCTCCACTAATGTAGCTCCTTTCAGATTTTCCTCTAGTGTTTCGAAATTGGAGTGATCCATTTTTCACTGAGTCAGATGAGCATTGTATTATTTCTGATCATACACTTTTCCCTTACCATCCCAAAATGGTGGAAGACCTTTGATAAACAATTCTTCAAACAAATCTTTGAACTCCTGTACACTTTGCTCCATCTGTATTGCCTGGGTTTGGATTGATTTCAACAGGTTATGTTTAGAAATAACCCTCTTGGCCTAGATAATCAATGTAGTTCTCTCTTTAACCCCAATAGTCTGAAGGTCTACAATAGGAAAAATGTCGAGTAGATTTATGGCATTTTGTGCCCATTTTGATGGTTTCTTTGCTAAAGTTTCATTCACAGCAATGCACTTGCTTCTGGCTGCGATGGTTATACTGTCTTTATCATTAATAAAATTCAAATATACTCTAAACTTGGTAGATTCAGTATCTATAGAGTCCCAGATGATATGCTTGCCCCCCTACAACAGGTCTTTACCTCTTAACCTCATCTTTAATTTATCTATTCTTTCCTACAAGATTTCATTCTCCTTTTGAAACTGAGCCATTCTTTCATCCTTTGCCTACATCTCCTGCTTCAATTTCTCTATGATTCCTTTTATCCCTTTGATTTATCCTTCTTTCAACCTTACTTGTGACATATCCTGGACTAGTCCTTCAATATTTGACCCAAATTTTGCAGTAGGATCTGCAACTACAACCTTGTTCATCAATTTTGTCTTCTCTTGTGACCATTTCAGATTTTCCCATTCTAGCTACAACATCCTAGCTTTGTAGTTCAATGTCTCTTGATGAAGTGCTTCCTTTTCCTATTCTAGAGAAACCAATTCTGCTGTTTGTGGATGCTGTGTAGCAAACATTTTCAATTTCTTCTTCAAAATTTGAATTAGTTTGTCCTTCTCATCCAATGAGGATTTAAACCCTTGGGGGGCTTCAGATTCCAACCTATTTGTTGGTTACTATTTCCCTTCTCGGGCTATTTGAGTTATTGACCTAGGGTTCATGTCATTTGGGGTTCCAACAAATCCTCTAAAAATATCTCCCCTCTTGGTAAACCAAAAAGAAACACAACACTCAGAAGGTACTGTGCAATCTCACCCGAGATAGATTTAAATGGGTGACTGTAAGACTCAGGTGTTTACAGCCTAGGATAGAGTAGGGGATAGGGTTTTCTTGATTAAGGCCAGATACCATGAGCTGTAAGGTAAACTACTTATTCCTTGAAGACGCATATGCATATCCCACAATTTAATTCCAACAAAGTATAAATAGATTCATAACAACGTATTAACTCATTCATCAAGCTTAACCATTAATTGCTGAAAGAAAGAAGAGAAATGCATACATTTGACATATTACACGAGTATTACTGTGGTTCATCACCTCCTGGGCTATGTCCACAAATATTTGGCTCTTGGCTCTTTTATTATGGCAGTTTTTCATTCCTGGCGCCACACGCTTACAATTCTCCACAAAACTAGGTAAGATCTATGTGAGGAGAACTAGATCGCACCAGGCTCTACAACCTACGGTCTAATCCTCAGATCTACCTTCCCTTATATATTTCTTGCTCAACAAATTACAAAATCGGTTCATACAACTAAAAACATTGCATATCACCTACGCTCTTGCGTGGTTACAGTCTCCAAAACTTAACAACAACAATAATAACAACAACCCTCATAACAAAAAAACATCATCCCTATATGATACTTTTGTATCTATATTTATACATTTCAGGATCTTCAACCTTTTACATAATATTACCAAAAACCTAACCATTCTTACGTTATGTCTTTCTCCCATGTGCATGTTGTTCTTCCTCCAGCTATCACTTTCCTTTGTGCACACTTTCTTGCATGTGTGCGTGTTGTTCTTTTTCCATTTGTTACTTCAGTTTTCTGCATGCTTTCTTTCCCACGATCGTTATTCTTTCCCCTTCATCCTGGTGCCAACAGGCCCCAAACATTGACATGTGACTCGTCCCGAGTCACTTAATTTCTCTGTGCTTCCTCGATCTCCTTGGTGATCGTCTGGAACTTCTCCTGCAACTCTGCTGCTTTTTTGAGTGCTTGCACAATTTTCTCCTTGATGGTGTCGACTGTCTGAGCTGCCACTTCCTCGCTCATCAGTCCTGTGCATTCTAGATGAGTCCATGCTTTATGTTTTCTCGTTGCTTTTGCCTGTGCAAGTACTTCTGCTAGTCGCTCCTGCAACGGTTCTATTTGAGCCTGGCGCTCTTGTTTCCATGTTTGCGTAGTGATAAGTTCTACCTGTATCATCTTCAACTCTTGCGTTACCTTGACCCATTCTGGAATTGGTATGGTATTTTTTTGTTGTTTGAGTTCTTGGATCATTGTATTGATCCTCTCCTCCTCCTTGTCCCAGTCTTGGACCTGTGGATCCTCTTCCAGCCTTGTCCAAAGTTGCGTTGTTTTATCTAGCAAGTCGACCGCCATGCTAACCTGTTTTTCTATCTTCTACAGTTGCGTTGTTGCTTCCTGCTTCCTTTTCTCCTTCACTGCTGGTGGATTTGTCGGTCTAAGCTGTCCATGAAGAGTCTCAATCTCCTTCTGATACTGATCAATTTCCTGCACAATCTGGTCGATCTTTTCTGTTGTTGGGAGTTCATTTCCTTGCATAGTGGTTGGAAGTTTCCCAAAAAATTCTTCCACTCTGCGTTCCAGCTCATTTATGCGTTCCTTCTCCTCCTGAGTTTCAGATTTGGCCTACACACAAACTGTTTCCAGTGCTTCCCGCTTCTTTGTTGGTTGCTGTAGCTCGACTAAGTTTTTATGTTCTTGCGACTACATCTTGTGGTCGACGCTAACCTATAGTTTGTATAGTGCCGTTGATGGCATCTGTATCAAGACCAATTGGATATGATTTAGATCCTTTAGGGGTGTCTGTCCCACAATTTCATCTATTCGTAGCATGCTAGGATTTATGTAGACAAAGGAATGTGCGTGTGGCATCGAAAGAAACGGGTCATGTTCTTCTACCTCCATCCTTTTTGTGGTCTATGTTGTTGATTTCTCTATGCCTCTATTACTATTCGTGATATGGGCTTCCCCGAGTTTCTTTAGGAGCTGTCCCATTTCTGTCAGTTCCTTCTGCAGTTTATCTCTGTGGTGCACGACATGATCAAAATCCTCTGTAAGGCAGTCTTGGAACATTCTAGCAATCATCTCTCCATAATCCTTCATGATTGTATAGGTCGGTGGTGGTTGTTGTACCTTCTTTTACTTGCACGCACTTGCCTCCTACACCGCTAGTCTCTTAGTTCCCCCTGATTCCTGTGTGGTGGGGTTCGATGCCGTTTCCTATGCTCCCTCAGCTAGTTTCCGCTATCCATTGGTCAACTAAGTGGTTTCTTTCCTCCCCTTCTGGGTCCCTGGCTGCTCTGAGCCGTTGTCTGCTTGAGTTGACTTGGTTTGGCCTGTTCTTCGTTTCTTAGGTACTGGGACTTGTGGAGGTTGTGTTTCCACCTGCGCTACCCCTCCTTCTACTATTTGTCCTGGTACTTCTCTGTGTATGGTTGGAATCCTCCATTCATCGGGCCATTCGCTGATGATCATGTTGATATCTCCCTCGGTGACGCAGTAGCGCATCTGTAGACACTATTTATTCGGGTCCTGCCTTGGTTGTATCCACATGGCTTGTTGCATAGCCCAGAAATTGACGATGCCCCCGTATCATGCGACAAACTCTGGTGTTATTCTCCATGCTCACTTGATGGCTTCTTGTATCTCATGTAGGTAAGCTTCGAATACGATTCCATTCCCCCTCTTATGCTTGGCTAGTGGCGCAGATCTTAGGACGTGATATCTTGCTCCTCCTGGCTATGGTGTGGTACAAAAGATGATGTATTCTGCTTCTCACCATCCCATGAAAGCTATGAGAGTGATTAGCCATGAGTAATGAAATTCCAGACCTGCGTCTTGTGTGTCTTTGCAGTCTACTTGGAACAAGTTTGATAGGCATGGCACCCAACTCATGGAGGTGCCTTCTGCACACTGAGCTGCAACAACAATGACTCTTGCCGGTACTTCGTCTTTGCAGAATTTTCTTAGCAGTTTGTAGGCTAAGATTTTTTCACCCAATTGCATCGCGACATTGTTTATCCGTTTAACTATAATGCCTCTTTTTCCCCTGTCGGTGCCATATTTCTTCTTCATTTATTCTGCCAATGTTTTTTCCTTGGACTTATCATCCAGAATTAGCGCGGGATCCATACCCCGAGTGGGTAGGCCTGTTATCTGTGCGATAAGTTCGACAGTTATGGGGACAGGTTTGTCCATCCATACATCCCCTCCATGCGTAACTTCTAGCAGTTTCTTGACGCATGCTGATGAATTTTGGCCTCTGCCAAAGTGTGGTATATGCAACAATCCTAGAATTCCTATTTTGTCTAGTTGAGTTGCCCACTGGTGTTGCTGAGTGATGGTTTCTCTGAGTTGGTTCATGACTATTTTTTGCATAAAGACTTGTGGTGCAAGCTTTGGATATTTGGTTTCATCTGCTATGTCATGCTCAGAATACTTGAGCCTCCCGATGTGACCTAATAGCTGTGGGTCCACTTGTACTCCCTCTGGTATGCGAGGTAGCACAATATTTTCAACCGATTTCTTTCAAGGTGAGCTCGGTATCTGAACTCAGTCCTCCTGTTGTGTTGGATGACTAGAAGTTCCAGGAACTCCTAGTTGTTCCCATTTCATCCACTCTAGCCACACCCAGGTAGTTCCAGCGGTCTCCTTGGCTGGGTGACCTAAGCCGGTTGCTTGCATCTCATCTGGTTGCTCCTTTGCTCCCAGATGCTGTTCCATTCTATTCACTTCCACAGATGCTTCAGTATGTTCTAGTGGTATTTCTTGGTGGGTTTATTCTTATTTGTTCTGAGGCTCGTGCACCGCTGCTGGTGTATCCTGTTCCATGGCCTCTGTTTGTGGTTTCAGAATCTCCTCTAGTATTGGTGTGGACTCTGCTGGGATTTCCTCTGGAGACAGGATTTCGTCAATATCAACGATCTCCGGTGCATGTTGCTCATTTTCTTCCAGTGGTCCCCGTGACCTAGTTTGAACCTTAGTTGATCTGGTTGTCTGGCTTGGTTTTGTGAGCTTCGGTGGTGCCATAATGATGTTTGTCAAATGTTTTCTGAGTTCAAATGGCTTTGGTGAGCTTTGTGGTTTCACTCTATTTATTCTAGATGTTGTTTCTCTTTTTCTGTTCTCCTTTCATGAATAGGCTAATTGCTTCTGTGCTCATGTGTTGTATGGGCTCGTCATGAAGCTTGTCGAGGACACTTCCTCCATTATGGGATTAATGCACCATAACTATGGGTTCAATGCATCTGCGACAGTTTCATACTTGCCATTACGCCTACTCTTCCATCTCTAGTTGGCACATTTAATGTGACATCCCATCCGTCCTTGCCTTTATTTAACTCTGCGTCATGTTGTCCTGTCAGCCTGCTTTTGCCGACTTTCCTTTTCCCGCTTGTTTCCTTTTTCGATATGGCTGTTATCATTTTTTTTTTACTGCGCGGTGGGTGGTCGACTGTCCTTGTACAACTTCAACCGACTCCCATTGATCATTCCTCTAAGGTATGCGCCTGCTAGATCTATTAACTTTATAGCTCCTCCATCCATGATAGATTTTACTTCGTATGGTCTTAGCCAATGCATTCTCATCTTTCCTGGGTGCTACAACGATTTACTGTCATAGAGAAATACTATATCTCCTTCCTTGAACGTCTTCCTCTTGATGTGGTGGTTATGCCAAGATTTGTCTCTTGCTTTCTGTACTTGTTGGTGGAATCCAACCAAGATTCGGTCTTCCTCCATCGACAATAACTGATTCAATATTTCCTGTATTGCGCCTCATTATGTCATGTGTGTGATAGCTACTACACGTAGACTAGGTATTAAAATTCTAACGACAGTACTGCTTCTTGACCATAGACTAGTTTGAATGGTGTGTGGCCTATCAACTTTTTGCACGTGGTTCTATATTCCCATAGCACTACTGGTACCTTGAGGTCCCAATCGTCCCTATTGACGTTACATATCTTTGTCAAGGCATTAGGATTCTACCATGCCATTTTCTTGTGGATGATACGGTGTGCTTTTTTTGCGATGAACTTCAAACTCTTTGAGCATTGCTCGAATGGTGTTGTTTATGAAGTGCGTTCCTTGGTCACTCATCAAAATTCTTGGGCACCCAAATCTAGTAATTACATGTTCGAACAGAAAGTGTGCAACTATCTCTGCGCTGCAATCTTTTATTGGTGCGGCTTTCGCCCATCTTGTTAGGTGTTCCATCGCGGTGATAATATATCTCGCCCCCATTGTTTTGGCTGGTGGGTTAATGTATCCCACGAAGTCTATTTCCCATTTTTCAAATGCCTGAAGTGTCACTTGCAATCATAGTGGCATCTCATCCCTTCTGTTGGGTTTGCCTACCCTTTGACAGACATCACATTGCTGACAGTGCTCTTTTGAGTCTCTGTGGATTGTTGGCCACCATAATCCTGCACATAGTACCTTCTGTGCGGTATCTTTTCCTGCATAATTCCCTCGTGGGATTCTGCTAAAATTCTTGGTCATTCGTGGTCTAGTACGTATCTTCGTAAGATGCTATCTACACCCATCTTGTATAGATTTCCTGCGATCAATTGATAGTTGGCTGCACGGACTACCAGGTTTTTCTTTTGCGCAGTGGTATATTCTCGCGGTGCAACACCTGTGCGTACTAGATGATCTCTGCGAAGTAATCGTCAACAATCTATACTGAGAATAACTGTGCATCTGGAAAGTTGTCTTCTAAATTCGTTGGTTCCTCTCCATTTGTGACCCTCGATAGGTGGTCAGGTCCTACATTCAGTTTTCCTGGTTTAACTATTACCTCAAAGTCAAATTCTTGAAATAGCAATAACCATCGACAAATTCTTCCCCCCAACACTGGCTTGTTGACTAGGTATTTCAGGGCTGAGTGATCTGTGAACATCTTAAAGTGTTTTCCCAATAGGTAATGTCTGTATTTCTGTAGTGCATAAACCATAGCTAGGCCTTCTCTTTCTGTTGTGTTATAATTATGTTCTGAGTTTGATAATTTTTTGCTTGTGAACGCTATCAAGTGATCCAAGTCTCATGCTCCTGGTTGTGCTAAGATAGCTCCAAGTGCTATCACTGATGCATCTACATGTACATGGAATGTCTTCTCCTAGTCTCGAAATATCAATATTGGTGCAATTACCATATTTTCCTTCAGGGTATCTAGACCGTGTTGGCACTCGTCGTTCCATTGATACTTTGTATCATTCCTTAACAGTTTTCCCATTGGCGCTGTAATCTACACGTAGAATTTGATGAATTTCCTGTAATATCCCATATGTCCTAACATTTCTCTTAGTTGGAGGACTATTTTTGGTGCTGGTAGATTAACAATGACTACGATTTTGGCCGGGTCCACTAGCAAACCCTGTTTGCATACTATGTGTCCCAATAGTATCCCAAATGGTGTTCCAAATATGCATTTCTTGATATTCAATGATATTTGGCACTGTTTGCATCATTCTAACATCAGTCGTAAAACTTCCACATGGTTTTTTAGTTAGCTATACACTGTCCAATCATCCAGGTATACTTCAAGGAATTGATGAATGAATTCCTTAAATGCTGTGATGACCACTCTAGAAAATATCACAGGTGTATTATTCAGTTCGAACGACATGAATGTATACTGATGAGATCCCCATTCTGTCTCGAACGTGGTCTTGTGTCTATCCTCTCGTGTTATCTTAATATGATGATATCCCAAGAATCCATCGGTGAATGAGTAGGCTTCGTGGCCTCCTACGTTCTCGAGTACTTCATCTGTGAACGGTGTGGGGAATGGGTCATGTAGGCATGCATCATTCAACTTCCTCAAGTCAATGCATATCTTGATCCCTCTTCCCTATTTCTTGTCATGCACTACCATCAGGCTTATCCATTCTGATTCTTCGACTGGTTCAATGATGCCGGCCTCGAGCATCCCGTCGACATTGTCTTTAACTTTCTGTTTATATATGGGGTTCAATCTATATGGTTGTTGTTTAATGGGTATCGCATCATGTCTGATAGGGATATTCATTTCTCCTAGTTCTCCGACTATGCCTTTCATCTATGTAAAGGTTGTGGGAAAAAGGTCGTTGTATTCGCGCAACAATTCTATGATGATTTCTAGTGTCTGTTCGTCCCAGTAATCTCCAATGCTGACCATTTTGGGCTGCTCAACAGTCCCTATGTTAACCTTCTTTATCTTGATTGGCGTAGCAATGACCTCTGACTCTAAGGGTGGTCCTTCCACATCTCTCTTGCTTTCGACTTCTTCAATCTGAATATCGCATGGATCATCTTCATCTGATGCTTCCTCTTGTACACAGTAGCATGATAGTAGATCCTTGACTGTCTGCTTATTCCACTGTTGTACCTATGTGATAGCTTCCACTTCCATTTCTTCAATGAATATGAAGTTTCTGATCCGTTTCAGGGCTGCGTCTATGTTGGGGTTCTCATGCTTGAATGAGAAAGTGACTGTAAAGTTCCATTGGAGTGTCGCCCATGTATTGGTTCCTTTATGCATTTCCTGGTCTGTATACCAATTCACGAGTATTCCCTCTAAAGTATGAATTAAGTGGTGAGACCATTCCTCTGGTGGCATCATTTTCCACAGTGTTTTACATGCCTCCATGTCTGTCATATTTCTATTGTTTGTTACCTGTCTTTTCTACGCTGAACCTTATGCACAGTAATCACTTACATTGGTACCATTCTGTGATAGTCTCTTTGTGTGCACCCCACCATCTTGCGGGTGTAGCCTTAAGTGATAACTCTAGTGATATAAATATCTGGTTTTCTAATACTTCGTCTTCATATTGTGCAAGAAAGTTTCCAAATAATTTAGCTCGTGAAAACTGGGTGGTTCTCTGAATTCTGTGCCAATCCACCTTACTGCGCAGTCTATTCTGGCACACCTTCTCGTGGATACTTCGTGTAGTCTTTTCTTCCAGTTTTCTAACCCGGTGCATGAGTCTGCTATACATGAAGTAATGCTTCACCAACTAAGTGCCCCGTCTGCCAACTGAGTACCCCATCTGCAGTTGGGTTTATATAGTCCACATCGCGTGCAGTTGTTTTGTACAACTGGTCGATCTCTTCTAAATCCAGACAAGTGTGTTCTACGAACCTCTTGCCTTCTGATGGGTCAAGTGGGGCTATGACCCTATATTCCCCTGACTCAAATGTCATTTTTCTAGTTTTTAAGTTAATTATGGCCTGGTTGTCGAACGTCCAATCCATACCAAATAGTGTCGAGTAAGGTGTTGTGTTGTCTACTATTTCGATGACTTCAAAGTCCGCCTTAATGCACACACCATCCAGATCTACCGTCACTCCTTTCAGTCTACCTATTGGTAGGACTCTATGTTGATTTGCTAGCTTTAATTGAATAGTTGAGTATCCCAGTGTAGTTTCTCCCATGCATTTCCATGTAGCTTTTGGTAGTACATTCACTTCAGATCCTAGATCTAGTATAATATCTCCCATGTTGAAATCCCCAATGTTAGCATTTAGTCTAAATTCCCTACTTGTTCTTCTTCTTGTGTGTAAGTGGTTGACAGTTTTTAGTTCTGGCTTCTGTTCCATCTTGCTGCTACATTTTTCTAGGATGTTTTGCAATATTTTGATAGATGAAGGATCACTTAACATTTTGATGCATGATTGCAAAAAGTCTTTGATAGTACTTACTTTTTCCTTGGGTTGTATTCTGTTGGTATGGTCCAGTGATGGAAACATTTCATATTCCGGAGCTTCCTTTCTCTGTTGTGCAATCAGTGCAATGTTCTCCTTCTGGAATTCTTGTTGGGCTTTTGTAAAAATCTCCTTCTCCTTATGCACGCCAAACTACTTCTTGGGGTCAGTGTTCTTCTTTACCCATTGGTTCTGCATTGGTTTCTGTCGAACTGCATCATTTCTTGTTTTCGTTCCTCCTCAAGTGACTATGTTGATGTTTCATCCCTCATCGCTTTCTTCATCTGAAATCCACTGAACACCTGGTTATATTGATTCCTTTTTTCCTGGATCTTTACAAGTAATGCCAGACATTCCTCTGTATCATGGTTCGATGCACGACAATACATACAAGTCACTAGTGGTAGTGGGCACTCTCGTGCATAATGTCCTGGTTGCTGGAAATTGTGACATGTGACTGGTCCTCTACCACATACGAAACCTCCTCTAGCTCATCCTACTCCTCTATAAGCTATGCGATCACCTCGCGATGTGTTATACTGTGGTCCCCGATTATACTACGTGGTATTGTACTGGGGCTACGTCAGGTTGTACTGTGGTTGCGCGTTATTGTACGACCGCAACGCAATATTATACTGCTGCTGCATGGTGTTGTATGGGGCTGGGGCTTGAGTGAACTATGGGGTTGCTTTCCCAGTCATCATTTCTTCCTATACCTTGTATGCGTCTGATGTTCTTTCCCACATCAGCTCCATAGTTCTACAATCTTTGTCGTCATGGACGACTGACTTGCAAAAGGTGAAATATGAGTTCTTTGGAACTGTTTGGTATTTCTGCATCATCGTATAGTGGTAAGGGTCATGACCCAATTTCTTGCATATTTTGCACCATAATTCTCCCTGTGGTAGTGGGTTTGGCATCCCTGTCGCCATATACTATGCGAATGTTGGGCATTCATTCTTATGGTGTCCTTTTGTTCTGCAGGTAGTGCACCAAATGGATTCTCATTTGTCCTTGTTCTTATTTTGGTTTAGATGAAATGTTAGGTTATTCAGATCTTCCTTCAGTTTCTCGATAGATGGGTCCATCTGTTGGTACTGATTCTCTTCCAATTGCAAGGCTTCCTGCAGTGCCTCTGCCCACATCTGAAAATTTTGTTGTCGTAATGGATATTTTAAGTGTGGGAGTAGTGAGTTGACAAACATGTGCCGATGCTACATATTGGTCATAAGGTATTTTAAATTTCCTTTTAATCGCTTGAATCTTTGATCAACCTCCCATACCGATTCTCCTGGTTTCTATCTTATTTCAATCATCTCATTCATGTATTGATCCTCTGAGCTTGGCTTCTGGAACTCATTTATCAATAGTTTCTTAATGTCGTCCAGTGTTCTTAGCATTCCAGGAACATTGTTCGTGTCTAGACTCATGTACCAATATAGTGCTCGGTCTCTTAGCATGATAGCTAGCTGTGCGATTTTGGTGTCTTCATCGGTGATTTGCTTTTCTTCCCATATCTTTGTGCAAATGAACAGATGCTTCTCAGGGTCTTCTGCTGCTTCTCCTTGAAACTCTGATAATCTGATAATAGGATCATGTCCTGCCATTCTAAATACTGAGATACTCCCTCCTCCGTGCAGTGTAGATACTTGACTAAGGTTGCCTGAACTGGATCCTCCAGTTGTTGCTCCTTGTGTAGATGTACTTTATGCTGTTAGACTTCCTCTGAACTTTGGTTTTCTAAACGATGGTGTTCTCTTTTGTTTATTGGTCACACATGGGTTTATGGGTTCCACACTAACATTAAGATGAAAGGGATGGTTGCCTTCTCCTCTTGTTCTTGGGCCTCTTTTTTTCCTCTCATACATGGCGTGTAGGATTTCCTCAATCTGCTCCACAGCCCAGAGATCCTCTACCTCTTCCTCATCACTTGCCAATCCATCCCTCTCAGCTATGGCTCTCTTCTTGGTATTCACCTTATACTGGTAGGGTGCTCCGCTACACATCGTTCCTGATGACGCCAAGATCCACTTAAGTTGGTCGTCATCCATCAAGATCGGGTCCAAGGGTTCCTACTCCTTTTTCTCTTTATTCTTCCCTCCTTCCATTCCTCCTCTCTCTGTCAGTGCTTCCTCCCTTCCCCCATGCACACAGGGAATTCTAGCTGTCTAATTCCATTGTCATTACACCTTTTTTATATAGCAATATCTTGATAGAAGTATACAATGATCAGATGTACCTTCCTCTGGGTCCTTGTAGGAACTCTTGTTTGGCTGCGTTGTATGACTTTGTTGTGTCTACCACAAATTCTGTGATAAATTCCGCCACAATACTGTCAAGCCAAAAGTCGACTGGATGGGTGAATTTGTTGTTCACCTGCTATAGCTGCTGGATTTGTACTGGGGTCCAATATAGCTGTCTAATTTGGTTCATCGTGTGGTTATCCTTTAACCTTAAGATCCACTCCTGTAGTAGATGCGGAAAATTATAGAAAAAGACTTCGTGTAAATCCGTAAATACATATTTATCTAGGTATTTACACGGTGTGATCCTGGGGTTTCTATTGTCTTTCGGTGCAAACTCTAACTCTTTAGTTCTCAACCAACCCTCAATTTATTCTCTCATGGGGTTCCAAGGTCTCAACATTCCCTTATAACGACTCATTTCTCTTCTATTACGCTCCTTTGGTTCTTATTCATTCTATCTCGTCTACTCAGTCCTCTCTTGTTCCTCTTAACACGACAATAGAACCATTTGTTGATTACTATTTCCCTTCTCAGGTTATCTGAGTTATTGAACCAAGGTTCATGTCATTCAAGGTTCCAACAAAGCGTCTAAAACTATCGGCCCTCCTAGTAAACTAGAAGGCAACACAACACCTAGAAGGTACTGCGCAATCTCACCCGAGATAGCTTTAAATGGGTGACTGTAAGACTCAGGTGTTTACAGCTTAGGACAGAGTGGGGGATAGGGGTTTCTTGATTAAGGCCAGATACCGTGAGTTGTAAGGTAAAATACTTATTCCTTGAAGACGCATACACATATCCCATAGTTTAATTCCAACAAAGTATAAACAGATTCATGACAGTGTATTAACTCATTCATCAAGCTTAACCATTAATTGCTGAAAGAAAGAAGAGACATGCATACATTCAACATATTACTCGAGTATTACCATGGTTCACCCCCTCCTGGGCTACGTCCACAAATATTGGTTCTTGGATCTTTTATTATGGCATTTATGCATTCCTGGTGCCATGTGCTTATAATTCTCCACAAAACTGGGTAAGATCTATACGAGGAAAACTAGATCGCACCATGCTCTATAGCCTATGGTCTAATCCTCAGATCTACCTTCCCTCATATATTTCTTTCTCAACAACTTACAAAATCGGTTCATACAACTAAAAACATTGCATATCACCTATGCTCCTGCATGGTTACAGTCTCCAAAACTTAACAACAACAACAATAACAACAACCCTCATAAAAAAAACACATCATCCCTATATGATACTTTTGTATCTATATTTATACATTTTGGGCTCTTCATCCTTTTACAGAATATTAACAAAACCCAAACCCTTCTTACATTAAGTCTTTCTCCCATGCACACATTGTTCTTCCTCTAGTAGTTGCTTTCCTTTGTGCACGCTTTCTTGCATGTGCGCATGCTGTTCTTTTGCTAGTTATTACTTCAGTTTTCTGCACGCTTTCTTTCCCACGATAGTTCTTCTTTCCCCTTCATCCTGGTGCCAAAAATCTTGATCCGAGTCTGCCAAGCTCTTCTAGATGATTTTTCCTTCTTCAACTATCCTTCCAATTTCATTGCATAAGATGACAACTTTGAATTCTTTAAGCTTAAACTCAGGTAATCAGAATACAACATATCACTGGTATGCTTATGGAATTTGACCTTGTCTGGAGCACTGATGTTGTCATATATTATCTTTATCTCAGAGACTTTGTCTTCATCTGCAAATGCAATGTTAAAAGTCCCTTTTTCAATATCCCTTACTATGAACATAGAATATTTATGCCGAGAAATCTTTTCCACTTCAGGGACTAAATCTCTCATCTCACCCAGAGCTATGTTTCCTTTCTCAGCATGCTCCTTTTCCAAATATTCTTTAGATTGATAAACTGCCTTAGATGTTCTATCAAAGACATATTTCTTGCTGCTAAAGGTTCTTGAGCTTCCTTCACTTTGGAGTTTTCTTTCCTTTTCAACCTCTACAGTGCTAGTACCACTTTCCACCATATATAGATTTACTGGCTCTTTGGGCTATTCCTCTTCTAGATCCACTATTTATGTATATTGTATTATATTCATCTTTTTTGGGGAGGTTTGTTGGTCACTGATGCCTAGGGCCTCTAAACTGCTCCTCTTGCTATAAACACTTATTTTAGGAACTTTGACTATCCGTTTCTGAGAGGCTTGTTATATTTGAATTTATTGCAGGGTTGCCTCCACTTGTTGTGTTTGAGTTGGTTTCCATATTGATTCCATATCAACACAAACTTCTATATTTTCCAACTTATTAAAACCATCAACCTGTTCATTCTCATAAGGGGCATGTTTGTTCATCAATTTTCTCTTGGATATGATTTGGTGTGGATCATATCTTCTTCTCTTTAGTTGTGCAAAACCAAAATCTTTGAGATTTTCCTGAATTTGAGACAAACATGATTTGGTTTTGACAATGAAGGGGCCACTCATAAAAGGAAACTTGAGGTTGGAGGCTTTGTGCAACTTCAGGAAATGCTCTGTCTAAGATATAATTCCCTGCCTGATGAATTCAAGGGAAAAGATTCTAGGGGTCAGAAAAATAGGCAATAGGTAAGGGGATTCATGGAAACCATAAACCTAGATTACTATTGAGTGCATGAAAAGTCAATACCCCACTTTGTTCTCTGGATTTGATTGTAGATAGCTCCTCATGTCATCCAAAAATCTAGGTAGTCTCGTATTGAAAATCAAACTGTAAAATCTGGACATGACTTTGTTGATGAAGATAAGTAATGTAATCCTTTTACATTCAGTTGAAACAAATGCTTCTTTAGGAAATGATCTCTTGTTGGTTTCCAGGAAAATTCTCAAAAGATATGTGTAGTATCTGAAATGTTTTAGAGAACATAAATTCACTAGCTATTTATGGATATTATCAGTGAGGAACTGATCAAAATTGATACAGACTGACAGACCAAACTTTGACTTAAAAAAGGTCAAAAGTAAACCAACCATGACTTCAACCACATATTTGTCATTGTCTAGACCTAAAACTTGAATCAATAGGGGGAAACCCCATTGGACTTCAATAACTATTATATTCACATTCATTGGCAAGGAAAAACCCTCTGAAAAATGTTCAAGTTTGATAATTGTTTGTAAAAACATATCTCATACCTCTGATGGACATTATCTATATACCCTAATCAACTTCTCTTCATTGAAAGGTTCAAAAATTGCAGAAAAGGACTCTTGTATACCTAGGGACTCTCAAATTAACAACTCTCTATTCTACACAAGACCTCAGACCCTCGTTTATTCACAATGAATCTTTCTTCATGGGAATACTGTTTGGCGCACCAACCTATAAATTTAGGAAACGAGAAATCAATTTCGACAACATAAGGGACTATGGTGGCCTAGACTGCTTTAAGGAATAGTATACATCTTCCTACTTAATCATACAGGTTGTTCCTGGACACAAAGATAGGAGAAATAGTGATTTCGGTATAAAAAACATCTGAATCTCGGTCAATTAGGGCTTCTTCATTTTCCACAGGATCTTGTTCTATCATTGAGGTTATGATGGGATCCATGGTCGTGATGAAAAATACCTAGAAATGAGCGGAAATGGCGTGCATTTAGTGTACTGTTGAGATGCAGTTGAAACATGGTGGTCGCGCCAAGGTTTTAACGGTCCAACATTCGAAATAAAATAAAATAAACGACAAAACGTTCTTTTATACTTTTCCACTTTTCAGGGACATGAGAAAATGGTTTGAGGAAACCTGATTTTCATCCCGAAATGCACCTGGTGGTGACACGTAACCCCGAATGAAAACCATGGTTTAAATTTCGGGCCCACTCTCCAAAATTAACCCCCGCACAACTTCTCCCCCTGAAATCATTCTCGATCATTGATCTTGAGAACTCATGATCTGTGATGTGTCGGGCCCGATCAACTTTGTGCTCCTGCCATATTTAGCATCTCCCTGCCATATTTAGCCCCTTTCCTAGTTTATCAGGCTTCCAAACCGGTTTAGCATCCCACTAGATTCTGAAATCTTGATTTCACATAAAACATTTAATGGTGACTAACATGGGCTCCAACTGGGGATGTTATCATCCCAATGAGGTAGCAAAGAACGTCAGACCAAGTGCCAATCCATCGGGCTTTATTTCACTCATGCAATTAAGTTGATCAACATCTATTTCACAAAACTTCGTTCATGTAACTCAAATTATACTCATCACAAACTTCGGGCCTTCGCTTCAGGCTTCGATTTCTGCTGATTTGATTTCAATTGATTCAACTAAAAAACAAAAATGGTTATATACAATGAAATGGAAAGGGTGAAAATTTATTTAAGCGAGATAATTCTTGAGAAACCTTCCATTCACAGGTCATCCACCAACGAGATCTCCATTATGTTCTTGTGGCAGGTAGGCATTATTTCCATGGTACACCACAATTTGAAAGGTCCCAAACACAAATGGTCGTATTTTCCATGCTTTCCTCTATCTTCATTTATGGCATCCCATTTCAACACCAAATCCACCACTTTGAAATCATCTTCCTTAGTATGCCTGTCAAAATCCTTTTTAATCCTGTCTTGGTGTAGTTGAGAGTTGTTGAAGGATTTCTCTCTTGTTTTCTGAACATTGATTAGTTCATTTGTCCTCCTTTGAGTGGCACTTGGTTCATCATCTTGATCTTGTAGAAATATCATCACTAGCAATCCTAATGAAGTAGGAAAAACTGCCTCTATTCCATACACAATCTGGAAGGGTGAAGTGGCAATAGACCTTTTAGTAGTGATCCTGTTAGCCCATAGTGCATGGATAAACTTCTTGTGCCAAGCCTTTTTGTTATTTTGTAGCAGTTTTTTGATAATTCCGGTCAAATTTTTATTGGATGACTCAGCCAACCCATTACCTTGGGGGTAATAATCTATGGAATGGTCGAGAGTTATATTGTAATTATTGCAAAATTTTCCATCTTTTTGGACTTGAATGTTGCTGCATTGTCAATAATGATTTTAATTGGACTACAAAATCTAGACAAAATATTGTTTTCCAAATAACAATATCTATGGCTTTCCTTGTGGGGACTACTTCACTCCACTTGGTGAAGTAATCTGTGGTTGTCAATATCCACTTGTGTTGAGATGAGGACTGTGGATGAATTTCTTCTATGAAATCAAGGACCAATTGTATAAAATGTGCTTCAATAGAGATGGGCTTCAAGGGAAAAGGCTACAGTTTTCTCTTTCCATAAAAAATTTGGCATTCATGACAACTTGAAACTTCTTTGTAAACATCATAAAAAATGCTAGGCCAATTGAACTCAACCCTTAATATCTTGTGCATAGTATTTTTCCAATAATGATGCCCTCCACAATCAACTTTATGAAACTCCCTGATGGTTTTTTCCACTTCTTCCTCTAGCAAATAACTCAGCAAGATCCCACCTAGATCCTTCCAATACAAAGATTGGTTTAGAATACAAAACTTTGCTGCTTTTAGCTTTGAAAACATGTCCTTGGTTTTTCTCAATTCAGGAGGAGTTTGCAAATTTCTCAACACATAAATAATATCAACATACCATGGGGAGTCAAGAAATTTTTGAGATAACTGAGGGACCTTTTCTTCTTCCGAGTCTGTTGATAAATCAACAATGAAATTAATTCCCAAGAGCTCACAATTTGACCGTTCCATCAGCTTTTCAAGTCCTTTACCCTTGATCATATTTGTAGGTTTGATATCGAGGTCATGCTCCAACAACACAACTATCCACTTGCCCCTTTTACCCTTAGGATCAGGCTAAGTCAAAATGTCCTTCACATAACTGCTGGGCACATAATCAACGGTATGAGAATGCAAGATATAAACCCTAAAATCCTTTAGGGCCTTGACCAATTCATATGCCTTCTTTTCCATGATATCATACATTAGTGGCGAATCCCTCAATGTCTTGCTATAGTATGCTATAAGCCTCTCAAAGTTCTGTTCATATTTTTGTAATAGAACACCAACAATAGTGTGTTCTGAGGCAAAAGAAAACAATATAAAGTCTTTTGCAAAATTTGGACTAGACAACAGTGGGACTTCGGTCAATGCCACTTTAATATCTTCAAAAGACTTTCTAGCTTCAGGAGTCCACTTTATCTCACTTCCTTTCCTGATCATGTTAGTTATATGCTTTATGATTTCAGCCAGATTAGGGATGAATTTTCTCAGAAAATTTACTTTCCCTAGGAAAGATTGTACTTCTTTTTTGCTTCTAGGTGTGCCAATTTTAAGGATTCCTTCCACCCTGCTAGGATCCATATTTATTCCCTCCTTTGAAATAATGTGACCAAGCAACTTTCCCTCTTCCATACCAAAATTAGTCTTCTTGGGGTTCAATGAAATGCCAAATTTCCTACATTTCTGAAATTTTTTCCTTAGATGTTTAAGATGTTCTTCATCAAAAACTAAATATATAGTGATATAATCTAAGTAAATAACAATAAATTTATCTTTCTCATCAAAAAAAGATATATCCATATCCCTTTGGAAAGTTTCTCCTACATTCATCAGCCCAAAAGGCATTTTGGCATACATGAAGATGCTCCATGGTGTTGTGAAGGCTGTCTTTTCCTGATCATCAAGGTGTACCATGATTTGGTTGTACCTAGAGAAACCATCCAACATTGATATTTTTTGAGAACCAACCACCTTCTGCAGAATGTGATCCATCTTAGGCAGTGGTTAATTGTCCTTGAGAGATACCCTGTTCAGATTTCGAAAGTCCACACATAATATGATCTCTCCACTTTTCTTTCTAACAAGTACCATATTTTCCACCCACTTAGAAAATCTCAGAAACACTATGATCTGGTTTTGACAATGAAGGGGCCAATGATAAAAGGGAACTTGAGGTTGGAGGCTTTGTGCAACTTGAGGAAATGCTCTGCTTAGATATAATTCTTTGCTTGATGAATTCAAGGGAAAAAATTCTAGGGGTAAGAAAAATAGGCAATAGGTAAGGGTACTTAATATTATTAGGTACTGTTGGCCCGTGCTTGACCTCAATCTCATATCCTCTGTTAGGAAAAATTGGAATTTTGAAAACTGAGACTGAAGTAGCTAGAGCATCAACAATTTGATTCTTCCCCCTTGGAATCATTGAGAGACTATATTCTAAAAATTATTCTAGAAGGTCAAGCACTATATTCCTATATGCTCTTAATCTAGGATTCTTTTCTTGATATATACCCTTTACCTGATTTATAATCAACTCAGAATCTCCATGTATAGCTATCCTCTTGGCACCCATTTCTTTCAAAGTCTTCAATCCCAACACCAATGCCTCATATTCAACCATATTATTTGTGTAATCAAAAGCAAGATTGTAAGAACAAAGTTTTATGGCCAATCTAGGGGGGTTAATCCACACACCAACTCTTGCTCCTTCTCTGTTGATAGCTCCATCAAAGTTCATATTCCACATCTCATTTTCCATGTTGTTTTTCTGATCTAAAATTTCCTCAGTTTGTTGATCATGTTTGTGTTTGATAGTCATATTAGTCTTTGGCACCTCTTCTTCAAAACTCAAATCATTAAAGAAAATGGAAGAATCAATCTCAGTCTCCATAGAGTAAATGGGATGGTTGTTTGGCTAGGATTTGTTACTCACCATGTATTTGAGAAATACTTCCCTGTACAACCTCCTATATTGACCAAAAATAGGGATAGTGGCATATGACATATCCATTTGTAAAGTCCCTTTCAGTTTTGCATCCCATGACCTGGATAATAACATGCCAAATTTATGAAGGATATCAACAACCACCATGTCCATGACCATATGTTTTGTTGGAATTTGAGACACAGATACCACCAGATATTTGATTAGGCCCAAGCACTTCACTTCCTTGAATCAAATGAGAAAATATCCTGAAGGCCTTGTAATGTCCAGACCCAATTGTTCCATTACCATCTTGGGCATCAAATTATGGGATTCTCCTGAATCTAACATAGCATTGTGAAAAGTCATATCATGGATCTTCAGACTAACATATAAAGGAGGTACCTCATCAAAATCACTATTCTCCTCTACACATGGGCCAAACAAGATGGCAGGCTGATCATCTTGTATATTTAAAGTATCATAAGTTTCTTCCATATTGAGCATATTAATGATTTGATTTCTATAATCACTGTTCTTTATCAACTCGTTGAATGGAAAAAATATTTTAATTTTGGCCATCTCACTTTCAAAGTTAAAGGAAGATGAGGTTTTTTGTACCTCTTTGATGAATGTCTCCTTTCTTGGTTCAGGTACTTTCTTTGGTGGTTCTTCCTTCTTCTTTCCTTTCTCCAAAACATCCTTCACAACAAAGTCCTTCTTAGGCTGACTTGAAGGAGGTGTATTATTTTGAGGTTCTTTTGTGGGATTTCCCTTTAGAGGATTTGCATGCACCTTTTTGCTTCGAAGATTATATTGTTTCTAGAATTGCATGATGGAATTATGTAGTCTCTTCTGGTAGTCTTCCTTTTCTATTGACAACCTTTCATCATTCTTCTGCATGAATATATCATTTTCATCCATGAACTGATCATGTTCTTCTTTAGTTAAAAACACCTCTGTGTCATCACCATCAAAATAATGCATATTGTCTTCAAAGGTTTCATTAAAATTTTCATTTACATAATTATTTTGAAAAGGAGGTCTTATTTGATGATCACCCTGGTTCCTCTAATCTCTTTGTCTGATTTGTGGAACTGCTGGTATCCTTTGATTTCTAGGTGGAAAATCATCCTACTCTCTGGTGTTAGGATTATTATCTAAAGACATCCTTTCCATGATTCTCTCCATGGTATTCATCATAAACTCAAACCTCTCTTATGATGAATGTGAGGTTGAAGGTTGTGCCTTATCTTGGACCTTGTTCATGTCTCTATCAGAATTATATTTGATATTTCCTTAAGCCATTAAATTTTCTTCAAATTCTATTGCATCACTCATGATAACATCTAGTGAATTGGATCTTCTTTCCCTTAACAACAAAGCAAAGTCACTCTCAAAAGAATAAGCATATCTAAGTTGAGCAACTTTAGGAGGAGGTTTTACTTCAGTAGGAATTGAGTTGTAAACTTTCATAAATCTAGCTAAAAACTCTTGTACCATTTCATTAGGTGACCTTCTCATGTTCTTGTATTGACTTAGTAGTTGAAGGGGTTCTTCTTGTCACCCCACTTTGCAAGAAAAATTGTTTCGAAGGCTTCAAAATATGCAATACTTGTTGTTGGGAGAGATCTGAACCACTTTCTTAATTCACCTGAGAGGATCTGGGAAAACAATCTCATCTTTGCATATTCATAATCTACTTCTTCTAGGTACACAAAATTATTGAACCAGTCTAAGTGTTTTTGGGATGACACATTTCTTTCAACGTCATACAACTTAATTCTCTGATTATAGTCCCAGGGTAAATCATGTAACTGAGTAGGTAGGACAAGGGGGGAAAACCTAGCTACCATGGTTGTAGTAAGAACTTGAAGTGTCTGATTGTTATGAGTAGGAATCACATCAGGTCTAATAGAGACAACTGAAATTAAACCTTGGAACCTCTTGTCATCAAAGATGATTTCATTCAAACTGGATTCAGATCTAGTTTTGAATTGAGTTTGCTCAAATTTCAAAACAAAATCAAGGTATTCAATGATTTTTACTCCATCTTTGGGTAAAGATAGATTTATGTCTAGACAAAAAACTGGGCTTATTTTCCTTTCTTTTCTCTTGTGTATAAGTTTCTCAGGATCATACACAAGGATTATTGCTTCTGGGTCTGGATTTCTTTTGGTATGAATTCTCTTGGGAGCCATGATTTCTGCTCGAACTAATTTATGCTACTGGTCTAATTATAATGGAGTCACTAGGGTAAATATAGTCTCCTCCAATAAGGTGTTTAATTCACTGTCACCCTCATGAATCAAATCTGAAGCTTTAAATCATTCTTTGCGCAGGGAAAATCTTCAGTTTCATCCCCGACAACAACGCCAAAATGTTAGCACTCTGTAAATTTGTTCAGCTGATAAAACAAATGATAGAGGTAACCTACAAACTACTAGCCTGCCAAGCTCATAGAGGGCTCTCTTTTGTCACTTGGTCTTTAATAGATGAGTTTTATTTAATAAATCACTAGCTAGGTTTTGTTGCTTTGAAGGGTTTTTTATAATTTTGCTGGAAAGGAAGGGGAGGGACACTTAGGGCTATGGATTCAAAAATTATGAAAACGAATGGAAGCATTGACTAGTCGGTAGAACTCTCTATAGGATAAAAGATAAATGAGGCGATAAATCTGAGTTATAACTTGTAATTTGCAGAGTGTAAGAAGAAAAGAAAAACATATAAATGTATCAGAGCATTAAATAAATGAATTCTGACTTAGTTAGGACGTACTTAACATAGTTTAAATTGTTTAAGCCGAGATCATCACAGGATGAATTATGGGCCTTTAACTATCCAATTTAAATGGAAGACAATGAAAATGAAATAATAAATACATGAAATACATACAAAGAGAGAAGAAAAAACTCAGATCACCACCATTATAATCTTTTCATGGAAACTTCAAGACATCTGCATGTGTATTCTATTCAGCTTCAAAAAAATTACATTCAAGTTCCAAATAGCTAAAATCGTGCCCTTGCACTTCTCCAACCCTTAATACATTTAGAACTCCTAATATTTATACAAGTTGAGCTCCTTCAATTTGAAACCGATTACAATGATCAAAATGAAACGTTTCAGGTTTGAAACCATTTGCAATGATTAAAATAAGATGTTTTGGTTTGGGAACCGATTACAGTGATTAGAAAATAACGTTTCTTGATCTGGATTTTGACTCCTCTGATGCTTTAGTTCCATTCTTTGCCACTTGTTCTTCTTTGGTCTTCCACATGATCTTCCATCTTTAGTGACATCTGGCCATCATGTACAGGACCCTGGAAAACTGCATTTTGTCTTACCCAACCGTACTACCTCCTTCAATTTCAAGTTAGAAGGAATACCATAATCTATCATTTCCTTTATCAGAATCTATAGGTAAATGCAGGAAGCATATGACATGAATTGTAATACAAGTTTGACTGCTTTGAACTGATTCACAATTTCAAAGTCTGTAATCAGATGCTCCACTAATGTAGCTCCTTTCAGATTTTCTTCTAGGGTTTTGAACTTGGAGTGATCCATTCTGCACTGAGTCAGACGAGCATTGTATTCTTCCTGATCATACAATTTTCCCTTACCATCCCAAAATGGTGGAATACCTTTGATAAATAGTTCTTCAAACAAAATTTTGAACTCCTGTACACTCTGCTCAATCTGTGTTGCCTGGGTTTGGACTAATTTCAACAGGTTATGTTTAGCAATAACCCTCCTAGACTAGATAATCAATGTAGTTCTGTCTTTAACCCCAATAGTCTGAAGGTCTACAGTAGGAACAACATTGAGTATATTTATGGAATTATGGGCCCATTCTAATGGTTTCTTTGCTAAAGTTTCATTCACAATAGTGCACCTGCTTCTGGCTGTGATGGCTATACCGTCTTTATCATTAATAAAATTCAAATATACTCTGAACTTGGTAGCTTCAACAACTATAGAGTCCTAGATGATACACTTTCCCCCCTGCAACATGCCTTTGCCTCTTAACCTCATATTTAATTTATCTATTCTTTCTTGCAAGACTTCATTCTCCTTTTGAAACTGATCCATTCTTTCATCCTTTTCCTGCATCTCCTGCTTCAATTTCTCTATGCTTCCTTTTATCCCTTTGATTTATCCTTCTTTCAAGCTTACTTGTGACATAGCCTGGACTGGTCCTTTAGTATTTGACACAAATTATATAGTAGGAGTTGCAACTAAAAACTTGTTCAACAATTATGTCTGCTCTTGTGACCATTTCACCTTTTCTTGTTCTAGTTGCAACACCCTAGCTTTGTAGTCCAGTGTCTCTTGACAAAGTGTTTCCTTTTATTGTTCTAGATCAACCAATTCTGCTGTTTGTGGATTCTTTGTAGCATACATTTTCAATTTATTCTTCAAACTTTTAATTAGTTTGTCCTTCTCATCCAATTAGGATTTATACCCTTGGGGGCCTTCAAGCCTCTTGACACGAGTCTGCCAAGCTCTGCTAGCTGATTTTTCTTGCTTCAAATGTCCTTCCAATTTCATTGCATACGATATCAACTTTGAATTCTTCAGGCATAAACTCAGGTAATCAAAATACAACATATCACTGATATGTGTTGGATTACTGAGAGGGGGGGTGAATCAGTAATAGAGAAATTGTAATCCATTTTAACCAAATAATCCAAGTGTTATATCAATGTAGAATTATCATCCAATAATGAGAAATGAACAAATGAACAATCATACACATACACAATACACCAATGTTTTACGTGGAAACCCAAAGTGGGAGAAAACCACATACTGTTTTTTCTTATATGTCTTGAATAATTACATTCATTGGAAGCCCCAAATTCCTTTGTTTTCCAGCTGCAACTGGAAGGAGGCTCCAACCTCCTAGTTTCTCAGGATACAACCTGAGGGAAGCTTCAAATCCCCAATTCTCTAGCTACAACCCCCTATGTTCTCCGGCTACAACCCGAAGGTGACTACAACCACCTGTCCTTGCCCCATCCAACCGCCCTAAAGTATACGTAGAATGATGGAACCACTGTCACACTATCACCGTGAGATATACCGTTGTAAACCTGTACCAATAAACCTGAACCATGCATCAACCATGCATCAACTTGTACCTCAACCTATAATCAACCTGTACCATAAACAAGTGCATCAACCATGCACCAACCTTTACCAAACAACTTGTAATCAACCTGTACCATAAACAAGTGCATCCAACCATGTACCAAGTATGTACCAATCATGTTTCACCTACTCATCAAATATGACTCATCAATATGTACCAACATCATCAACTATACAACTCATGTATGTGCCAACTCATCAACTACATGTCTCAACCATGTACCCAACATGTACCTTTACTAAAATCCCTCATCAATTTCATCATCCAAATATGATTTGTAACTATGTAATATACCTGGTGTATGTAATCACATACCTGCAAACCTTCCTTAACTTTAACAACAAGAGACTAGCATATTCATCAAACTTTTCTTTAGTCTCACATGACTAATTTTGGATTAGTCAACAACCCTAACTTGAAATAATCATAACTATGTGTCTGTAGTGAATAAATCTCTAAAAATGATATAAAATGTTTTTCGTTGTGTTTTATGCAATTCCTCCAGGTTTCACTACTTGAAACCTCTCAGAAAAGGAGTTATAGCAAAAATGGCATACCTTGTTGAATTCTAGCTTATTCTAGAGAGAGACCTTGTAGAGCGTGCCCCACATGGAATATTTTTTGAATCGATCTGGAAATGTTACAAAAAATACTACAAACTATACTGTCACCAACACACTTGGTCCTACTGAATTTGGATCTTTAATGAAGAAGTTATGACGTTTTTTTCCCAAAACACCTGTTTTAGACTAGTTTCAGGACTAGCCACAAACCCTATTTTCCACGGAGTGTAACTCCACAAATACAACGACCCACAAGCTTAATGTTTTTCCACAAATACTTGGATATGTTTCCTCAAAGACATGGAAATTTCACGGTCTGAATCATTCTAGAAAAAAAGTTATTGCGAAAATGGTGAGATGACCTGTAAATAACATACCTTAGAAAGCATCATGATTTTTTTTTATCCTCCCTTGAATTTCGACCTTCTTTTCTTCACCTTCCTTATGAAATTAGGCTTAGACACCTATAGATATTCAATATGCTCAAGTGTAATCTAAAATGAGAGAGCCTTGTCTCTTATTTATACTTGTTGATACTGAGAGGGGGGTGAATCAGTATCAAGTACAATTTAAAAACCTTTTTCAACTTATACTTAAACCATTCAATTATATCCAATGAGAAATGAACAATAGTATAAGAGTTACACCAATACACCATAATACACCATGC
>ML794978.1:70676-88514 GCA_009831015.1 Picea engelmannii | reverse complement strand
TTACCTTTTAAAATCTCTTAAACCACTTTAACTACTTTGACCTTTTGGGGCTTCTAGATGACATATGAGGGTCCTCCAACTTCGTAAGGCCATAACTCTCAAACCGTGAGGAGTTATGTGACGTTCCACATACCACCAGAAATTGAATGAAATATACTATCCATATAGAATAGTATTACTTGAAAATATATCAAAACTCATACCATTATCCATCAAACAAACTTGAGTCCATTACCGAAAACTGGGTTCTTCAACTTCTTATGGCCATAACTCTCTAACCGTGAGGAGTTATGTGACATTCCACATACCACAGGAAATGGAATGACAATAAATATCTATCTAGGATAGTTTCACTAAAAAATTCACTAAACTTCATCTCATTATTCCACAAATAAGCATGGGTTATCACACCATACTTCTAGGATAACTCAATTCGCAAAGCGTCTTCCTGTGAGGGCTTTCACCATAAGGGGACCACTTTGGAGTTCATCCTTTGTGATATCAGGATTTACTCAAGGGTTGACATCAATGAAAATCAACCTTAATCAACAATCTCCCCCTTTGACATTGATGGCAACACTTTGATGCAAAACTGAAACTATGTCATGCAATACTGAAGTCATATCACTCATGCTCCCCCTGAAACATGCCTCTGTCCTCTGCATCTCTATGACCATTGATCCCCCTGGAACCATGCCTCTTTCCTCTACATATAATGAATCTCTCCCCCTTTGTTATCAATGGAAAAGGTATCTTTCCATCCAGGGTTGCTCCCCCTGACTGAATTGTCCTCTTTATGGTGCTTCCTCATGTACATCTAAGACATATAAGATAAGCATTCAAAAACATTAATTTTGGAGCAGAAATAACTTCGAGTCTTTGGAGAAGATACTCAAAGGCTTCCCATGGAAGTGGTTTTGTAAAGATGTCTGCCACTTGTTCTTTTGTGCTCACATACTCAACTCTGATGTTCTTTTTTGCAACTTGCTCCCGTAGAAAGTGATACTTGATTGGAATGTGCTTCGTCTTGGAGTGCATCACTGGGTTCTTTGAGATACTAATGGCACTTGTATGATCAAAATAGATTGGAATGGGCTCATCATAATCAACCTGTATATCTGTTAGAGTTTGTTCCATCCAAAGAACCTGTGTACAACATGATGCTGCTGCAATATACTCTGCCTCGGCTGTAAATAAAGATACCAATGATTGTTTCTTGCTTAGCCATGATACTAAACACTCACCCAAGTAGAACGATGCTCCACTGGTGCTTCGTAGGTCATCAATAAAACCTTCCCAATATGCATCTATGTAGGAAATAAGTGATAGATCCTTTCCTTTTGGATACCATAATCCAAACTCTTTTGTTCCTTTGAGATATCTGAAAATCCTCTTCACTGCTAATACATGTGTTTCCTTTGGTGCTGCTTGAAATTGTGCCACCTGTCCAATTGCCTGCATTACATATTTTCTGGATGTTTTCACATATAGTAGGCTTCTAAGCATTGACCTGTATTTCCTCTGATCTGTAGACTTTGAATCATCATCTTTGCTCAATTTGCAACTAGTTTGCATGTGAGTGATAACTGGTTTGCAATCTTCCATTCCGAACCTCTTTAGCATTTCTCTGATATACTTGGTTTGAGAAATAAAAATTCCTTGGTTGCTTTGATGTATCTGAAGTCCCAAAAATAAGTATAGTTCTCCAAGTAACGACATTTCAAATTCATTTTGCATATCCTTTGCAAATTCCTAGCTTAACCTGCCATCATCACTACCAAAAATCATATCATCAACATAAACTTCAATTAATAAAATATTACCTTGACTTACCCTGATGTAGAGGTTGTTGTCTACACTTACTTTTCTGAACCCTGCCTACTGTAGATACTTATTCAGTCTAGAGTACCATGCTCTAGGAGCCTGTTTTAGACCATACAAGACCTTCTTTAATTTACACACATAATCTACATTCTCTGACAATTGAAATCCTTCTGGTTGTTCAATGTAGACTTCTTCTTTAAGTTCCCCATTCAGAAAAGATGATTTTACGTCCATTTGATACACTTTAATATTTTTGGAGCATGCATAAGCTAAAAGAAAACATATTTCATCCATTCTAGCAATTGGGGCAAATGTCTCTTCAAAGTCAATTCCTTTAATCTGTGCATATCCTTTACATACCAATCTAGCTTTGTTCCTTATAACTTGTCCATCTTCATTCAATTTATTCCTGAAAACCCATTTTGTGCTGATCACATTCTTATTCTTTGGTCTTGTAACCAATTCCAAGTGTCATTTTTCTCTATTTGATCCAATTCTTCATCCATGGCCTTATTCCAAATCCATCATTCCTGGCTTCCTCAAAATAGTTTGGTTCAATTGTAGATAAGAGTGCTAGGTATGTTTGTTCTGGTGAACAAATTCTTCTTCTAGTCTCAACTCCTACATCTTTGTTTCCGATAATATGATATGAAGGATGATTATTCTATACTCATCTGCTAGGTGTCTTTGGAGACACTTGATGAACTTTCTCTTTTATTTATGTTAGATTCTCTTCATCTTCCTCTTCTACTTATTTTTCATCTTCTGCTTCTTCTTTGAAAGGTTGTTCCATTGATTCATTTTCTTCTTCCTTTGATTCTGGTCTTCCTGTTTCATCAATTGTTACGTTGATTCTTTCCACAACTTTGTTCAATCTCGAATTATAACACTTGTATGATTTCCTTGTACTTGAGTAACCAACAAGTACTCCTTTGTCCACACGAGAGTCAAACTTTCCCACTCTTCCATCTTCTCTTTTGATGTAGCATTTGCTTATAAAAACTCTGAAGTGATTCACATTTGTTGGTCTTCCTTTCCATAGCTTGTAGGGAGTTTTGTCAGTGTTGTTTCTGAGAATTACTTTGTTTTGAATGTGAACTATTGTATGCATTGCCTGTGTCCAAAATATATATGTCAATTTGGAATCCATTAGCATTGTTCGATCCATTTCCTGTACTGTCCTATTCTTTCTTTCAACAACTCCATTATGTTGAGGTGTCCTAGCAACGAAGAATTGCCTTTTTATTCCATGACTGCTGCAGTAGTCCATAAATTCCTTTGAAGTGAACTCTCCTCCATTATAAGATCTCAAGCATTTGATTTTTGAATCCATTTCATTTTCAACCATTTCCTTGTAGATCTTAAAGTTTTCAAAAGCTTTTGACTTATTCTTGAGAAAGCAACCTGTATTCATTCTTGTATAATCATCAACTAATAACATAAAGTATTTCTCACCTTTTAAACAATTTGTTGTACTTGGTCCAACCAGATCAGTGTGCACAATTTCCAATGGTCTTGTCGTTGAATATTTCTTTGATTTGAACCTGGTCTTTGTTTTCTTTCCTTGTTGACAATGCTTGCATAAAGTGTTGTTTGGTTTCGTGATCTAGGGAATTTCTCTGACTGCTTCTCTTTTGCTGACTTTTACAAGGTTATCAAAATGTATTTGACCCATTCTTTTGTGCCATAGCCAACTTTCATCTTCCTTTCTTAGACAACACTTTTCATTTCCAATTTCACTTAACACATATATGTTGCTTGAAATTCTTGCAACTATAACAATCAATTTTCCTGAACTTTCTTTTCTTATCTTACACTTTTGTGAATCGAAAGTAACGTCATGACCTTGGTAACACATTTGACTCACACTTAGAAGATTATGTTTCATATCTTCTACTAGTAGAACATTTTATGCCTTTATATTCTTGTTCCCAATTCTGACTGTTCCTTTTCCAATGATTTCAGTTGAATCATCATTTCCGAAGGAGACTGATCCATCTCTTTCCTTTATTAATGTAATACACCTATCTCTATCACCTGTCATGTGTTTTGAACAACCACTGTCAACAAACCAACCACGTTTCTTCTTCTTAGCTTGTAGAGAGAGTGTGCATTCTTCATTGCTATACTGATTTTGCTTTCTTATCCATGTCCTTTTCTGAGGCTCCTGTATGTGACTATTGTTATTTTGTTGCGGTTCTGTAGGAGGGACTATCATTTTGCAATATTTGGCCATGTGTTCAAAGTTGTTACATTTGTAACATTCCCCTTCATTGCTCAAAGATTCAAACCTGTTGTAACTTCTTCTCTGTGTTTCACTATGCCTTCTTGGATAACCCTTTTGTGTATGACTTTCAAAGTTATTTATGTTCCTATTCTTAACTCTGCAATTCACAACTTTATGTCCAAAATTATTACATGCATAACATAAACCAAAAAATATAGTTTGATACCTGGGATTTGAAGATATTCTGAAAGGAGGTGCTCTTATGAATCCTTCTTCTTATTGAGGCCTATCTGTCTGTTGTTGATTCTAAAATATGAATCTTCTCGGTGGAGGAGTGTCCCTATAATATTCCTTGTACATCTTCCTATCCCATTTGATTGTTTCTGCATCTTCCTGCATCTTCCTATCCCTTGTACATCTTCTCTGTTGATTTGGAGCTTGATCCCTTTTCTGTCTGATTGTATCCAAGTCCAGACTTGTCAATATGATATTTTTGACTGTTGATAATGTCATCCAAATTTTTTGAGCTATTCTACATATTTTTCTTTTGAATATCCTTTCTTAATGTGACAATCTCTGCTTCCAAATTTCCAATGTTCCTATCCTTCTCTTCTAGCTATTCTTTGAGTTCTTATTCAATTCTTTTATATTCTTCTATTTGAACCTTCAAATTTGTGATCATTTGTTCTATTTCTTGAGTATCTTCTTTGTTGTCTAGTTCCGCTTGTAGTTTCTTATTTTTCTTCTTTTCTCTTTTGATAACTTCTATGGCCCACATCAATTCTTCTCAGTAGTCAAATTACGCCTCTTCAATTTCTTCTTCGAATTCTTCATATTCTTCTTCGGCTTCTTCATATTCTTATTTAGAGTCTTCTTTATCAGAGTCTTCTATTGCCATGAATATAACTCTTCCTATCTCACTGTCACTGACTTCATCTTCATTTGATGATGAGATGTATTCTTTGGTGCATAAGCTTTTCTTGAAATCTTTCTTTGTAGTTCTTTTTCCTTTATATGTTTGTTTGCCTTTTGAGTAACCTTCATCATTTCTCTTTTTATTATGAGTAAATTTGTTACAAAAATGGCCAATACCATCACAATTAAAATAAATTAAAGGAAGCTTACCTCTATACCTACCGTCGATTCCCTTGTTCGGTCTTTTTACGAAGTTGGCCACTTCTTCATCATCTTCTGAGACGTCACTGTTGCCGCTATGTTCTTCTTGTTGCTTTTCCTTTTGCTTTGATCTTTTGGATGCTTTGAATGTTGCTTCTTTTAGATCTGGATTTTCTTGTTCAGTTCTCATTTCATAGGCTGTGAAGATTCCATGCAGTTCATCCATGCTTATTGAGTTTAGATCTGATCTTTCTTCTAGTACTAATATCTTAGGGTCAAATCTCATAGGAAGAGATCATAGTACCTTTTGAAAAATTACAGATTCTCCGATTTATTTTCCCAATCCTATGATTGCATTCACTGTTTCATCGACTCGTAAGAAGTAGGCTGCAATATTCTCATCTTACTTCATCTTTAGTTGTTTGAACTGACCTCTGTAAGTTTGAAGCTTTGCTACTTTGACTTTTAAATCTCCTTAATAAATATTTTGAATCTTGTCTCAAATATGTTTAGCAGATTTACAATGTGAAACTTTGATGAATACCGTTTCACTGAGACCATTCAAATGTGCATTTGTGGCTTTGGAATTATTCTGACCTAGTTTCATTGCTTTGTCATTTGTTAGTGGAACTGTTGGTGTTGTGTATCTATCTACAATTGATTTCCAAATTTCAAATCCATGTGCCTGTATATATGTCTTCATCCTTATGCTTCAAAAAGCACACTTTTGTCCATCATACTGTGGTATTCCATTTTTATACAAGTTGTTGCACTCCATGATCTACCTTTTAGTGGTTAAACTGATTTTTGAAGGAACCCTCTCTGATACCACTTGTTGGATTACTGAGAGGGAGGGTGAACCAGTAATATAGAAATTGTAATCCTTTTTAACCAAATAATCCAAGTGTTATATCAATGTAGAATTATCATCCAATAATGAACAATGAACAAATGAACAATCATATACATACACAACACACTAGTTTTTAACGTGGAAACCCAAAGCGGGAGAAAACCACAAAATGTTTTTTCTTATATGTCTTGAAGAATTACATTCATTGGACACACCAACTTCCTTTGTTTTCCAGCTGCAACTAGAAGGAGGCTCCAACCTCCTAGTTTCTCAGGCTACAACCTGAGGGAAGCTCCAAATCCCCAATTCTCTGGCTACAACCAGAAGGAGCCTACAACCCTCTATGTTCTCTGGCTACAACAGGAAGGTGGCTACAACCACCTATCCTTGCCTCGTCCAACCGCCCTGAAGTATAAGTAGAATGATGGAGCCACTGTCACACTATCACTGTCAAATATACTACTGTAAATCTGTACTAATAAACTTGAACCATGCATCAACTTGTACCTCAACTTGTAATCAAATTGTACCATAAACAAGTGCATCAACCATGCACCCCAAACAACCTGTAATCAACCTACACCATAGAAAAGTGCATCCAACCTTATACCAAGTATGTACCAATCATGTGTCGCCTACTCATCAACTATGAATCATCAATATATATCAACATCATCAACTATACACCTCATGTATGTGCCAACTCATCAACTACTTGTCTCAACCATGTACCCAACATGCACCTTTACCAAAATACCTCATTAATTTCATCATCCAAATAGGATTTGTAACTCTGTAATATACCTGGTGTATATGATCACATACCTGCAAACCTTCCTTAACTTTAACAACAATTGACTAGCATTTTCATCAAACTTTTCTTTAGTCTCACATGACGAGTTTTGGATTAGTCAACAACTCTAACTTGAAATAATCATAACTATGTACCTATAATGAATAAATGCATGAAACTGATACAAAATGTTCTTCAGTGTGTTTTCTGAAATTCCTCCAGGTGTCACTACTTGAAACCTCTCAGAAAAGGATTTATAGCAAAAATGACATACCTTGCTTCATTCTGGATTATTCTAGAGAGCGACCTTGTAGAGAATGCCCCGCACAGAATATTTGTTGAATCGATTTGAAAATGTTACAAAACATACTACAGACTGTATGATAACCAAAATATTTGATATTACGTAATTTGGATCTGTTATGAAGAAGTTATGATGTTTTTTCCCGAAACACCTGTTTTAGACTAGTTTTAGGACTAGCCACAAACCCTATTTTCCATGGAGTGTAACTCCAAAAATACAATGACCCACAAGTTGAAGTTCTTACCACAGATACTTGGATATGTTTCCTCAATGGAATAGAAATTTCATGGTCTGAATCATTCTATAAAAAACGTTATTGCGAAAATGGTGAGATGACTTGTAAATACCATACCTTAGAAAGCATCATCAAAAGAATTTATCCTCCCTTGAATTCCAACCTTCTTTTCTTCACCTTCCTTCTGAAATTAGGCTTATATATCCTTTGGTTACCATATAAACCTATATATATTCAATATTCTCAAGTGTAAGCTAAAATGAGAGAGCCTTGCCTCTTATTTATAGTCTCCAAGTAGCTTCCTTAAAAACATCTTCTAGGTCACTTTGCCCACTTTCCTTATTTTAGGGTTAACACACTTCTAATTTCTCCGTTAAATTTATTATTTAAATAATTTATTTTGTATTCAATTTGAATTATAGTGCAATCATCACTTCACTTTATTATTTACCTTCTAAAATCTCTTAAACTACTTTGACTAGTTTGACCTTTTGGGGCTTCTATATGACATATGAGGGTCCTCCAACTTCGTAAGGCCATAAATCTCAAACCGTGAGGAGTTATGTGACGTTACACATACCACCATAAATGGAATGACATGTACTATCCATATATAATAGTATTACCTGAAAATATATCAAAACTCATACCATTATCCATCAAACAAACTTGGGTCCATTACCCAAACCTAGGTTCTCCAACTTTTTATGGCCATAACTCTCTAACCGTGAGGAGTTATGTGGCGTTCCACATACCACCAAAAATGGAATGAAAAGAAATATTCATATAGGATAGTTTCAATGAAAAATTCAATGAAATTCATCTCATTATTCCATAAATAATCATGGGTTCTCTAACCATACTTCTAGGATAACTCAATCCACAAAGTGTCTTCTCGTGAGGGCTTTCACCATAAGGGGGCCACTTTGGAGTTCATCCTTTATGCTATCGGGCATTCCTCAAGGGTTGAAATCAATGAAAACCAACATTAATCAACAATATGCTTATGGAATTTGACCTTGTCTAGAGCACTGATGTTGTCATATCTTATCTTTATCTCAAAGACTTTGTCTTCATATGCAACTGCAATGTTAAAAGTCCTTTTTTCAACATCCCTTACTGTGAATAGAGAAGATTTATGCTGAGAAATAGTTTCCACTTCTAGGACTAAATACCTCATCTCACCCAGAGCTATGTTTCCTTTCTCAACATGTTTTTTTTCCAAATCTTCTTTAGATTGATAAAATTCCTCAGATGTTCTATCGAAGACATATTTATTGCTGCTAAAGGTTCTTGAACTTCCTTCACTTTGGAGTTTACTTTCCTTTTCAAACACTACAGTGCTAGTACCACTTTTGACCATATCTATATTTACTTTCTCTTTGGGATCTTCCTCTTGTAGATCCACTATTTGTGTAGATTGTGTAATCTTCATCTTATTTGGGGTGATTTGCTAGTCATTGATGCCCAGGGCCTCTGAACTTATCCTCTTGCTGTAAACACTTATATTGGGAACTTTGAATATTAGTTTCTGGGAGGATTTTTGTATTTGACTTTGTTCCAGGGTTGCCTCCACTTGCTGTGTTTGAGTTGGTTGCAAGATTTCTTCCACATCAACACATACTTCTAGATTTTCCAGCTTATAAAAACCCTAAACCTGTTCATGCTCATAAGGGGCTTGTTTGTTCATCAATTTTCTCTTGGATATGATTTGGTGTGGATCATATATTCTTCTCTGTAGCTGTGAAAAAACAAACTCTTTGATCTTTTCCTGAATTTGAGACAAGCATGATCTAGTTTTGACAATGGAGGGGCCAATGATAAAAGGGAACTTGAGGTTGGAGGCTTTGTGCAACTTCAGGAAATACTTCGTCTCAGATATAAGTCTCTGCCTTATGAATTCAAGGAAAAATATTATAGGGGTCAGAGAAATAGGAAATAGGCAAGGGGATTCATGGAAACCATAAACCCATATTACTGTTAAGTGTATGAATAGTACCCAATCCCCCACTCTGTTCTCTAGATTTGGCTGTAGATAGATCCTCATGTCATCCAAAACTCTAGGTAGTCTGATATTGAAAATCAAACCGTAAACTCTGGAAATGACTTTGTTGATGAAGATAAGTAATGTAATCCTTTTACATTCAGTTGACGCAAATGTTTCTTCAGGAAATTCTCTCTTGTTGGTTTCCAAGAATATTCTCAACAGATATGTGTAGTATCTAAAATGTCTTAGAGAACAAAAAAATTCACTAGCTGTTTATGGATATTATTAGCCAGAAACTGATCAAAACTGATACAAACTAACAAACCAAAATCTGACTTAAAAAAGGTCAAAAGGAAACCAAGTATGACTTCAACCACATATTTTTCATTGTCTAGACCTAAAAATTGACTCAATAGGGAGTAGACTCATTGGAATTCAATAACCATTATATTCACATTCATTGGCAAGGGCAGACCCTATGAAAATGTTCAGGTTTGATAATTGTCTATAAAAATAGATCTCAGACCTCTGATGGACATTCTCTATATATCCTAATCAACTTATCTTCATTGAAAGGTTCAAAAATTGTAGAAAAGGACTCTGGTATACCCAAGGAATCTCGAATTGACATACTCTATAATCTACACAAGACCTTAGACCCTCCTTTATTCACGATGACTCTTTCTTCATGGGAATACTGTTTGATGTACCAAACTATAAATTCAAGAAATAAGAAATAAATTTTGACATCATAAGGGACTATGGTGGCCTAGACTGCTTCGAGGAACGATATACATCTTCCTACTTTATCAGACATGTTTCTCCTGGAAACAAAGATAGGAGAAATAGTGATTTCAGTATAAAAAACATTTGAATCTCGATTAATTAGGGCTTCTTCATTTTCCACTGGATCTATTTCTGTCACTGAGGTTATGATGGCATCCATGGTCATGATGAAAAATACCTAGAAAGGAGCAGAAATGGAATGCAGTTGTTGTACTATTGAGTTGTAGTTGATAGATGGTGGTTGCACCAAGGTTTTAATAGTCCATCATCCGAAATAAAATAAAATAAATGACAAAATGTCCTTTTATACTTTTCCACTTTTTTGGGGCATGAGAAAATGGTTTGAGGCAACCCACTTTTCATCCTGAAATGCACCTGGTGGTGACACATAACCCTGAACAAAAACCATGGTTTAAATTTCGGCCCCGCTCTCCAAAATTAACCCTCGCACAACTTCTCCCCCCAAAATCATTTTCGGTCGTTGATCTTGAGAACTCACAATCTGGGATGCATCGAGCCTGATCAACTTTGCGATCCTACCAAATTTAGCCTCTCCCTGCCATATTTAGCCCCTTTCCTAGTTTATCAGGCTTCCAAACCGGTTTAGTGTCCCGCTAGATTATGAAATCTTGATTTCACATAAAATATTTAATGATGACTAACACTCGTTGCTACAAAACTACCAATACCCGTGTGTCCGATCTATTGCAGCTATGGAATGACCAATACCTGTCACTACTGAACTGGTCTCTCTTCTCCTCTGACCTAAGATGATCTCTAGATGAATTTCCTCTTCAAATATCTGAGATATCCTTGAATCACAGTCCTTTGTGGTTCAAGCACTTGAGAAAAAGTCCTTCTTTTCTCCTAAGTGTGACCTTGGTTCTTTCCAAGGTTTCCAAGATGTGTCTCTCCTTCACCTAGACTTTGTTTTATAATATTGATTTATACCCTAACCCTAATATCAAAAGTGATCAATGGTTGATATTAGATCTCACCTCACTTGATATTAGTGGATAAGATTAATTTAATTCACTAATGTAAAAACTTATGCATTTCCTTAAATTAAACTCACATTAATCATAAAAGCACTTACTTTAATAATTCCTTTAATTAAAGTAAACTACTAAGGTTGAAGGATTCCTTGGATGAATTCCACATGTCAAGACAAATAAGCATGTGTGGAAGTACCTGTTTGATGCTACAAACATCAACACTCCCTCTTAGCGAGGAAGGTACTTCTCAAAGAGATACCTAGAACTGGTTGTGCCTCCATTCCTGACACGATGTCCCACACATCATCCCTCCCCATTGAATCCCACCAAGCCTGCTGGTCCATTACTTCCTGAACACTGAAATATTTGGAATCACTGATACTAATCATTTATGCCACGAAGTATGAAAACTTCCTTAGAGGCCTGCTCTCCCTTAATATTCTCCTAGGGGCCTCAACATGCTCCTGATCATCCCTCAATGTCAGCATGAACCACATGTTTCTCCTGGCAGAACTGAAGGGGCTAACTCCTCCCCACCTAAAGGTTGAATCCCCATACTGGAAGTCTCTGAACGTTGTTCTCCCTTTAGAGCCTCCTACTCCTTGTCCTCTTCCACTGATCTCAATCCACACACATATGAAAGATCCAAAATCCCCTTGGAACTACTCTTGCTTATTGGAAAAGAAACCTTGGCATTCCTTCCAAGTTCACACTCTATGCACATGCCCTACTGCTCAATACTGAAATATGGAAGAACAATGACAATCTCCCTTAGAATCTACAATGCCTTGTAGTGTAGGTGTCCCATTTTCCTATTCCATAACTCACACAGGTTGTCACTGTTATGTACCAAGGCCTGAACTGTTGATACTGAGAGGGGGGTGAATCAATATCAAGTACAATTTGGAAAAAAAATCAACTTATACTTCAACCATATTATATATTCAATTATATCCAATGAGAAATGAACAATAGTAGAAGAGTTACACCAATACACCACAATACACCATGCAAAATATATGAGAAATAACCAATATTTATTGTTCAAGGGAAGTAATGACTTCCAAAGGTAGCTACAACTTCCAAATATAAAGGGAGGGATAAACCTCTGAAAGGAAGATAAAATCCTCCAATATCAAGAGAGGGTTGACCTCTCCATTCTTGCCCCTTCCTTCCACCCAAGAATATATGAGAGATAATAAAACTTTACATTAAATCATCACCATCAACCAACCATCACATAGAACCTGATAATGCTTCCTGAGACTTCTTCAACTATGATCCTATAGATAATATAACTCAATGTGTTCTCTGAACCTCCTCCAAGTTTCACTCCCTAAATCCTCTTAGAAAAGGAGTTATAGAGAAAATGGTAGACCTTATTCAATTCTGGTTTATTCAAGAGAGCAAACTTGTACATCATGCCCCGCGCTCAATATTTAACATAAGATTCTGAAAGTTTTACACATGAAACTATAGCCCGTACTCTTTCCAATGTAATTGGTCTCACTTTATTTAGATTCTCTATGAAGGCATTATGATTGTTTTACCTGTAACACCTTAGAACACATCACCAAAAGACTTCATCCTCCCTTGAAATTCGACCTTCTTTACTTCATATTTCCTTTGAAATTCGACTTATATATCCTTGTTCATTAACAAACTTGTGTGTATTGAAAAATGAATGTTTAATGAGATGTATTTATACCCTTCATGTCACTTCCTTTTAACATTAGGGCCGACCTGACACTTTCTTATTTTGTAATTATTTTCTTTAATTATCTTCAGGGCCGACATGTACTTCCTTATTCAATTCACTTTGTCATCTTCAAAAATTCATTTCTCCTCAACCATGAGGATCAACGTGACGTGCCACCTACCACCAAAAAAAAAATGATGTATACTATCCATCCATGGGTGTTGTATCTTCATGTGCATTGTCCTTCATGTCCAAATACCTTCATCAATCTTGGGGTCCAAAACCAATGACTAGGGTTGACATCAATGACAACAACCAATCTTCCAACATGAACATGGTTTTCCACCAACCTATATAAATTTATCTCTCCAACCCCAATGCTCACTTCCATGTCAGGGCTAGCTCCCTTTGAACGTATGAGTAATTTCCCTTTCTTGACAAAACCCCTATATTCCATTATTGAGAATGAGAGAAAATCCTTCCTAGGTCCTGGTACATTTAGCACATCTTGGGCTTCCAAAGAACCAATTGACTCAATATGGAACAAGATTGTTCCCTCTCCATTCACTGCATACTTGGCATCATCAACCAACTCCACATGGATCCCCGAGTCCTTTTCCATCATATTGTTGAATAATGCATATGCTCCTATCATATTTTCTTCCCATTGAGAAAATAAAAATATAACCATACTTGTAGCTCAGTGCCTCTACTCTGTTGTATGACTTTTGTGGCTCAAATCTGTCCTTGTTACCATATCTGTCTATTCCTATCCTACTTGATTATATTCTTCTTTAGAATGAACATATCTCTAGGTGAAAGTCCTTCTTCACCCTCACTAAGATCTCCTTGAGAAAAAATCCTTCTTTTCTCTCTCTATGAGTCACTGACTCCAATAAATCTGTTATACCTTGAGCTGATCTCCAGATGAAAGTCCTTCTTCACCCATGCCAAGATTCTCTTGAGTCACAATCCTTCGTGGCTCAAGCACTCAATGTCTCTCATTTCTATTTTATAGATATGTAGATTTCTCCTTGCATACCTGAAAGATATGTTGCACCAAACTTCTGTGTACCAGAAATTGGTCTCCCTCTCAGAGTGAAAGCTATGATACCATGTTAAAATTTCAACATGCTCTACATACCATGTTGAAATTTCATAAATTACAACCTCCTAGATTGTTAAGCCCTAAATAGTGGCACATCAACCCTTAATTCAGGAATATTACATTAGTAATGTTATTTTATTTATGTCGGCTTAGGTCCATTATTTGTAATTGTACGTCCTAATATCCTATATATATCAAGGAGAGCTTTTCATTTGGAATCATATTGTATTTGGAAATTTATGTGGTGTATAAGGAGGTTTCCCCCTTGAAGAGGCTTATTATCTGAAATTCTCTCTTTTTCAAGGCATTGAGTACTTATTATGAGGTTTTTTTATGCTATTTTGATATTTGGTTCTTAACATTCGGTATCAGAGCTAAGGGTCTCAAGGTTTCACTGCTGCATCTGAGACACCTTGGAATTTTCGATATAACTTTTTTTCTACGATGTTTCAAAAGGAACCCCTCAGAGGATATTTAGTAGATGGATCAAGGTATGTGAGGTTCAAATTTCAGCTCCTGATTCCTTACAATATCGAAGATATATCTTGTGTAAGATAGGGTTATGGAATCATCCTGAATGTAGACATCGCCAAATTTTTGCTATAATTTTTTTATGTGATGTTTCAGACCCTAGAACCCAAGGGATATTCATTAACATTATCCAGGTATATGTGATAAACTTTTAAACTTATGGGTCATCCTACGTTTGTAGATACACCCTGTGTAAGATAGGGTATCTGACTAGTCATATTAATTAGTCTCAAACATGTGTTCTGGGTAAAAAAATGATATCTTCTTCAATGAGTATCCAAATTAAGTGAGACTAGTTGCATTGGACAATGGAAATTCTTTAGTATTTTTGGTACAAGTTTTAGAATCAAATATTAGATATTGTGCTCTTGACACACTTTACCAGTACACTCTCCTGGAAGGGACAAAAATCAACAAGGTGTGGGAAGTTACCATAAATTCCACTTGGCACATCCAATTTTGATCAAACCCATGGCATTGCAGAGAATACATATTATATAACTATAAAAAGAATTTTTCAGACCCATAAAGGCCAAAATTTTGGAGATACAATAGAAGAAAGATCGTCTATCAGAACCACCTCAAAATCAAGGTTTAAAAGTGATACTTTCCCAACATGCCACCAAAAAAGGAAACTTCTACACCAAATAAGCCGCCATACAATCCTTCTTGGAATCTTGATGAAGGTGAAGAAATGTGTAGGGACATAAATTATTTACAAAATAAGACAGTAACAAAAGATGAACTACAAAGGATGATGGATTCAACTGAAGCTAAGTTGGAGGCAATAATGGATACTAAGATGGATGGTTTAAAAAGGGAGATCATGGAAGGATTGAAAATTTTCCTAATAGAGAGGCCACCTGAAAGTGAAAATGTATCCCATGAAATTCATGATGAGGACACAAGGAAGATGAATCAAGACTGGAGAAACTCCAACTTTGGGTTGAAGACCAACCACTTTCCTAAGATCAATATGAGGAAGTTTGATGGCAAGGATCCAATCACATGGATATTTCAGATGGAGCAGTTCTTTGATCTACATGATGTGACACATAAAAAAAAGGTATGAATTGCTTCTTTATATTTAAAAGCTAATCAATTTTTGTGGTATCAATGGATTTTTTCTTGAAAATCACTTGTAACTTGGACAATTGTAACACACCCAACCCCTAAATAGCCTTTCTAGGGATGGGGCATCAATATTTTTTTTCCATTTTCCCTGGTTCATTTTCGGTCCCTTACTTAAGAAAAACCTGTTAGTCTCCAATTTTGACCATATTTTTGCCTATATCATGTCAGATATACCCCCATTTTCATATCTAGTATCATTTCCTTCTGGCCTTACCATGACACATTTTACATCCTTTTTCCCTAAATGGAGCTATTCAAGGTATTCCTATGATTCAAGTTATTTTTAATGTATTTTGATATTTTAAACTAATATTGATACTAACGTGACATGAGTTAGGTACTTGTTCCCTTGAAATAGACTTATCAATACCAGGTATCGGCTCGCACTTAGTGGAGATGTCAAATACTTGCACGACATGGCTAGATTGGATTGACAGTCCGATTCATATGATTGATTGAGTCATAACTCAATGTGATGACTCAGAGAGAAATTGTAGAACTATTTATTATGATGCTTTATGATCCACGGTTTTTTACACTGCGTGTCATGAAGCTGTGAAATTAGTTTCAACTAACTATGAGTCATTTTCGGATCTAAGATTCGCTTAGATTAATGCACTTATGTTCAAGACTATTTTGGGGAGGATCTATATAAACTCATATCACTCTCAAGAAATGTTGGTTATGATATACTATGTTATGCTATTTTTTATAATACAATTTTCTATGCGTTATATCATTTTTTGTGAAATGATTTGAGTTTGTTTATGAATTATGGAGCGTGAGGTATGAAAAAATTATGCATGGAATAATTTGAGTAGATCTAGTTTCGTTTTAGGACGATTGCACCTCTTGGTTGGGCCCACCAACAAGTTCGATTCGTTGTCTCTTTTCCACAATATAGTTAGTTTATTTCTAGTTCTAGAATTTGCGTGTGAGTTAGTTTTTAACTTGAAGTTACTCTGCTAAAATTCTGGCTTAGTCATTTTTCATTTAGATTATTCTCAGTTTGATATTATCCTGTAGCTTGTTGAATGTTGGAATGAGTTATTTGTCATTGTAAAATTTGAAGAATGAACCAAGTGCTTAGTCTAGATTTGCTCTGTTTTCCAGCTTCCAGTTCGATCATGATTTAAAGATAATTTGAGTTTATAATTACTCTGTTTTGTTAAGATATCTAGCTTATGGTTTGGTTAAAGGAAGCTTCCAATACTTGTAGGGTAAAATAGGACATTTATTAGTTTCACCTTTGTTAGATTTAGAACTGCTTGATACTTAGATTAAATAAGAGGTTTTTAAAATGTTCTCTCTTTTATGGTTCAGATAGATATTTTGATGATTAGATGTTTAAGATGATGGTAGATAGCCTTGGGTGATTTCTTTAGATTAGGAATAGAAATACCTTTGCTTAACTTAGAACTGTTTCCATTTGATTAATTAGACAAGATATGATTAGTTTTAAGATAATCATTAGGATTCAGTTTATAAGAGTAAGTTTTTGTTTTCTTCTTAGAATAACCTTTAGGTAGGAATTAGAATCTTACCAGCACATATAGTGTAACAACTCTAAGTTCACTTACCCTGGTTTAACAATTTAGTGTTTTCAGGTAATTAAAATCTTTAATACAACAACCTGACATTTTCGGCGCCATTGCCGGGGAGCTGTTTAGAAGGTAAGTTAGATAATTGTTTTGGTTATTTTCTTAAATGTATTTGGTTTGGTGTGGTATGTTAGCAGGTTGACGAAAGAGGAGCTGTGAAATGAAGGGTGAGAACCGACACATCTGTTATCATAGGTTCCTCTGAAACCCAATCTTAGTTTTTCTTTTATCTAGTATGTTTTCATGAGAAATAGAGATCATAGAGGTAGATTTAGGGGAAACTCAAAAGAACAAAAAGAAGAAACCTTCACCCAAAAAGAAATAGAAACTGAGACTGGAACTCTGGCTGAGGAAACCATAGAGCAAAACATAGAACCAGGAAACACCACATACCAACAAATTCAAATTCCTGGTGATCCAAACTTGGTTGACCTAGTTAATCCAGAAGAAGTGCAAGCTATTTTCAGGAACCCTGACACTATAGTTTCACAAATAACAACTGCAACTGTTGAATCAAAGGTAATAGGATCCTCAAAAGAACCAATAGGAGATAGTAATTTTGTCAAAAAGAATCCAGAGAGGTGGGATTTCACACCCTCACCAAAGAAAGATCAGATTGCATATACAATTTTTGGTAATCCTTTT
>ML794978.1:51197-70626 GCA_009831015.1 Picea engelmannii | reverse complement strand
TGTTGAATCAAAGGTAATAGGATCCTCAAAAGAACCAATAGGAGATAGTAATTTTGTCAAAAAGAATCCAGAGAGGTGGGATTTCACACCCTCACCAAAGAAAGATCAGATTGCATATACAATTTTTGGTAATCCTTTTAACACGACAGAAAGAGGGAGAGAATTGTATAGAAGAGAAAGAGGAGAAATTCATGTTGAAAATGAAGAATAAGAATAAGTAGGGACTGAGCTAAGACCAGAAACCACCTTTGGGTTTCCAATTTTGGATTTGGTCTAGAATGTCAATATGAAAAATATCCCACCTTCGACACTACCAACCTTTTATGGAAAAAGTAGTGAAGACCCAGATGTCTTTCTTTTTGAGTTTGATATCCTGTGCAGGAATTATAATTATCTCCAGGATGCACATAAGCTGAAGTTGTTTCTTGCTACCCTAAAAGATTATGCATTACGTTGGTTCATGAGTTTAGGAGAGTACAACATTAGATCTTGGGAAGATATGAAGATAATTTTTTTAAAGAAGTACCAAGACTATTGTAGACCTAAGGATTCTCAAAATGATATTTTTAAAATGCAACAACAAGATGAAGAGAGCCTTGAAGATTTCTTAGAAAGATTTACATATACTCTTCAAAAATCCAAATATAATGATCTCCAAGATGAAGCAATCAAGACTCTTTTCTTAAAAGGGGTTTCAAATGAATACATTGACACTCTCAACTTAATGGCTTCAGGAGACATTTATCAAAAAGACTTTGAAGCACTCAGTGAACTATGTAGAACTTACTCGAGAAGTAGGGAGAAAATGACAAAAAGTGTGTGAGAACCTGTCAACAAAAACACCAAAGTACCCACATCTGGTGGAGTTACTAGAATTGAATTAGGAAACCTCTTGGAAAATTTTAAAAGGGAAATTTTAGGAACGATTGGCTATCAGTTAGACACTCTGAAGATTAAGAAAAAGTAGGAAAAGGAAAACCCTGTATTAAGCATATTCTGCCCAAAATGCAGAAAAATGCATCCTTTATGAGAATTTCCTTTGGACAATATTTTTGTATGTGCAATTTGTACCGAAAATCATAAAACAAAAGATTGTCCATCCTTACCAGGATTGCAAGCTATATTCAAGGGAGGAGAAGCTCCAGGGACTCCATATGCACCTAAGAGGCCTTGGCAACCTAGGAACTCAAATATGTATCAAGAACCATCCACACAACCTTCCGGCTACTATCCACCCTTCTCTCAACAACAACAACATCCATGGAACTGGCCAAATTGGCCTCCACAAAATTTCCCTACTCAACCTTGGTACCAGGGATGGAGAGAACATAATTATGGAAATAACCAACAATAGCATGCAGTACCAATTCGCCAGAATCCATGTACTCAATACCCTCCAAACATGCATTAGCTATTTCCTGGATTTACTCCACCTCCTTTACCACCTATTCAACAAACTCCTGAACAACCTCATAATCCACCTCGTCCTACAATATTACCCGCTCAACCCATTCCAAATCCTAATAACAGACCACCTCTGCCACTCCATAGTGCTGATTTTCAAAACTACCCAGCTTACACCATAAACCCCATTTCCATACAAGAAATACAGTTGAGATCTGGGAAAACTTTAAATAAAACTCAGCCTATAACAAGAACAACACCAAAGGTAATTATACAAGAACATGAAGAAGAACCTGTAGATGATTTATCAAATGAGGCATATTTGAAAGATGTCATCATTCCAAAGAATAAAGTATCTGAATCACAAAATAACATACAAACTCAGGTTTCCCGAACACCTCCTTTTCCTGAGAGGTTGCTCATTGAAAAACCAATTTCTCAATCTGAGTTTGACATCATGAATGAACTAAAAAATGTCTTTTTTAAGATTCCATTGTTACAAGTGATCAAAGATGTTCCAATCTATGCCAAGACCATTAAAGAACTCTGCATTAAGAAACTAGGTTGGAAACAGAAAGATCCACCCACGATACACCTAGTACGCCAATCATCGAATTGTATTTCTGAAGCTCCTAAGATTGTGAAGCATGCCAACCTCGGGAACCCAATAGTTTCAATTACTTTCAACAATGTTTCTATTGGTAATACTTTAGTCGACTTAGGTGCAGCCATTAATATAATGACTATCAATATAGTTGAACTGTTGCAACCAAGTTAATTCCTTTGCCCTACCCCTACAATTCTTGAACTTGCTGATAGAACAACTATAAAACCTATTGGGGTCCTCGATGACATTCTTGTTACATTAGCTTCATGGGAATATCCTTTTGACTTCATGATTATTCATTCAAAGGATCCCAAGAAAGACCATCCAATCATTTTAGGGAGACCTTGGTTGGCTACGACCAATGCTTTCATAGGATGTCATGGTGGGGATATGTTCATTTCAAATGGCGTTTCTTCACATAAGCTTACTCTTTTTTCACCTGCTCAACCGGTTACAGAAGAATTATGGTGGCTAAAATGTCCCTATCATGAGAATGATGAGGAAGAACCTTTATTCTCTGTTGATGAATTTCACGTGTTACAAGAACCAAAAGAGGATGACATTTTAAGCCAATTTCTTTATGTGACAGAAAATGTCGAGTTTCCACAAATATATTTTCAATACGATCAAATTTTTAGAGAGGAATTTCAAGAACGAAATGAGTCATTTTTCTCGTTTTCACCATCTATGGTTTCCACCATTGATGAGCATCCGGGGTCATATACCATTCCAGTAGAACTTAGCCCAGGCAAATGTCTATAGATCAATTCTGAATTAAGTCTCAGCCAACAGGAACAACTAACAAATCTTTTGAAAGAACAGTCAGGGGCATTTGCATGGGAGTACACTGATATGAGAGGAGTGCATCCTAACATTTGTATTCACCACATATATATCCAACCAGAGATAACCCCAATAAGACAACCACAAAGGCGTATGAATCCAATCCTAAAAGATTTTGTGAAAGAAGAGTTACAACAATTATTAAACGTAGGATTCATTTATCCAATTTCTGATAGCAAGTGGGTTTCACCTCTTGTTGTGGTACCTAAGAAAATGACAGGGAAATGGAGAATGTGTGTAGACTTTAGGGAGTTGAACAAGGCAACCCTAAAGGACTACTTTCCCTTGCCTTTTATAGATCAGGTCTTGGATACCTTGGCTAGAAAAAAATACTTTTCCTTTCTTGACGAATATAGTGGATACAATCAAATTCAAATTGCTCCTGAAGACCAGGACAAAACAACATTCACGTGTCCTTGGGGCACTTATGCTTATAAAGTGCTACCTTTTGGACTATGCAATGCTCCTGCTACATTTCAGAGAGTAGTCCTTGGGATTTTTGCTGACTTAATTCATGATTGTGTGGAAGTATACATGGACGATTTTACTGTTTATGGTAATACTTTGAAGAAGCCATAAGTAATCTTGAGAAAGTCTTGATTCGCTGTCAGGAATCAAATTTATCCCTTAGTCACGAAAAATGTAAAATGCTATTAACTGAGGGAATAGTGTTGGGTCATCATTTGTCTGTAGAAGGAATTAAAGTTGATCCAACTAAAATTGAAGTAATAGTTAAACTTTTGCTCTCCGAAAACCCAAAAAGATGTGTGATTTTTTTTGGGACATGCTGGATATTATCGTCAATTTATTGAAAACTTTACAAAGATAGCCAACCCCATGTTTAAACTGTTAGCAAAGGATGCAAAATTTTGTTGGGATAAAAATTGTCAAAATGCTTTTGAAAATTTGAAAGCAAAATTGTCCATGGCACCTATTCTAAGAGGACCAAATTGGTCTCTTCCTTTCCATATTTCAATTGATGCCTCAGACACTGCTTTAGGAGGAGTGCTTGGACAAAAAGAAAACCAACAAAACTATGCAATTTACTTTACTAGCAAAAACCTTACTCCTCTTGAATTGAACTACATTGTAATAGAGAAGGAATTTTTGGCTGTAGTTCATGCCATTAATAAATTCCGTCATTACATCACTGGATATGAGGTTTTTGTACATATCGACCATTCTGCTATTAGATTTTTGATGAACAAACCAGTTACTACCGGAAGGATCACACGATGGCTTTTGCTACTTCAAGAATTTAACATCACTATAGTTGATCGGCCAGGAAAAGAAAATGTAGTTGCAGATTTTCTCTCTCGTATCCCTCAAGACAGTACTGACATTCCAGTGAATGATAATTTCCCTGATGAACATCTATTTGCAGTAGTTGTTAAAACCCCTTGGTTTGCAGATACGACAAATTATTTAGCTACAGGGAGATTTCCAGCTCATTTGTCATCACCAAAAAAGAAAAGAATTGTCTAGCAAAGTGATTATTACTCTTGGGTAGGAAGTGATCTTTTCTATACAAGTCCTGATATGATCATTAGGAGATGCGTTCAGGAAGATGAGATTCCCGATATCCTTCAGGCCTGTCATGATGGGCCATGTGGAGGAAATTTCTCTGATAAGAGAATGGCATATAAAGTCTCACAATTAAGATATTATTGGCTGACACTGTTTAAAGATGCAACAAAATATGTAAGAAGTTGCGATAGTTGTCAGAGGATGGGAAGACCTACTGTAGAAGACGATATGCCCTTATGACCGCAGGTTGTGATTGAACCATTTGATAAATGGGCACTTGATTTTGTAGGACCGATTTCCCCAATGTCAGGAAGAAGAAGTAGATCTTGGTTTGTACAAATTTTGTGACCAAGTGGGTAGAGGCAAAATCCTTATATCAAGCAACTGAGAAATCAGTGGTTGAATTTATTTATGAAGATATCTTTAACCGCTTCGATGTTCCACGAGAGATTGTAACTGATCAAGGTGCCCGATTCACTTCTAAGTTGATGAAGGAGCTCACAGATAAATATGGGATAAAACACTGTAAGTCTTCCCCATACCATCCACAAGCCAATGGGCAAGTGGAATCCACAAATAAAGTTCTAAAAGCTATTCTTACCAAGACAATACATTTACATCACAAAGATTGGGCGGATATACTTTCAGAGGCTTTATGGGCATACTAGACTACATGGAGAAATACCACTGGTCATACCCCTTATGAATTGGTATTTGGCAAGCAAATTCTCCTTCCCATAGAATTTTAGATTCATACCTTCCGCATAGCAGCAGAATTGGGTTTGAATTTGGATGAGGCACGGAAACAGAGAGTTATGCAATTAAATGAATTAAATGAATTGGGAGAAATTAGGCAAGATGCTCTTCAAAGAACTATCCTTGTACAAAATCAACGTAGCAAATGGCATGAAAAATACATTAAGAAAAAACATTTTCAACCAGGGGATTGGGCATTTCTATTTGATTCTAAATATAAAAATTTCAAAGGAAAAATTACGACAAGAGGGTTGAGACCTTATGAAGTGGAAACTGTTTTTGATAATGGATCTGTTAGAATCAAGACCATATATGACTCTCAAAATTCCTTTGTAGTAAATGGACATCGATTAAAAGTGTATAAAAAACCATTGTCAAGAGATGATTTTCTACAGGGAATTTCTAAACAACCAGAAATAAAGATAGTAGGAGAAGAATCTTCTCCTCCTTCTAATCCTTGATCATTTTAACTGTTTCAAGATTTTGTAAATAATAATTTTTTTTAATAAAAAATAAAAAAATGATAATAAAAAATAATTTTGGATATGTTGACATATTGTTTTCAGTTTTACAGGATTTTTAAAGCAAGTACAGAATTGAACTTAATCACTTTTTAGCAACAGGTAAGAAGGTAAGATCATTTTATTTTATGAAATTTTCTTATCAATATACACTGTCTTGTTTTGAAATTAAAAATTTGAGCTTGTTTGCTCCCTTTGAATTGCTCATTAAAGTATGAAAGGGGCATTTATCAGGGATAAGATTATTCTTTACCAGGCCTGATAGATTATGATGGGAAAGAAACCCCCCTAGAGTTTTCTTTTAGCATTTTCTCATATTCTCAAAACATGAGAAAGAAATGAGCATATACTAACTTGGGCTCATAAAATCCACAAGTAAGTGATTAATATCCCACAAAATTATTCTCTGCAAGATTTCTATCTGCACTCATGTTGGATGATGTGGGATATGTGAAGGTCCACCTTCCAACAAGTCTCACTCCATTGACACCAACACCTTATCTTGAGTAGAGATTAGAGACTACTTAGTACCCTAGGATATGCATGCCTCAATGTAGATTTCCTTGCTAACAACCATGAGAATACATCAATGTCTCTTGGTTGATAGATCCTACAGGTGAATCAACACCAAGACCTTTATTCGTACTTGTTAGGATGTACTATAGGTACCTTGAGGCCCATTGACATCACTGGTGGGTCATCTCGCATTGGTTAACGACATTCATTAATGGCTAGTAATCCAATGATTTCTTTTTGTGTTCGACTCCAGAACATTTATTCACAAAATAAGAATTGTACCATGGGTTAAATATTTGAAGATGTTGAAGACATAATTTTAATTGATTCCTTTCAGGGATGAACATAAGACAGGTTTAGGGAGAGCCATCAGATAATTTGCTTCATAAACAGGAAATATTTTTCTCAACAATTTATTATTGGTTCAAGTTTCTCAATAGATTTTGGTTTATTTCATTAGTACCAGTCAGTGCTAAACAAAATCAATCAGTTACAGTGGTTATTAGCAGTACAGATTCCAGTTACAACTTTGGCGCTCTCTAGATTCAGAATTGGCTTCAAAATCTATGCAGTAAGAAAATAATGCATAACATGGAGTAGGTAATCAAACTCAGGTACACTTAGTTTCATGTTAGTTTAATTTATTAAATTACACATTAATAACTTGAACTATGACTACCTCGATACTCCATGACATTTCATTATCCCTATACTCTGTACTTAAAAAGTTGATTTCAATCCTTCTTGACATTTCATATCATGGAAAATGCACTGCATTATTATGGTTGAATTTGACACGACTCATATGAAATTATATTTTGAAAAGGTGTACGGCCATCATCATTCCTTCACACGCTACTGATCCTCATGACACTTAAAATGTCCTTCTATAATTCCTCTCATGACCTATTTCATACATCATACTCTATTCCTCTGTTGCCCTCATCTAATTCCGTTGCTCACCTTTGAACCTTTCCTGTTATACTGAGTAGCATCATGGTGGAGAATCATCATGAAACGAATACTTATGCCGATTTAGAGGCTCTTCCTAAGTATGAATCCACCAAACACATTTTTCAGAAAGCCGGATGGGAGCCATTATTCAAGAAATTTGACGGGTATGATGATATAATTACACTTCAATTTGCTTTGCACTTTCATGGTGGAATAGCTAAAGTGGGCGAGCTGGAATTCAAAGTCACAGAGAAGTTCATTTCCGAAGCAATTCAGTGACCCAACACTGGTCAGAAATGGATGAAGGGCCAGCCAGTCGACAAAAAGCTCTGCACGCAACTCCTGCAACCCTAGTATCGGAAATTACAATGGTCAGAAGGCACATCAAGGTCATGGTTGGAACCAAAATGGGCTCAATTGCTATCCATACTCCAACACTACCTCAATTGCGAAGGTCGGTACATGATCGTGTTTCCCTGTCATGCTCGACTCCTACTGCATTTCAAAGGTAACCATTTGGTGAACATCCCCTATTTTTTCTTTGAAGAGTTTGAAGAAAATGGCAGAACAAGTTCGCAAAGAAAAAGATTTTAGAGGTAGTCTGTTTCATTTTGGTCTTGTCAAAATTTTGGTTAAGTTTGCGTTATCCCACAAACAACAATCTTGGGATATGTTCGTTGTAAGAACCCTAGCTTTTGACAAATCTAAAGATACAAGTATTGAGTCCACCGCTCCACAGAAGAAGTCAAACTCTAAGAAAAAGGTTGTTAAAACCCTAGCCAAAATCTGTGATGACCCTGAGAATACACCAGATTGCACAATTGAGGCCAGTGATGATAATCCTGGCACTGGACATTCGTTTGATGTCCATGGTTCTGATGGTGTGGAAACTAACCGTGAAAGAGTGGAAAACACTGTCCCTACAGATGCAAATGTTGAAATTCTGATTTCTCCTCCGACTGCTAAAAATATTATTTATGTGGAACAACTTGAGGAGTTAATCGACAAACCTAGAAGAAATCCCAAACGTAAATGCACACACACTTTCAGATATGGATAACTCCGTTCCTAGTTACCCATTACAGGAAAGATTGAAAAGTATGGATGATCATGAGGAGGCTTCAGAGTCTTCTGAGATGACATGGACTCTCTCCCAATTGATTTGAAAAGTCCGTAAAGTCAATCAGCAAGATAATGTGCCCAAAGAAATTGAGCGGGACAAGCCAATTCAAATGCTAGTCGATACCCCTATTCAGGTATATGATGAGTTCACTCATGAACCTAGTCCATTCGACACTCTTGTTCAAGTATATGACGAGTTTACTCATGAATCTAGTCCAGTCGACACCCCCGTTCAAAGACTAGACGAGTTCACTCATGAATCGAGTCCAGTCAACACCTCTGTTCAAAGACCAGATGAGTTTGCTCATGAGTCCAACCCTCAAACACAACAAGGTCGTGGTAAGACATTCAAATATTACTGTGAAATATCTTCCAGTAGATCTTTGCGACCAATGGTTGTCAGATTGGAAAACAGGAATTGCAGGTTAAAAGAGAAGTTACATGAATATGCCATACTGGATCGACATATCAAAAGAGAAAATGAACTTATGAAACTCAGGCAAGCTCACTTCTCATCAAAGATTGAACGATTAAAACGAAAAAATAGAGGTATTTTTCAGAAGAATAGGAGTCTGCAGAAGATTTCCAGGAAGCACATCACCATTAATCGGGTTCTTAAGAAGGAAATCAGAAACATGAAGAAACATAAGAAATTGAAAATGATGGTTGCAGTTGCTGCAACACTCTGATGAATCTTAGTTTTTTGTTGCCTGAGGATAGGCAAATACTTCAGCTTGGGGGAATGTTAGTCTCCAATTTTGACCATATTTTTGCCTATATCATGTCAGATATACCCCCATTTTCATATCTAGTATCATTTCCTTCTGGCCTTACCATGCCACATTTTACATCCTTTTGCCCTAAATGGAGCTAGTCAAGGTATTCCTATGATTCAAGTTATTTTTAATGTATTTTGATATTTTAAACTAATATTGATACTAACGTGACATGAGTTAGGTACTTGTTCCCTTGAAACATACTTATCAGTACCAGGTACCGGCTCACACTTAGTGGAGATGTCAAAGACTTGCGTGACATGGCCAAATTGGATTGACAGTCCGATTCATATGATTGATTGAGTCATAACTCAATGTGATGACTTAGAGTGAAATTGTAGAACTATTTATTATGATGCTTTATGATCCACACTTCTTGACATTGCGTGTCATGAAGCTGTGAAATTAGTTTCAACTAACTATGAGTCATTTTCGGATCTAAGATTCGCTTAGATTAATGCACCTATGTTCAAGACTATTTTGGGGAGGATCTATATAAACTTAGATCGCTCTCAAGAAACGTTGGTTATGATATACTATGTTATGCGATTTTTGATAGTACAATTTTCTATGCTTTATATCATTTTCTGTGAAATGATTTGAGTTTGTTTATGAATTATGGAGCGTGAGGTATGAAACAATTATGCATGGAATAATTTGAGTAGCTCTGGTTTCATTTTAGGGCGATTGCACCTCTTGGTTGGTCCCACCAACAGGTTCAATTCACTGTCTCTTTTCCACAGTATAGTTAGTTTATTTCTAGTTCTAGAATCTGTGTGTGAGTTAGTTTTTAACTTGAAGTTACTCTGCTAAAATTATGGCTTAGTCATTTTTCGTTTAGATTATTCTCAGTTTGATATTATCCTGTAGCTCGTTGAATGTTGGAATGAGTTATTTTCATGGATGATTTTAAGGATGGAAATTTATTTTAAAGTGTAGAAACCTTAACGAATCTTACTAATCCTTCATATGCCAACTATAAATGTTTGGCGATATTTTTGTAAAAATATTCAAATTTCTAAGGATTTTATATAGTTTTTATAAAATTTTGGCGATTTTCAAGGTAAAATTATTTTATCCTATAGAATTTGGGCGAATCATTTTTATAATAGAGAATTTTTTTTGGGGAAAACCATGGAAAATTAGCCCATGAGCGAAATTTAGCCCCTAAAATCATCCCTAGAACTTATTTTCCATTGTAAAATTTGAAGAATGAACCAAGTGCTTAGTATAGATTTACTTTGTTTTCCAGCTTCCAATTCGATCATGATTTAAAGATAATTTGAGTTTAGACTTACTCTATTTTGTTAATATAGCTAGATTATGGTCTGGTTAAAGGAAGCTTCCAGTACTTGTAGGGTAAAATAAGACATTTATTAGTTTCACCTTTGTTAGATTTAGAACTGCTTGATACTTAGATTAAATAAGAGGTTTTTAAAATGTTCTCTCTTTTATGGTTCAGATAGATATTTTGATGATTATATGTTTAAGCTAATGGTAGATAGCCTTGGGTGATTTATTTAGACTAGGAATAGAAATACCTTTGCTTAACTCAGAACTGTTTCCATTTGATTAATTAGACAAGATATGATTAGTTTTAAGATAATCATTAGGATTCAGTTTATAAGAGTAATTTTTTGTTTTCTTATTAGAATAACCTTTAGGTAGGAATTATAATCTTACCAACACATGTAGTGTAGCATCTCTAAGTTCACTTACCCTGGTTTGAAAATTTAGTGTTTTCAGGTAATTAAAATCTTTAATACAACAGCCTGACAAAACCCTCTTAAACAACAACTTCCTCGAAGTTTACATCTCTCACTAAGTGATTAAACCAGCTAGCAGGGTCCTCCTCATGACCTCATGCTGAAAATCGAGAGATAAGAGCCCGTGTTAGCAAGGTTTCAAAACTTCAGAAGTTCCCAGACTTTGAGAGTTCCCAAAAGTGTTGGAAAATTCCTAGATCTCTGAACAACAGAGGAAATCAACGGTCCACGTCCTTCACTGAGATTCTATGGTTAAGGAGGGGGATTCAACAATATATGCACATCATACCTTTTTCCAAATCCCTGAAGTCCCAAAATGTCACCACGTGCCCCTATCCTTTCTATGTTCGGTCATTGACAAGCGACGATCTTTATCTTACATTTTTGGCATTTCAACGACCGACTATCATTATTGGACTTTCGGCCTTTGGCGATAGACAATTCTCGTCTAACATTCCTTTTATTGCACTAGGCCCAAACTCTTGAAATCCCGATATCTCACCGCATGGCCTTGGCCCTTCGACGGTCAGTGTTTGATGATTTGTGTTGGACGTTCCTATATTTTACCACTCACTGAACCTTTTGAACTTCGAAGTTGTCTAAACTCCCAGGGTCCTGATTATGTCATCAACCACGTTGGCCAGGTAGGCACGAACTAGTAGCTAACACGCAATGAGGGTTGAGGGGTGACACATGTCCTCGATAGGGGGTGACACTTGTCATTATCTAACAAGAACAATGGGTATGTGAATCGTCCAAAACTGGATGACATGTGACACATGTAATGCAGGTCCACGTCACATCGAATGATGTCATCAAGCCACATAATCATAGACTGATACTGCTCGGTCCTTCCATCTAATGGTCTGCAAGACTCCATGTAGATGCAGAGATCTATAGTTCTCATTACCACCCGGCTCTGGGCTTCAGTGCTTACTGAATCTTCTTGATGCAAATCCCTCGAAGATCTAAGTCTTCAAACTCTCAGATCTTGTGAGACATGTCCTCTTCGACCAATGATCGCGATTTACTTCGATGTTTGCGACTTCAAAAATTTTCACACCTTGAAAACCCCCAGCCAAAATCTTCCATAGTACAAAGTCTCTAGACCATGGGATCACTTTCCACGTACCTATTCATCCAACGGTCCTGATTACTTCAACCGTTTGGTATTTTGGGAGTTTGACGTGTATCTCCTGGATTTCCCTCCAGACCATGCCAGATCTATCGCAACGTGTACCTAGCCTCTACGACCATGATCTACTCTGGTCTGTAGAGCTCTGAGTAAACTCACATGTCCCTATATTTATGAATGCCCGCACTCCTAGATAATTTTTTATTTGTGGACACATGTCCCTTCCCTTTCAACGATCCAGATTTACTCTGCGACTTTAGTGTTCGGGATTTTTGACGCTAGACTACTCCTGTTCTCCCGATGTAGAACTTCACTGAAGTGCTTAATGTCACCCTTCCTATATTTGATCTAATGATTGAGAACAATCCATACTCGATCCCTAGATCGATGGCCCTCGTCGAATCACAACTTCATCCTTTGGCTACTTTCGAGGATTGTGGAGTCACAAATCCTGAAGTCCCGAAGCCTAAATGGCTAGCTCCTTTTGGGATGGAACAAGGTTCCTAGGCTCTGGTCACATGGATATTTTGGAAATTCTAGGGGCTAAGTGATAATACTTTATCAAGAAAGGGTTTAAGTACCTGGGCATGATCCCTTGGTCATATGGATGAATAATCGAAAGGAAAAATTCCCTTCTCCCACTGGATCTTGAACTTTGACATTCCCGCTAAGGTAAAACTCAAGGGATTGGCAGGACATAGACATTTTAGTCGATCCTACCCCGACCCTCCTATATATTTCCATTCCATAACTATCTAGAAACAAAACCGAGATAAATTCAAAAACCATATAGATATAACAGTGTACAAAAATCACATAGATTTTCTAATAACCGTTCAAATACTGAAAGGCTAAATCATAAACACAAACATGTCATCATCACATTCAATATAATACACAAAGTATGAAAATACTTGTTAGAACTGGAAAATGTGAAGAAACTATTGAAAGGGGTGCTTGTTTCCTCCCAACCATAGACACAATAACTCCTAATGGATTTACCATTGGCCACCCCCCAAGCTAGACCATGATGCTCTGAGAGATATTCTTTCTCTTTGCTCCACAATAGGCAGGGACGAAGGTTACTCTCCTTCTCCCACAAGAACTGGGTATTTGGTTTTCTCTACTCCAAGCAAGGAGGTCTTCACGAGTACTTCCTCAGTTACTCGTCAACCCTGTTTATCATCTTGTAGCCAAACCTATTCCATGGATTCTTTCAACCAAAATGAGCTCACTGCTCACCTTTTTTTCTTTCTCAACTTCAGAATCAAAGTATATTTATTTCTCTTCTCAGGAGAGTGTTTTCTCTCTACTCTGTTATCTTGCAGATCTGTCTCTCTATCCCCGAATTACCTCATTTCTTTCCTTCCTCAACAAGGTTGTGTGGGTATGAATCCCCATTCATGGTCATGCCTGGAAGCCTTACAGATGGGTACCCTACCCCATCTCCTCATTAAATCTTGAGGATGGCCTTCCAGCTACCATCATGATTGGTAATTCATTTCCGGGTCAAAGGATTGTTGAGCAATTAAACCTAGTAGGTACTGGTCTGGTGAGGGTCATGTCAACCATAATTGGTTTCCCTTCACCATCTCTCTCATAGAATCCATGTTCTATCTTGGAAAACTTTCCTCCTTTCAAAAGTTGTGCAACACATGTTAAAATTCTATTAATAACAAGAATTCATACATTGATCCTTTTATACAAGGGTTCATCAAATCAAACATTCACACATATTTAGTCCACCATAGTCTCTTGGCCAGTTATAGTTATATTTACAAACTGGGGGAAACAAGGGTATTACAATCCCCTCCCACTTAAAGGAACATTGTCCTCGATGTTCTAACTGTTGATGTGCTCTGTATGTACATAATTAAACAAAAATGGATATGCCTATCTCATGGTATCCTCCATTTCACATGTAACCTCATTTGGGCCAAAGTGATTCCACTGCACCTTGACCTGTGCAATGGTTATTTTCCTGCGTGGGGTTTCCTTCCTGTCTATTATTCATTGAGGGTCTGGTAGGAATTCTCCCTTGGGTTCCATCTGAATCATAGACCAATCAATAATATGATTAGAATAATGTACATACTTCTTTAATAAAGAAACATGGAAAATATTATGTGTTCACTGTGGGAGGAAGTGCTATTCGATAGGCTACTAGTCCCATTCTATCTAAAACTTCAAAGGGTCCACTATACCAAGGTTCCATCTTGGAAAAATATCCCATCCTCAGGGAAATTCTCCTGGGTCTAACTTAGAGATACACATGATCCCTTGCTTTGAACTCTCTAGGAGTCCTTTTCAGGTATGCATAACTCTTTTGTCTATCCTGGACTATCTTCAGATTTTCCCTGATTTGAGCCACTTGTTGTTCCATTTCCTTAAGCATATATGGCCCGATTGTAACTCTGTCTAATGGGTTGTTCCATCTTATTGGAATGTTTCATTTCCTTCCATAGAGGGCTTCAAAATGAATCATTTTTAATGACTCTTGATATCCATTGTTGTAAGAAAATTCTACCAGTGGTAGGTAGTCCTCTCACTTCTTGGGTTGATGCATTACATGAATCCATAACATGTATTCTAATACTTGGTTTACCCTCTCTGTCTACCCATCAGTTTGAGGGTGATAGGCAGCACTAAAGAGTAATTTTGTTTCAAAACCAACAAACATAGATTTCCAAAAGTTTGAAGTAAACCTTGTATCTCTGTCGGATATAATTTCCTTAGGCATGCCATGCAGTATGAATATCTCTTTCATAAAGATGCTGGAAATATCTATTTCCTTGTAAGTTGACTTGACAAGTATGAAGTGAGAAAATTTTCTCAGTTTGTCCACAACTACCATGATGACATTGTTCTTTTTGGTTGATCTTGGTAATCCTGTGATGAAATCCATGGATATGGTTTCCCATTTCCATTTGGGAATTGGTAGGCATTGCAATAGCCCTGTTGGGTGCCGACGCTTTGCCTTGACTTGCTGACATTCTAGACACTTAACTAAATAATCAACTATGTCCTTTTTCATTCCGGGCCAATAGAATAATTTCCTAGTGGCCGTGATCATTTTTTGATAACCAGGATGACCAATATATGGTCTCTTGTGTAGTTCATCCATTATGAACCTCTTCAAGTCGCCACAAATTGGAATATACAAATTTCCCTTATATGTTGGCATGTCTTCATTAAGCATCTGGTAACCTTCATACTTCATCCATGTCGGCTCTTGCTTTAGGTATGATGTCACGGTCTTGAAAAATGCATCTATATCTTGTGCAGGTTTGACCCTCTCTTTGATGTCTGATTCACTGGGGCTTGCAGCTGCCAAGTGAACTACTTTCATTCTTATACCAAGGGAATCAAACACCCTATTCTCCTTTCCTTTGATATATTTTATTTCAAAATCAAACTCACTAAGGAGATCCATCCACCTAGCTTGTCTCACATTGAGTTTTGGTTAGTCAAACAAATAGCTCAACCCACTACGGTCTGTCATAAGTACAAATATTCTACCTAAGAGGTGATGCCTCCACATTTTTAAAGAATGCACTATGGCAACCAATTCCATATCATGGGTCACATTATTTATTTCATGGTCATTCAATTTTATGGACTTGTGGAAAATCACATGTCCTTCTTGCATAAGGACTCCTCCGAGCCCTTCCTTGCAGGCATCTGTACATAGAAGGAAATCCTTGTTTAGATTTGCAATATTCAGTACAGGTGCATTGGTTAGAACATATTCATCTCTTGAGATATTTCTTCACATTCTGACATCCAAATGAATTTAACCCCCTTTTTTCTGAAGTGAGGAGATTGGGCAACCAATCTTGGAGAATCCTTTTATGAATCTCCTATAGTATCTTGCCAGGCCCATAAGGGATCTGGTATCAGATAGATCCTTTGGGTTAGGCCAAGCCATGATGGATTTAATCTTGTTAGGGTCAACTTCCACTCCTTCCTAAAAAATAACATGGCCTAGGTAGTGAACTTGTTTATGGAAAAAGTCACACTTACTGAGCTTGGCATAGAGTTGATATTCTCTTAGTACCTCGAGTACTAGCTTGAGATGTTCTTCATGCTCTTCTGTATTCTTGGAATAGATTAGGATATCATCAATGAAAACCAATACAAACCTATCCATGAGATTTCTGAATACATTATTCATTAAGAACATAAAAGTGGTTGGTGCACTGGTAAGCCCAAATAACACCACCAAAAATTCATAGTGACCATATCTTGTCCTAAAGGATGTATTGTGGATATCTTCATCTTTAATTCAGACTTGATGGTATCTAGACCTCAAGTCAATCTTGGAGAATATAGTAGGACCCCTTAATTTGTCAGACAAGTCATCGATCCTAGGCAAGGGATACTTATTTTTGATGGTCATCTTATTGAGTTGTCTATAATCTATGCACAGTCTGAGTGTGCCATCCTTATTTTTCACAAACAAGGTTGGTGCTCCCCATGGAGACACACTAGGACAAATGTAGCCTTTATCCCACATCTCCTTCAACTACAGTTTGAGATCAACTAGTTCTGGTGTACTCATCCTATAGGGTGTTCTAGACTTGGCACTGCTCCTGGTACAAGTTCTATTGAAAAATCAATATCCCTCCTTGGAGGTAGACCTGACACCTCTTATGGAAATACATCTTTATATTCTCTCAATACAGGATGGTCTTCTAGGCTGGGTTTGTCATTATCAACGAAGTTTAGTACTTGTATTTCATACAAGGGACATCCCTTTCTGCAATACTTCTTCACTTGGAGGGCTAATATTTGTCTCACTAAGACAAGATTTTGAATCCCTTGTAGGGTTACCCTCCTTCCTTCTTCATTTTCACACTCCAAAGTTTTACTGTAACAATCCAACTTGGTTTTTTGGGCAACCAACCAGTCCATGCCAATCAGTAGGTCATAATATCCTAGAGGAAGTATGTTTAGGTTTTCTTGGGTGGGAAACCCACTCATGACAAATTGGCATGCTGGTATGACCTCTATTACGTTTCTTTTGGTTCCAGTGGCTAGTTGTACCATGCATGATTTAACATGTTTAACTTGTTGCAATTTACATTTCTCAACATTTCAAGGGGAAACATAACTCAAATTAGAACCAGGGTCAATTAAAATGGAAACAAGATGGTTGGAAATCATACCTTCCATCTCCACCACTGAAGTTTGGTGGTCAACTTGTCTATTATCCAAGGCTGCATAAGTTTGTGGCAGACTCCAAGCCACATCATTGACTGTGGTAGCCTCTTGGACGTTGTAGACCCTCCAAGGGTTCTGTTGCCTATGTGGATAGTCCCTCAATAGATGTTCCTATCTAGTCCCTCAATAGATGTTCCTATCCACAACCCCAACATTTCAAGGTTTCTCTCTTCATGTAATCGGTCTTACTTGGAGCTGCTCTATATGGTTTATTTCCAATTTGGGATGGAAATTTTTGATGATACACACTTTTGGAAGGATGTCTCATCCTAGAGCTCTTACCAGGGTTCTTGAATTTCGAGGGTTTAAACCCTTTCTTCTTGAATCCCAAATTGTTTTTCTTCTTCCAGTATTCATGGAGTTCCATCTTACTCTTGAATTTCTCATAGAAATACCTTGCTTTTTGAATGGTATCTCCTAAGGTCTTTGGCTCGTCAAACTCAATTCTGTCTTGGTATGACTGAGGTAAGCCACTAATAAATTGTTGCATCTTTACCTTTTCATATTTTATGTAAGACACATACCTCATCAACTCAAGAAATTTGTTGATATACTCATCTATGGTGAGTTGTCCCAGCTTGAGTTCATATAACTCCTTGGTCTTCCCATAGAAGTACTTTTCTGACAGGTGCTTCTTCTTGAAGTATTTCTCAAATTGTTTCCATGAAAAGTCCTTCTCATGGACTCCTTTCACATTCCTAAGGTCCTCCCACCAAATGGAAGCTTTCCCATTCAGGTTGAAAATGGATATCCGAGCCTTTAAGTTTTCAGAGTAGTCATAGACTCTAAAGTACTTCTTCAAAACGAGTAGCCAAACTTCTACTTCCTCCTCCTTATTAATCTCTCCATCGAAGGTGGGTGGTTTGGATTTCTTGAATTCTTCAGGGTAATGACTCTTGGAATGTTTCCTCTTCTTTCGAGAATGGGAACTAGTTTTTCCACTAGAAGATTCCTTGGAGTTTTCAGTGTCCTCACCAAAGGAATGTTCCATTGAATTTCTCTTGGCTCCATGTCGAGCCTTCTTTGAGGTTCTCCTCCTGGTGTGGCCACTTTTAGGACCATGCTTATGTATCTCAGGCAGAATTGGAGTTTTCTTAGTATGATGCTTGTCCAAATGACTGACAACTAGACCATGTTGTAGTTGCATTTGTATATATGATAGACTTTGTGGTAGGACTACATTAATTTATGTCTGCTTTTTCTGCTCCTTGATCACCCTTTCATTGTCATCCTTATAACTCTTTAATTTTTCCATGAGGCTTCTTACAGTTTCGACCAAATTTGGAGGGGTTTCCACCACCCTCCTTTTATCAGATTCTTCCTCTCTATTGTGGGAGCTCTCCCCCAACTTCTGATGTGTTTCCATCCTTTAGTTGTAGTACTCCTATTTTCACTAACTGTTTGAGTGAAGATATAACATTTTCTGTTAGTTAGTAATCTACCAATTCATGAACAACACAGATCATTGCTAGGTGAAATCAATCCTTATTTGGAAACATTAGCAACCTACAGTGCAAACTTCCAAAACATATATCAACAATAGAAGGGATAAGGTAGGGAGTTACCCCATAAGTTTTATAATTTTTTTTTTATGTGACTCGTGCATGATCCCAAGTAGGCCAAGTGTTGTTGCCATGATCTGATACAAATTTGTAACACACCCAACCCCTAAATAGCCTTTCTAGGGAAGGGGCATCACTTTTTTTTCTTTTTCCCTGGTTCATTTTCGGTCCCTTAATTAAGAAAAACATTCTTAAACAAAAAATTCCCCAAAGATTACTGTCGAGCTACAGATATACCATGTAAATCAACATTTAATTGTCAACCCGGGAAGGTAGACTTAGAGGAACCAGCACAGGAAATGCAGGGCTGAAGAGGGGGTTTAAAGGATGCCAAGCTACTCTCTGAACTGCTAAAAGAAACTCACCGAAAGAATCTACTGTACTCTACTCTGTTCTGCACGCGTTTGCACTACTCTAAATGTGAAAACTGAAGAAATGAAATCACTGGCTGGAAAGATAATGCTAAACCCTTGGTTGTAATGAAATGAAATACTACTTCTATCAAACCACTGAGCAAACTGCTGAAAGATGAAATCAAATATGAAATCTACTGTAAACACAATGCATCAGCTCCGTTTCTAGCGAAGGGGGCCCTGCCTTCTCTGTCCACAGGCCATTCTCTAACTCAATGCATACTGAAAATGAATAACCTACAGCAAAAGCAAAATGGGAATAACAGAAATCGTGTGAATGGAACAACTCTGAACTATTTTATTA